>JACGTP010000006.1:5195986-5287961 GCA_023678845.1 Mischocyttarus mexicanus | reverse complement strand
TATATTTAAAGTGTGTAGAAACGTGGGGTCTTTTCAATCGATAGTATATTTTATATGTATATGTAAACGTACGTTTCACTGGCTTTTCATCGTTCAGATGTTTCATTTGTTACGGGTGTGAGAGAGAAACGCGTGAGATTTTTATATCATGCAATAGACTTTAATTTTTTTAATTTACATCAGCATACGGAGAAGGCTTTCAGCTTTCGTTCTATGCATAATATGTCTTTGAACAAAAATCCTAGCGGAAATGACGCCGTTGTCAAGTCTCAGATTGTAAAACACACAAGTCTGAAAATGTAGCTCGGAGGAGGTTAAACTAAAATCTTTGTAAAAATCGTTGCAGTCGTCTCTTGATAGTTATTTTAAATTTAAATTGAGTAGAAACGTGAGAACTTTTCAATCGATAGTATATTTTATATGTATATATAAACGTACGTTTTACTGTTTTTTCATCGTTCAGATGTGTTGAGACATCCAACATTGAGATCTACGTACGGATAATATTTTAATTATGAAAATAAGGATGGGTTCTGGATGGAATGAGTAAAACAGGTGAACACAATGAAACACAGAATTTCGCGCTTTCCCACACTTGCTTCGGCGTAAAAACCCCTTCGAGATAACGGGAAAAGCCCAAGCAAGCCCCAATCAATTAATGACTGACTTTATTGATATTTTACAACAAGCCCTCAAAGTCGGGCGATACATAAATCGTATTTTATCGGACGCTAATCGGAGTTGAATCTAAGTCGAATGGCCATTCAATACAAATACAATAACAGAGAGCTCTCTTACCGAATTCCGAAACAATCGGATCGCCTTCCCGTGATGTTGATATCGTCGCTCGCAACCGGCTGCTAGAAGCCGTCTCTCCTCTCTCTCTCTCGCACTCGTTGAGCCGGGCTGGTGCCGGGCGTTATTCCTTTCGTTGAGCCGGACCTTTGCCGGGCGTTATTCCTCTCGTTGAGCCGGGCCTTTGTCGGGCGCACACTCTCTCTCTCACAAGACAACACGTGCTCACCCACGCTCACTCTCACTAGCCAACACGCGCTCACGCTCGCTCACTCACACTAATCAGACTCAAGATAATCGTACTCGCTCCAAGAACCTTCTTTCCTCACCCACGAGCAAACTCACTCTGATCTGCTGTCCTCGATCGGCTTCTTCTCCCGCCTCCCTCGACGCGGCGATCACGGCTATCCGAGCGTCGCGGCGATCTCGGCTATCCGAGCGTCGCGGCGATCTCGGCTATCCGAGCATCGCTATTGGCCTATCTCGTCGCGGCGACGAGGCCGCTAAAGGCCCCGCATCTCGAAAGCGGAAAGCTGCGAACAAGATGTTTCATTTGTTACGGGTGTGAGAGAGAAACGCGTGAGATTTTTATATCACGCAATAGACTTTAATTTTTTTAATTGACATCAGCATACGGAGAAGGCTTTCAGCTTTCGTTCTATGCATAATATGTCTTTGAACAAAAATCCTAGCGGAACTGACGTCGTTGTCAATCTCAGATTGTAAAACACACATGTCAGAAAATGTAGCTCGGAGGAGGTAAAATTAAAATCTTTGTAAAAATCGTTGCAGTCGTCTCTTGATAGTGATTTTATTTTTAAAGTGAGTAGAAACGTGAGAACTTTTCGATCGATAGTATATTTTATATGTATATATAAACGTACGTTTTACTGTCTTTTCATCGTTCAGATGTTTCATTTGTTACGGGTGTGAGAGAGAAACGCGTGAGATTTTTATATCACGCAATAGACTTTAATTTTTTTAATTGACATCAGCATACGGAGAAGGCTTTCAGCTTTCGTTCTATGCATAATATGTCTTTGAACAAAAATCCTAGCGGAAATGACGTCGTTGTCAAGTCTCAGATTGTAAAACACACATGTCTGAAAATGTAGCTCGGAGGAGGTAAAACTAAAATCTTTGTAAAAATCGTTGCAGTCGTCTCTTGATAGTTATTTTATATTTAAATTGAGTAGAAACGTGAGAACTTTTCAATCGATAGTATATTTTATATGTATATGTAAACGTACGTTTCACTGTTTTTTCAGCGTTCAGATGTTTGTTTTGTTACGGGTGTGAGAGAGAAACGCCTGAGATTTTTATATCACGCAATAGACTTTAATTTTTTTAATTGACATCAGCATACGGAGAAGGCTTTCAGCTTTCGTTCTATGCATAATATGTCTTTGAACAATAATCCTAGCGGAAATAACGTCTTTGTCAAGTCTCAGATTGTAAAACACACATGTCTGAAAATGTAGATCGGAGGAGGTAAAACTAAAATCTTTGTAAAAATCGTTGTACTTGGCTTTTAAAAGTGTATTTATATTTAAAGTGTGTAGCAACGTGGGGTCTTTTCAATCAATAGTATATTTTATATGTATATTTAAACGTACGTTTTACTGTTTTTTCAACGGTGAGATGTTTCATTTGTTTCGGGTGTGAGAGAGAAACGTGTGAGATTTTTATATCACGCAATAGATTTTAATTTTTTAAATTGACATCAGCATACGGAAAAGGCTTTCAGCTTTCGTTCTATGCAGAATATGTCTTTGAACAAAAATCCTAGCGGAAATGACGTCGTTTTCAAGTCTCAGATTGTAAAACACACATGTCTGAAAATGTAGCTCGGAGGAGGTAAAACTAAAATCTTTGTAAAAATCGTTGTACTTGGCTTTTAAAAGTGTATTTATATTTAAAGTGTGAAGAAACGTGGGGTCTTTTCAATCGATAGTATATTTTATATGTATATATAAACGTACGTTTTACTGTCTTTTCATCGTTGAGATGTTTCATTTGTTACGGGAGTGAGAGAGAAACGCGTGAGATTTTTATATCAGGCAATGGACTTTAATTTTTTTAATTGACATCAGTATACGAAGAAGGCTTTCAGCTTTCGTTCTATGCATAATATGTCTTTGAACAAAAATCCTAGCGGAAATGACGTCGCTGTCAATTCTCAGATTGTAAAACACACATGTCAGAAAATGTAGGTCGGAGGAGGTAAAACTAAAATCTTTGTAAAAATCGTTGTACTTGGCTTTTAAATGTGTATTTATATTTAAAGTGTGAAGAAACGTGGGGTCTTTTCAATCGATAGTATATTTTATATGTATATATAAACGTACGTTTTACTGTCTTTTCATCGTTCAGATGTTTCATTTGTTACGGGTGTGAGAGAGAAACGCGTGAGATTTTTATATCACGCAATAGACTTTAATTTTTTTAATTGACATCAGCATACGGAGAAGGCTTTCAGCTTTCGTTCTATGCATAATATGTCTTTGAACAAAAATCCTAGCGGAAATGACGTCGTTGTCAAGTCTCAGATTGTAAAACACACATGTCTGAAAATGTAGCTCGGAGGAGGTAAAACTAAAATCTTTGTAAAAATCGTTGCAGTCGTCTCTTGATAGTTATTTTATATTTAAATTGAGTAGAAACGTGAGAACTGTTCAATCGATAGTATATTTTATATGTATATGTAAACGTACGTTTCACTGTTTTTTCAGCGTTCAGATGTTTGTTTTGTTACGGGTGTGAGAGAGAAACGCCTGAGATTTTTATATCACGCAATAGACTTTAATTTTTTTAATTGACATCAGCATACGGAGAAGGCTTTCAGCTTTCGTTCTATGCATAATATGTCTTTGAACAATAATCCTAGCGGAAATAACGTCTTTGTCAAGTCTCAGATTGTAAAACACACATGTCTGAAAATGTAGATCGGAGGAGGTAAAACTAAAATCTTTGTAAAAATCGTTGTACTTGGCTTTTAAAAGTGTATTTATATTTAAAGTGTGTAGCAACGTGGGGTCTTTTCAATCAATAGTATATTTTATATGTATATTTAAACGTACGTTTTACTGTTTTTTCAACGGTGAGATGTTTCATTTGTTTCGGGTGTGAGAGAGAAACGTGTGAGATTTTTATATCACGCAATAGATTTTAATTTTTTAAATTGACATCAGCATACGGAAAAGGCTTTCAGCTTTCGTTCTATGCAGAATATGTCTTTGAACAAAAATCCTAGCGGAAATGACGTCGTTTTCAAGTCTCAGATTGTAAAACACACATGTCTGAAAATGTAGCTCGGAGGAGGTAAAACTAAAATCTTTGTAAAAATCGTTGTACTTGGCTTTTAAAAGTGTATTTATATTTAAAGTGTGAAGAAACGTGGGGTCTTTTCAATCGATAGTATATTTTATATGTATATATAAACGTACGTTTTACTGTCTTTTCATCGTTGAGATGTTTCATTTGTTACGGGAGTGAGAGAGAAACGCGTGAGATTTTTATATCAGGCAATGGACTTTAATTTTTTTAATTGACATCAGTATACGAAGAAGGCTTTCAGCTTTCGTTCTATGCATAATATGTCTTTGAACAAAAATCCTAGCGGAAATGACGTCGCTGTCAATTCTCAGATTGTAAAACACACATGTCAGAAAATGTAGGTCGGAGGAGGTAAAACTAAAATCTTTGTAAAAATCGTTGTACTTGGCTTTTAAATGTGTATTTATATTTAAAGTGTGAAGAAACGTGGGGTCTTTTCAATCGATAGTATATTTTATATGTATATGTAAACATACGTTTCACTGTCTTTTCAGCGTTCAGATGTTTGTTTTGTTACGGGTGTGAGAGAGAAACGCGTGAGATTTTTATATCACGCAATAGACTTTAATTTTTTTAATTGACATCAGCATACGAAGAAGGCTTTCAGCTTTCGTTCTATGCATAATATGTCTTTGAACAAAAATCCTAGCGGAAATGACGTCGTTGTCAAGTCTCAGATTGTAAAACACACATGTCTGAAAATGTAGCTCGGAGGAGGTAAAACTAAAATCTTTGTAAAAATCGTTACAGTCGTCTCTTGATAGTTATTTTATATTTAAATTGAGTAGAAACGTGAGAACTTTTCAATAGATAGTATATTTTATATGTATATATAAACGTACGTTTTACTGTCTTTTCACTGTTCAGATGTGTTTTGTTACGGGTGTGAGGGAGAAACGTGTAAGATTTCGATATAACAGAAGAAACTATATTTTTTTTTATGACATCAGATAAAACAACTGGAGAATACTAAAATAAAGTCAAATAAAATTAAATAAGTCCTAATAAAGATTAATAAAGGAAAATAAAGGAAAATAAACTGTGACCGGTAACCGGCCACATTTCTTTCTCTCTTCCTTCAGCCATTTTTACGCTGGTGACCGGCTATCAGTTTTCTCGCGTAGCCACGCCCTCCCTACTACCTAACACGCTACAGGCTAAACCACGCCTCTCGACTACATATCGCGTTAACGCTCCTTGCTGATCACTTCGTAACCAACCAAATCTGCGGGTCACCCATCCGAGAAAGCTACCGAGTGAAATGAAAAAAGTTTTAATAAATTTAAATAAACTAAAATAAAAGTAAAATGAAATGAAATAAACTACTATNTAATCAGTGTTTAACTATAGATCATATGGATCATGGATCGCGTGATATCAAGGTGAAATTAAAAAAGATTTGGAGTAATCGATATCAAAGAGAAAATAAGGAAAATGATTAAGTCATCTTAGGGTCCTCAATTAATGAAACTTTAAAGAACACGATCGTTTAAGAATGATTTGGTTTTAATGGTGACAGCCCTTGGGATGAAGGGGTTGATTTATTATTGGCAGGATTCGACGAATATTGGCCTTCGGCACGTGCCGTGCTTAAAGTGATACTGATAGGAGTAGCGTTTGATAATTGCAATCTAACAGGACATTGTCGGTAACCTAAAATGTGAAGATTACAATTAATATATCTAATAAAGATGAAAATTCAGGAACAAAGACATCAGGGATATATATAATTAGGTTTACCCGCATGATGAGGGCCGGAACAGTGGCAACAGATAGGATTATTTCTTGGTCTTGGACAAAATTCAACGCTATGCGGTTCACCGCAACGAACGCATCTTGGTAAATGTCGACAATTAGCAGCTACGTGCCAAAATCCTTGGCATCGATAACATTGAAGAACACCATCGCCTTGATGAGAATTTGATGTTTCAGGAGAATGTCCTGGTGCGAAATTACCTGGAGTTATCGGTGGAATAGCTATATTTCCGGTTCCAGGACGCCACCATCTTTCGGGAATGGCACTGAAGAGTGCAACACCAAAGAAATCTAATCCTTGTCTTAGTAAAAGCTCGTAATGTTCCGCATCTAATAACTAAATGCATGATTGTCATTGTTATTGTTTATTTCTTTCCGTTAAATCGTAATTATAAGATTATTCAAATCACATTATTGAGATTACCACCTCAACTCGAACATATTGACGGGATCTTTCTATAATCCCAGTAGCTATTCCTTGCTTCGCCAACGCAGAGCTAAGATCTTGAAGTGGTATTGCCCAAGGTACATCACGAAGTAACACAGCTTGTTTATAACGAATATCTCTTGCAGCAAATCGAGCTACCTGATTTATAAACTCATTAAACATTTATACATCTTTTAGTAGAAACCTTAATAAACTTTCGACTTATATAAAACACAATTACGACTAACTTGTACAGGTCCTTCAAAAAGTCGTGTAAAATCGCAATGCTGTAAGATATTATCAACATCACTTTCTCGTTCGAACGTTATGATAAAACCGCAAGAAGTTTCTGAAATTTGCCATGTTCCTGAAGGCTCCGAATTACCAATAGCTTCTTCTAATCGCGACCGAAGAGTCTCTCCATCTTTAATAATTATAATAAATATAGTATAAAACTAAAAAACAATGTTGAAAGATTTTCACAGGTTCTCACAATCGATCTACCTTGATTTCGGTGATCCTGACCACAAGGAATACCGCTGCAGGAAAGATAGAGAGAACATATAAGTTGTTCGTCCGAATTAGGGGAAGAACAGGATTGTTTATCTACAACAACTTCTTGTTCTTCTTTTTTATCAACGTCCTCTTCCATCCTTTGCAGGATTTCCTTCGGTCACCTAAAAAAGATAAACAAAACAGATATGAGACTAGATTCAAATAGTATGATTGAATTATTTTTAATCAGTATTATTTTTCTATTATTTCATTTATCATTTCAATAAAAATGTAGGATTGATCGTTTACCTTAAATACGTCTTCTAATTCTTTTTTTAATGAAGAGAACATGGGCCTGGAGGAGGCATGGCCCAATGATCGCATCATTCATTGCCCTCTTCTACGATCGTAACATTATCGATTCTCTCGTTTCTCTTTTTTTAAAATCGATTACTCATTGACCGGCAATGTTCATTGATCATTTAATTGTTCGTTAACCATATGCTTTATTAATTATCGGTAATTATGATTAGTGACGTGTTTTATAGTATTCCATTAGTTATTCATAAATAAAAAAACATTTTGATTCATCATTTATCAAATAGAAATAAAAGAAGAGTATATATACACGCTTTTTTAAATAAATGATAATTAAATTAAAACACACATTATACGTTAGTCGTATTTTTATATTTTAAAAGAATAAAATAAAATTCTTCAAATTCGTCTTGTTGATTTATTTTTTGCCTTCTTCTTCTTTTTTACTTGTTATATTTATTCTACAACAGTATCCTTTTAAATGTTACGAGTTTCATCCGGTTGATTCAGTTCTTTGTCTTCTTTAGCAGTTGGTTGCATAGATAAAATATTATATAAAGCACGAGGAAAAAGAGACGTTGGTCCCAACACGTGCAAACGTACGTCACATTTTTCCATAACATACATCCATTTTAAATCAGCTCGTTGAGCTATTGTCATAGCCTATAGTACATCGTATCCGTACATAAAAAAAAAGAAAAGAAAAAAAACATATATACATATATATATATATATATGTATATATATGTATATATATATGTCAATTATAAATCGTAATTAATTTCATTCAATAGTTTGATTTTGAAAAGACTACGTTGAGATGAAAACAGAAAAAAAAGAAAAAATGGTGTCGTGCTTGACTTTCTTTTTTGAACGAAGAAGACCTCTTCAACTCCCGTACGTACATATATACTACATATATAAATACATATGTAAGTACACATGCTGTTTAACGATACGTATCGACAATATACAGGAAACCGGTTAACGATATAGCAGTCAGAATGGTTTCTCTCTATATATTCCGTATTCTATACTCGTTTGAACTCATGATAAATACAAATTTGTTACGGTTTGCGTAAAAAGAGGAACCAATCGTCTCCAAGAAAAAATATTCAAGGATGAGTTGAAAAGTTTTGAACTCTGTTCAAAAATCTTCAACTCACTTATGCATATATATATGAATAATTTGAATTCCCGTTGTTGTTGCCGTTGCTGTGAAATTTTGATACAAGAGTTAGCAGATTACGTGATCACCTGAAATTCATTAGCTGTGCAACCCAAAACACATTCCGCAATCTCTCCACTTAATCTACAACCAATTAAATATCCAGTATCGTCTTTTAAATTAACTTTCACGTTAATGGTCATTGCATTAAATGGTGGACGAGTACCGTTTCCACATGGACAATCCAAATTCATACAGGAGTCATGATTTTTGAGAACCAATCTTTTACACAAAGCACTGTAAATTTAATATATAATTATTCTTTCATAATTAATTATATCAATAATTATATATGTATTTATTTTATAGATGAATATTATGATAAAATTAAAAATACCATCTTGTTGATATTAAACCAGGATTAGTGTCGTCCAAATTCATATCAGTCACCATTGCTTTTAAAATTGTTGCAAATTGTAATCTTCCATCTTCGACGATAGCTCCTTGATTTAGTTTATCAGAAATTTCTTCTATAGTCATCACCGTGACAATCGTATCGGCTATTTTATTCGAATAAATATAATTAATGTTACTGATTTGATTTTCTATTAAATAATTTAGAGATAACAATTGAAATTCATTCTCACGATTAGGTACTGCAAAAGGATCGGCAGAAAACATATCTCGACTAAAGTGATCTACTGCTTTCCTTACGAGCTCAGTTTCCGGTATATTCGGATTCTCCGTAATCAATGTTTTTCTTACTAAATAAATCATTTCATTGTATCGTTAATTTTTTTTTTTAAATAATACAAAATAATTAATTACCGACAAAATTTATATCGTTCTTATGAGTTTGCATATTAATTTTTTTTTTCTATTAATTTAAATGACAAGAACTTTCGTAGTTTTCTCATACGTGGGTGGGTTGAAAAGTTATGAATCTATAACATAGAAATCTTTTTTCTGTCCAATTCACTTTTATTTAAAAAATAATAAAAGTTCTTTTGTTAAGACTAATCAACTTTTCAACCCACCCTCGTATAAGAATAATATATTAGGTGTGCAAGTAAGTTTCCGCTGTTCTTATTAAAAAATTAGCCATTTAATGACTTTAAACGATGTAAAATTGCTTACTGAGTTACTCCTAATATAAGTGCGTAAATTTTTTTTTGCGTTTGGCACGAATCTTCAACCAATAATGTTTCCAATTTCGCGTCTTCGTAAACTTTCGGCCTTTCGTTACGTATTTTGTCTTCGACGTCAAAGTCACCGTTCTTGAATTTTAAAAATCATTCATGACGATTACTCTGACTTAAGAAAGTCTCGACATATGCTTTTACAAGCAATCGATGCGCATCAGCTCTGTAGATTTCTTCAAATTAAAGAAGTAAATCAAAAATTTCCGCAAATAACGCTTATTTGGCTCAAAACTCGACATTTTTGAAAGAAAAAAAAATATCAAGATTATGTTGTCGAGAGGTGTTAAACCTTACCAATTTGTCGTTTTTACATCAGACAATTTGAACCATAATTTAAATATAAAGCCATATTTTGTTGAACAGCGATAACTTATTTCTACACCCAATAATATTTAAGGAATATATACAAAATATGTAATATATTATTTATATAAGTTAAGATAATTTGTGACCTATACTTATAACAGTCTTCTTTTTAAATTTATCAAACATGATACGAGCGTCGGCTAAGAATAAAACGGTGTATTTAGGCTGCCATATAGCTGCTCTATCAATCCATTCATTTTCCCAAAGCATAAAAACAATTGGTGACTCGCTGGACCCATCCGTAGCTTCGAAATTACGACATTTTAACGTTCTACCATCTCGAGTGATTATATTACGTTCCCCGCTGACCTAAACGCAATCAATGTCAATGATAACGATTTGACAATTAAAATTATCTTTAATCAAGAAGGAAAACAAAAAATACCATAACGTTTACTTACGAAAGTGACCACGACCAAAATGTCGACGTATTGATCGCATAAATTACCTATTTGTTGCAATATACTTTTCAATGTTTGTAAATGTTCAGCGCTTTTAATTGGTATTGTTAATAATTTTTCATAGGTATCTCGAACGGGTGCATAATGGGTCTGTATTAATGCAGCACCTTCGTTCAATATTAATTTATATGGAATTGATGAAAATGGTACAAACATTTCGTCTTTGTCATCAGCTTGTCGAGCTATTATTTTTGCATTTATCACTTCAACTGCAATCATATTTTTTAATACGTATAATAATCATCATGGTTATAATGATATAAATAATAATAATAATAAACATATAAATTAAATCATAATAGAAAAAGATAGATATATAGATATATTTAAAAAAAAGAACAATAGCATCCACCTGCTTGGTATTCAATGCATTTATCTACATAGCCTTATTTCGAAACAGTTGAATATCTTATCGCAACGTTTAAGTTACCTTGAACAATAGTAAACAATGGCTAATTTATTCATTATATTTTTGCCTTTATTATTTGTTAAATAAATAATTATATTATATAAAAAAGAATTTATATAAATAAAAAAAAAAAAAATTTTTTTCTCTTAATTTAAACGAATGAAATATTTTATGATATCAATTGTAATGGCAAAGATCAAAGATTCTTCAAAGATCATTCATGTATTTATCTATCATTCTATACGTTTATCTATGCGTAATAAGGCCATATATATGGCCTCGTCATTTGAATAGTAAAAAATATTTAATTATATAATAGATTCAAGTAAATTGTAACGTTAGTAAAATATCTCATTTATTCACGACTTCTCGTTATCTCTTATTAACCCTTTTGTTGCGACTTAAATTGGCGGAAGTATCGTTTCATATAAATTCGTACAAATTTGTACATGCGTAATGTATCGCATGATATACGACCCCTATATATGGGTCGGTAGTTTATATGGGTCCTTTATACATACGATCCGTATTAGGGTCGCTCGTACATACAATCCTCCGCATTAACGATTTTTTAGATTGGGGAAAAAGAAATCCATTATTTTTTCGGTAGGTGGCTATAGTGATCGACATCTCATAAAGTATCGATCTAAAAATTTCAGACTTATGCTCGTTGGAAAGGTAATTTTTCGCACTAAGAAAATTCTTTTGCTGTTTTTTGTTTGATCCATTCAATTGTGAGTTACAGGATGTTAAAAATAGAAGTCAACAAAGAGAATATTCGGTACATTTTAAAGTTTTTGCAAGCAGCTGAAATTGCGAATGGTGTTTATGGTGCCGATACTGTAACAACCAATTACGTGCAATTTTACTTTAGTCAATTCCGTTCAAAATAGTGCATATTTGACCCAAATCGAACAGCCTGATACATGTTAAATAAAGTCTTGTAGTTCACATAAAAGTAATGGATTTCGTTTTCCCCAAACTAATATATATAGATCGCTAGTAATGAAAAAATTAATTGTTTTATAATTAAATTGCATTATAGATTTGCAATTAAATTTTATGGTACAAACCTATTGTACCTATATGAAAAGCGGTTACTAATTTTTTAACATATTCTACTGTACCCCATACAGTTACATTTATAAAATCTTCTTCGGAATCTCGTAAAGTAAACGTCCAAACAGCACGTTCACCATTATTAACTGCAACAAATTTATCCAATATTTTTTTGAACGGTCACGTTTTTAATAGAATTAAACATCATAAAGTTTATAAAATAAGATGACCAATTCATACATCTCGTTTGTGTAGCATCGAATGTTTTTACATTTGAACTATTAATAATAATTCCAATGACTAAAGAATTAACAGCACCTGCTTTTAATGTTCGTAATACTTGCTTACAAATTCCTGACATGTTTCTAAGATAATTCGTAATAATTAATAAACGCCGCTTGTATCTGTTATCGGTCCCGAATTTTCGAATACGCTAATCATATGAAGAATGAACAGAATTAATTATGGCGGATTTTTTAAAATCGACCAATCAGAACGCATGTTGAGTATATCGAATGTGATAATCAAAAATGAAAGATATGAATCTATAGTATTTATTTGTATGCCATTTTTCATAGGGTTTGAAATAATAATAATGTTCATGTTTATTAAAACATTTTTTATTTTAATTTATTAAAATATATAGACTTACATACCTATAATATTTAATAAAAATCTTTGTATATAAAAATATTAAGTAACAGATAAAGTTCCCCCAGCTTTAGAAATTTTTGCAATTTCTTCTTTAAAATTGGATATAGTTTCTTTAGCCAATGTCAATTTTTCTTTTAATTCTATCACCTGTAATCTAATCTTTGTACGTGCGTCTACCAGAGCCTTCATTGTTGCCTCCTTTTTAGCTTCAACTGTTTGGTAAAAGATATATCTATATATTATTATATCTGTATATTGTCCAATAAATAATATATATATATATTATTAATGTTAAAGTAATTAAATAAATTACAAAAAAAAGAACATTCTAGTAATGTAATATAAATAGATGTATCTAGTAATACTTAATATTTTATATTTACAATCTGTATTGTGTCGCCAATTTCCAGTGGAAATAGGTCTTGTGGTATTTAATAAATGTTGCATTAATGCGGTAGGATCTTGAAAAACAATTTCCTCATAAAATTCAGATACTAAATTTTTTTTTCCAAGTTGTATATCCGGAGTCGATTGAAATAATTTTAATATGTGATATATAGTCACCTATAAAAAACAATATGCAATTATTAAAACTCTTTCATATTCTATACGATAAAAGGTACATGTGCATACGTACAGGCCGTTCATTGGGATCATGAAAATAAATTTTAATGACAATTTCAAATTCTCCCCAACCCGTTTCAGTCAATTCATATGGGGGTTTAGTCACAATGCGATTAGGATTATTATAACTTTCATGTAACTTAAAATGTATTTTCTTAACATACGTTGACATGTCTTCGTTATGATATGGTCTAACATAAACACTCCATTGATGCGTATGACCATCTTCTTCTCTTTTTTTGCCAAAGTAACGAGAAATATTTCCATATATTATAGGTTTAACTATTGTAACACCCTGAAAAATAATTAACAATTAATATAACTTTATTCAATATTGTAACAGCATGCTAATATATTTTAAATCTTATAATGTGTTGAGACTATAAATATAACCTCAAATATACCTTGATTCTACCACCAGAATCTGGGCCAAATTCATTAGTACTTGCCATTGTAAAAATCAATATAAATAAACAATTAACTGTTTCTTCATTTAACACATCATTTAAGAAAAATTGAGTTCATTAAAACTGTCATTTTTTATATTGTAAATCTCAAGCAGAAAATGATTTCTTTCCACTTCTTAGCATATATATTTTCTAATAATAAATAACAAACACATAAAATACACACAAAAATAATTTGTACAAATAGATTATCAATTGTTCTTACACATCACTAAAACAATAATAAGTAATTAAAATCTATTTTTTATTTAATGAAAGAAGTTCATATTTTAAAATTAAAAGAAAAATATAAAATTAATATAATTCATTTCTTTCAGAAATAATAATTCAATGCTCAAACTTACAAGTGCATCAAGAATTTAATTAATAATAAGTAAAAAGTTAATTATTTATAAAAAAAAATAGCAACTATTAGAGGTGTTATCTATTGAAATTTATTGTAAACTCAAACTTCGTTATCGACGTATAAGTGTTATTTCTTTTGGAGGATTAATTGGAAAATTAGAATAATAAATCAATAAGATTTATAATAATAAAAGTAAATGTTATATTTTTAAAATATCTACATTCTTTTAATTTGTTATTTTAAGTTTATATAAATATAAAAAGAATGATTCACGATCGATAAAGACTTTCTGCTATTTTAAACTAGGGCGATATTTTCGAGATATTTCGATACATTTAAATCGATTTATAGAAAAATAATATTTCTTATAGATGAGAATTTTTAAAGAAAATCGTAGTCGTCATGTAGAATAAAATATTATTGTTATTAGATTAATTATGTTTGATTGAAGTGTAAATAAATGCAGCAAATATAAACTACATGTGATTGGTCGAATTGTGGAGTATTTAAATTCATTCGTGGAAACTTCCATAATGGCGAGTTTTAAATGAGTTTTGTCATGACATGTAAGGTGTGATATGTCCTACAACATTGAACTCTTCTATAGATTGCATTATATAATGTATGGATATAATCAGTAAAAAGAGAGACGAATTATAGTTTTGTCTCGAGTTAAATACCTGTGAAAATGATTGCCAGCAGAATAATTGTTAGTAATTATTAATTAAAACTTATAATAACATCAGCACCAATTCTTTTTTAATTAATTAAGAATACTAAGTAACATCTTTCAAATCGAAATGATATTTTAAATATTTCCTTGATTTAATTATAACTATATCTTTGTTGTAATATTAGTATAAGTATAAATTAAGGAAAAAAATAATACTATTTAATATTAATATTTAAAAAGATATAATTATTTTTCACAGGCCCGGTCTTTCTCATCGTCTTCTGCCGTACAACAACTTGTGAAAGTATTAAAATGTTCAATTTTTATTCAATAATGTTAAATTATATAATAATTTGTTTTACCATTTAAGTTTAATACTTGTCATATTTAGAAATGATTTATTAAAATGGTTACTTGTTTATAGCCACCAATTCAGGTATTCGGCTTAGAAGGAAGATATGCTACTGCACTTTACTCTGCTGGAAGCAAACAAAAGTCACTTGGCAAGATCGAACAAGATTTAGACAAATTCCAGGTTTTTAAATAGGAATATTTATTAAAAAATATTGAAATATGAAATATTCATATTTATTTATTAATTAATATTATTTTTCGTATATATTTATTATTATATTACTCTTAACAGGATTTAGTAAAGACAGATGCTAAAGTAGGAGAATTCGTACGAGATCCTTCAATTAAGCGCAAAACTAAAGCAGAAGCTCTTAAGGTTATCGGAGAAAAGATATCTCTCAACCCAGCTACTTCCAATTTGTTAGTTTTATTAGCCGAAAATGGTAGACTTGGAAAATTTAGTCAGGTATTTAACGCGTATAAAATTATTATGGCTGCAGATAAAGGAGAAGTCATTTGCGAAGTGATAACTGCTAAAGCATTGGATGCTGATATGAAAAGTAAATTAGAATCAACTTTAAAATCTTTTCTCAAAAAAGGTGAAACTATCAAGCTTACTTCCAAAGTTGATCCGTCAGTAATTGGTGGTATGATCGTGTCTATCGGAGATAAATATGTTGACATGAGCGTTGCTAGTAAAATTAAAAAATATTCCGACATCATTCAGTCAGCGGTTTAAACATTTTTTTTTACCTATTATTCGCAACAAAGTCAGAAATCATAAATGAAACTTAGAAAAGTACCAATGTAATGTAAATAATTGGAAAATAAATACGTATAAATAAAAATTAAAATAAAAAAAATGAAAAAATAAAAGAACGAATGAAAATGTTTTTTAAAATAATTCATTTAATAAATTAATAATCATTTATGTCTCATTTATTACATTGTATATAACACTTGTCTGTTCATCGTTTGTAACAGCATCCTGCTTACATGCTTATGTATACTTTAACACTTTCTTGTCTCCCGGATGTTTCTTTTTCTTTTTCTTTTTCTTTTTCTTTTTCTTTTCTTACATATAATCGTAGCGATACTCGTATTTATTAATATAATTATTGCCCACATTTTGGTTTACAAAAAATAATTACATAATAATAATTGTCAGCGAAGGTTTTTTTTTTTTAAAAGTCAATACTATATAATTAATGGTTCTTTTTTGTACGTAACATGAATAAAATTATATTATAATAATCGCAGATAATAATTAAGTAAAAACTCAAGATAATCGAGTATTACAGCTAAGTACGTGAACGATAAAAATATAATGTAAAAATTAATTTAAATATACATAAATACAAAATTGAATGCGTTTTATCTATGATAAGTAAAATATAAATTATACAAGAATCTAGATAAAGCGAGGACAAAAAATATGAAGAATATTTGAAATTAAGGACTAGATTGTAAATTTATAAAAATTTAAATATATATATATATATATTAAAGTAAATAAGTAAATATACAATATATAACACAAAGATTTTTTAATTACAAAGAAAAGAAAAAAAAGAAAATGTTTTTTGTAATTAGAAATCGTGTTCGTCATGTACACAAAATATGTGACTTCCTTATCCTCTATCTATTCTATTATAAATGCAAAGTTGTACACAAGGAGTACCTATCATTTAAAAATTAATTTATCCGACAAAAAAAAAGAATAATGAAAAAGTAAATTCTTTTACGATTCTCATTTAACTTGATCCTTATCGATCTTTGGGGAATATTTATTAACCAAAACCCAGTCTTCGTCTTCAGAAATGTACGACGCCGTTATACTTTCATTTAATACTGAAACCATAAAGAAGAATTCAAAACGAATAAGTTTGAGTTGTTTTCTTTATTTCTTATTTTTTTATTACTATTAATTTTCTTTTATTTTCAAGCGTTACAAAATAATGGTAAAATTTGTGGTAATTCATACGTTAGATGGCCGATCAAATGAATAATAAGGAATTAATTTTATTTACCTGGTAAATCGAGTTCAAGATCACTCCAGCTTGAATCACTGTTAGTTGCACGAGTTGTTCGTTCTTGCGTAAAATCTTGTAAATCTTCCATGACAACTAATTCAGCGTTGCTTAATTTACTTCTTTTTACTTTTTGACTATTTTTTTCAAGCTCCTCTGACTCTTTTAATTCCGTTTGTTGACAGGCTTCGTCATTCCCCGTTTCAGCAGATACGTTGTCAATGAATTTTTCGCTCTTCAATTCACTTTGCTCTTCTTTTTTACTAATTTCACAAAGCTTCTCTAACATTTTAACCATCGTTTCATTGGTAATTTTATAAGATTCTGACTTATCAGACGCATTGTCAAATAATTGATCGTTCTTTGATTGATTTTTTGTTATATTATTAGCAGATTCTTCAAGTATCTCAAACATCAGTAATATCATTTTAATAGTATCTTTATCGTCTTTTGATTTAATATACTGGTTACCAATGGATTTTTGAATTTTTAATTTACATTTTTTTATTTCTTCTTTTTCTTTTAAAATCTCCCCTAACTCTGTTAACTCTGCGTTATAGTTGATTTGATTTTTCTCCGATTCGCCAGATGTCTTACCAATTAATTCTTTATCCTTTAATTTACTTTCTCTTATTTTTTGTGTAGTCAATGAGAGCAGTTTTAAGATTTTTAATACTGTTTGAAGGTAGCCTTTATCACATTCTAACTCCGTTACTTTTTCACTCTCCAATTCGCATGTCGTTAGATTTTTATTAATTTTTTCAAAATCTTGTAACATTTTCGAAGCCATTTCATAACTGGCAATATAACTTGGTAATTTAACAGGTATCTTATCAATAGATTCATCAATTGTTGAATTACTTTTTGTTAGTTTTTTATTAGTTTCTACAATTCCCTTAAATTTGTCTAACATCGTTTGATAGCTGGTTTCTTCATCTCCCGGTTCAACAGGTTTGTTATCATTGTTTTGATTACCTTCATTTTTCTGATCTTTAATATGCAAGTGATCAACGTCATTACTAGAAAATTCACTGTTTGAATTAACATTATCAGTTTGAATACCTAAAACAGAACTTGGGATACTATTAGAAGGATCAGTAACGATGTCAATAATTTTACTAGTAGCGTTGAACTTCTTCTGTTTAGAAAAAATTAAATCAAAATCGAGCATATGCGCTAATAATTTTTCTTTATTTTCAACGTCTCGCTTAAGCAATTCCAGATCTCTCTTGGATGGTATCAGAAATTTATCATCAATGCTTGTTGACATACATTTTTGTATCGATTCAAGTCGCGAAGAAAATTGCATTGTTTTATTAGAAATAGATGTTTTACATTTATTTCTATTTTGCGACATGCTACGTAATTTCTTCATTCTTTTTTCCGGCGTGAAAACAACATCTTCAAAATCTTGTTCGCTAATTTTGTCAAATATTTGTCTCCTTAAATTTTGTTTATTTTCTTTCTCCTCTTCTTTGGTTTGTGTATAAAGATCCGTTTGAAAATATGTATCTGAATCTCCTGAAGACGTAGATGGCATTTCTACAGCTTCTTCTGCATCTATTACAAGATTTTCTTCCATACTTGTATTATCATTAAATGTACTACTGAAACACAATTCACTTCTTAATTAAACTATATTCCAATTCAATTTAACAATTTCTATATATCGTTATCGCCATTTTTACACAGAAATAAATTAATTTATAAAAATAGTCAAAAATGATGAAAAACTTACGACGTAAATAAAGTTTCATCATTTTGTTTCTTTCTGGAGAACGACAAAACTGGAAGAACTTTACTTTCCGCAATTATAGTAGTAAGTTCAAGTAAGCCGGCAGTCCTCGACTGACTTAAAGCAGGAAAAGACATGACATCTATTGGATAGAGAAAATTTAATTAAATATTTAACAAGAAATAAAGAAAAGAAAAAAATCTTTAATTTAATATATTGCTAATATATATACACGAGTGAAAATAACAATAACGTGTTACCTTTAGCCGTAGTATCAGGGTAGTATGAAATACGTATAATATTTCTGTCTCCTTCGACAATAAATATTTCTTCTTTAGTACAAGCAACGTGAGTAACTCGACGTACATCAGTTACAGTTGTTACAGTAATATTTTGTGGATTTACGATATATATTATATCATTGTTATATGTTATTAAATAATCTTCATTAAATTGCAACAATGTGCCGAATGATGTCTCTGTACGACTATTCTTCACATTTTCTGGGGCAGGATTTAATAATTGTACATGTGTTTCGTTAAACTTAATTGTATCCTTTAACATACATGCAAAAAGAGAGAAAGAGGTAATTCGTTATTATAACAATGATCTTTTAAATAATGTTTTCTATAACTTTCCTTATAATACATTAGGTAAAAAATATATTTCATACAATTAAAGGGTCAAACAAAGCGTACCTTAAACATTAGAGTTTTTAATACTGTTCCCTTTCTATCTGCTTCCCATATTCTAAAACCCGGTCTAGTAGCATAAATAACAAACCTTTTCACATAACTGTGGCGAAATATTGCACCGTATGGACCTAAACTGTAATTTAAAATGCGTTATCTCTTTTGAACAAATTTTCATTTTTAATACCCTTCATCTATTGACATAGTTAATATATTATTAGATTTCTTTTCCCCAATCTAATATTGTTTTGAAAATACTTACTTTTTACGTTCCTTTTGGCCAATTTGAGTAACTTTATTACTGTCACATCTATCTAATAAAATGGTACGTAATGTTGATGAAATTAATAATAATCCGCCGTGATTACTCAACTGTATGATGGGATATTTTTCATTGCACAATTTAATAACTTCAATGGTATTCTGAAAATATATATTAAATAGATATATATATATATATTATTAAATTAATTATATACTATCCATATTATCGAATATTTATGTAAAAATGTTACCATAATATTACGTACATTGTAATAATCAAAGTCCGCTACTATTACTAAACCATTGTTATCTCCACTAAACAAATGCATGCCATTTTTCGACCATCCTATTGCCGTCACTGTACTTTTATGTGCCTTTATAGAATGTTCCTGAATCTTATAATACCAATAATAAACATATTAGTATTATTAACTTATTGCAGTAATATATCGTATGTAATTAAAAAAAGACAATAACTTGAAACTGTTTTAATACCTTTTTGTTTTCCTTTGGTTTCATTCTTTCAGGTACTGAATCAGGAATAACTTTAGGTATTCGAAAAATTTTAACTCCCTTATCGCTACCAACTGCAACCATATAATCAACGGTTGATATTATTTCCAAACAGGTGATATTTGTATTAATACACTAAAATCAGAAAATATTATTTAAAACGTTAGTATTTCGTTAGTGTATATATATATATATACACATTTCTTTTTAAGATTTTAATTCTAATGATTAATTATTATACCCAGCAATTAAGTTTGGTAGTCTCATGTGTTTCTCTGTTGTACCAGTAAACAACACCAGCATTAGTTCCTACAGCAATGAAATCGCACAATGCAGCGATGCAAGTAAAATTAATATTGTGATTGAATAAACCAATTCCTGTTCTTGCAGGAATGCTTTCTAGAAGTGCAGTAGGTGGTGCCCATTCTTTTAAAGGTCCAGCATCTTCGCACTTAGGGGTTGTCATATCGCTTTTTTGATTTAAATAAAAATTCATGAAATTAATTATACAAAAATATATTAAATTGTTAAAAGAAATTAATCATAATATTATAGATTAAAATCATTTACTTTGCTTACGTAAAATAGATGCACAAAATAGTGTTTACAATAAATACATATACAATTATCAATCATGTAAACTATTTAGCACACATCTTCTATCTTATTGCTAGTATAATAAGATAATAATAATCATCTCTTAAACGTTACATTATTTTCACGTACAATTAATAATATGCATTGTATGTTACTAATAAATATGTTTAAAACGTCACGATGCTTGCGATGTTAATCACAAAACATATCACCTATTTTATCATGTGTTCATAACGAGCCTGCGCAACTTAACCATAACCAAAGAGTGAGCACACAATTTATATATATGTATATGTTTATGTATATATATTATATATACAGTTGGGACTCGATTTCGTTTCGTTCTCAAAAGTTTCGTCCCCTCAAAGCGTTTCCCCTTCCCCATAAGATTTCATCTATAGTAAATGAGGGGAATATGATGATGAGCGGGGCATATTTATATGTATGGACAATCCATGTGATGTCGTTACCATAACCTCAAAAGTACTATAAACATTTCAAAATGTAGCATTCATAGTAATTACTTCATTAGTTTATAAGTAGTTATTTATTAAATAATAATTACAATTAAGAATTTGATAAATTAAATGATACTGTGATAGTATTTAGTAGTGTATTTAATTAATGGTTTTAAATTTCGCGGGCATTAGGTTCATTGTAAGTTTGATAGTGTTAGTTAGTAGAGGTTGTCTATTCTCATTGGTGTATAATAATTGGACCTACTGAAAACCCTTTTGATAAGTATCCTTCCCCTGAGACAGAAACGAAATCGAATCCCTACTGTATAAGCAGCGCCATGTTTTTAGCAACGCTATCTCTAGGATTGATGTTTTACCGAATTAGTATCATAATCGGTCGATATTTGACTATGAAGATTTCGATGATATATTATCATATGGAATATTTATTATTAGATACTTTAAATAAATTTTAATAATATATTATTTTGTATTATAAATATGCACAATAATTTGTATTGTAATTACAAAACTTTTGTAATATAAATTTCTCGTGTTCTAAATTATCGTAGTTCGGATGATAAGAAAAAAATTTAAATGTTTTACTTAATTAATATTAGTTTTATATTTTATTTTATATTATTTTACTAAACAATATACGATTTTATTCCTATTACTTTTCTCATAATACTATGGAATTTAATAATAATAAAATAATATAAAATATTAAGTATATAAAGATAATTAAGAATAAAAAGTTAATTAAGAAAAAGTTAATGTAGAACCTAATATTTATATATACATATATATATATTAATATCATACATAATCAATCGATTTAATGAATATTAATTTAACACTCATTATTTTTATTATTATCGTGTTTCGTATAAGTCTTTATTTTTATTTAATTAAATAATAAGTTAAAGTTTAAGATAAAAGTTAAAAGGTAATATAAATAAATAAGATAATTTTATTCACATACCATTCTTCTAGAGCTGCTCTCGCCGTCATTATAATTTTTCAAGGTTACAGCGTTACGATTAAAATAGATTACTAGTTGAATTTGTTTCGTCTTACGATTTTAATTCGAATTAATTTTAAATATAAGAAAAAGAACAATATATTTAATACTTCTACGACTAATTAATGTGATTTCTGAATTAAATTAGTTAAATAGTTAAAAAAAGAAAAAAAAAGGAGAAAACGAATAAAATGTACTAGAACACCTCGTTGTTCTATTCAACGATCTTTCCTACTTTCCATCGAAGAGAAATATTTGAAATAATCGGTCTATTTCAATAACTATATAAATCCTTTTCAACTTTTTCTTGTAATTAAAGAAATATTTTTGTCTAAGGTAAGATTAGAAAACTAAGCACAAACTAACTAAGCACTCTAAGAACAAATACACTTTGGAGAAATATAGGACAAATTAAATACAGAAGAAGAAGAAGATACAATGTTTCGACAATCTTATTCAACATCTATCTTGTATTATATTAAAATTTAAACTTATATATGAAAGCATGTACGAATATATAAGCGAGTAGAAATTAATGGGGAGTAAAAAAAAAATAAATAATGAAAAAAAAAAGAAAAAAAAAACAAATAAACAGCAGGAGAAAGCGTGTTTTCTATACGCAAATAGAAAATTATCGTTTAAGGTCGGTTTAAATATATTTATATTAATATATTTATATATAATATTAGACGTTGGAATTAATTCGTAGCGTTTTATTAGAGGCAAATAACGATTTATTTCAAATGAAAATTAAAAAATACATTAATGAAAATACTGCTCATCGCTTGCAATTACTTTTTCCCATCTTTCGGATAGGAGACGGATACTTCGTCGAAAGAACACTTCGTCCTTGGAGGCAAACCATAAATCGATCCAATTTTTACAATCTTCATAAGAAGTGAAATTCTCCGGCGATCGGAACTACTACTACTACAGGTAGTAGTCCGAAGGACCGATATCTGGAAAATACGACGTGTGAAAAGTAGAGTGCATTAAGGTGGAGGGTAATAATCATTTTCGGAAAATTGATTTTTTTTCTCTTGCATTTTCTTACAATTGAACATTTCAAGAATGTTGTGTCAAAATTTCAAGTCAATCAGAGCAAAACTCTCAAAGTTATTGACCTTTAAGCTCTTCTCTTTTTTCAAAATCTTCTCATTTAAAAATCAAAGAAAAACCTTTAAAAAAACGTCGGAAGGAAGAAAAAGTTGTGTTTTAATAAAAAATTGTTGATTTTTTGATTTCTGATAATTCTACGTTGAAATATCGATGGTACCGCAAATCATCTTTTTTTAAAATAAGTCCTCGCAAGTTGCGCTCTGTCACCGGCTTATTTCTCGATATTTTTTTACAAAAAAATTACAGAATGTTGTTCGATTGATGCTTTGTAACGTAGAAAAAATTGGAATATATTTACTTTAATCATATGTCCGAAAAAAATTCGTAAAAAATGTGTTTATTCTTCAGCAGTTTTACCTAAACCCCCTCCTTAATAAAAGTGCGATGGTCTGATGCATGGTGCTCTGATTAATACTGGAAGTTTAATAGGGCATGTTCTTGATACGCTCGTTGATCTTACGTTTCGTATTCGAATAGTCTTATAGTTGGCTTTAGATTTAGAGACACCTTCTCTTACCAGCACTGGTTTAATCTCTGTTGCACTCTTCATATAGGTAGGTGGTTTCCTACATTAAGCAGTGTACACAGCTGTGCGACAAATCCATCTCCGTTTCCACCTCACCCTACTTCACCCCCGATAACCACCCTCCTCTTCCTGACAGGACACCATCGCGCACTTCTATCCCTATGGCAAACAACAAGAGCCGCAAATAAAAGGAGGGGATATAGTTTCATCAAAAATTAATTATTGATCCTTTTTTTTCTATCTTTCGCGTCTTTCATATTTTCTCTCTCTTTATTTTTCTTTTTTTTTTTCTTTTACGAATATCATCACAAATTTACGACTGATCGAAATTATTTGACAGGAATACAATTGAAAATAATATTTTGAAATAGATTTCTACGCTTTACGAAACGTGAATATTTTATTTTAATTAGGTAACAGATAAGACTTTACCGATCGCTAGCGCTTCCAACTGCATACGCACGTCCGACCAATCGCTCAGCCACAAATTTTCCCTGGCGCCGGCTTTGTTTCGGTTTAGACTGTCGCACGGGTACATCTCTGTACGTTTCTTCTGCTCAGATAAAATTCTACCTCAATACTAAATAACAAATAACTGCTCATATAATAATTGTTTATCGCCGATTAGAAACCGATGAATAGGCTATCGATCGTTAAAGTGTTATTAAAAGCTATTAGAGCTTGTACTTTTGTACCTATTATTTTCTACAACGGCAATATTTATTTAAATACTATCTTTTTAAATCTATTCCAGTTTGACTACTTTGATTATCTTATTTTTAATCAAGTGAACTTTGTATTTATTTGATAAGTAATATGAGATTAAGATTGAATATATGGTAAAGACAATATTTCAATAGGAGAAAGTATTGTAAATAATTAGAATCGATAGCGATCCTAAATTAGTCATGAGGACTGCCGACAGAAGTGAAAACTTAAAACGGTATTTTGAATTTTCAAATAACACATAGATACAATTGAGTATATACAATGTGTTGTTGGTGTGTATATGTGTATGCGCGCACATTAGCATGTTGCTGACGCGAACCCATAAGATTTTCCCCTATCATAAATCGTCTAATCGTCTATTTAGTTGAATCGTCGAAAAAGTAATCAGAAAATAATCAGATACTCCTATGCCTATGAGAGATATGATAATAATTTTTCTTTCAAATATTTCACGAAATAAAGAAATAAATAAAAGGAGTTAGATTTAATTTCAACATAAAGTTCGTTTTTAAATATGATGATTCTAATGAAGAAAAAAAAAAAGGAATAAGGAGAGGATATTTTTCCGCAGCATTTTGTCGCGGTAGACCGCGAAGGTAAGGAAACATGAAAAGAAAAAAAAACAAAAGAAAAAAAAAAAAAGAAAACCTGTCCGATTGAATCAGGATTAAATTGATCATAATAGGATGAGGTTTCATGGTGAATCGAGATCACAGTACGGTTTTAAAAAGCCACCCACCCTTCCTTTTAACTCACCCCTTTTTAGAAATAGCAGTAGCAGTAAGAGAAGAGGAGAGAAGCAAGGTGAACCGGACATATTGTATTGGATTAAATTAAACACATGGGGTGGCTCTTCTCGGACTTGTATTAAATGCACCGAACTCCTGTGCCAAGTGAGTCGTACTCGGTGGAGGCTGGCTTTTCAACAGGGAGCATGGATTCTCGATTTCGAAAGAGAGAAAGAAAAGGGATGCAATATTGTTACCATTATTATTATGTCATGTGACCCGTGTCACCTGCATTTTCCTCAATACAACATTATTTTTTTCCTTTATTCTTTTTCCAGATGAAAATTTTAATAAAACTTTTTCTCAATCATTGTCATTGATTTTTTCATTTCTATTAAGGAATGAAAATAATAATATTATTATTATTATTATCATTACAATTGTGTCAGGTGACTCGATTGTGTCACCTTCCTTTAACGTAAAATTTCGTGTTTTTTTTTTTTAGTTGAAATATTTTATCAATCATTTGTTTTTTCAATATACGTTAATGCACAATCACGCAAAAGTTTCTTTCCAAAATAATTAAACGTGTTTGCCTATAAATACTCTCCGTCTCATGAGTTGACTCTTAAAATCAAGTAAATAACTGCTAATGGTTAAATACAATTTTCTTTCCATAAAGTCTACGAACGATGTGCAAAGAGCTTATGGGGTATCTCTGATGGTCACGTGTCATGTTACACGGTATTCACTTCTATGTAACAGTGGCAATATGTTCACGGCACGTGACCAAAATAGTACTTGATTTTTCATCTACGAACAAGTACTACATATCAGATGAAGTCATTTTGAGAAATAGTTTGACATTAGATTTCGACGAAAAAAAATCTTTGTTTAATTATTGCAAATTATTTTGGCGATAATTAATTTTCGATCGAGATAAGTGCATCACTTTTGTTGTTCTTGTTAAATGATATTTTACAAACATTGTAAAATTACATATATTATATTTTACAAATATCGTAAAATTAAAAAACAATTGTTAATATATTTGGGATGTTATGTTAATTAAGTATCGATCAATCTGTCTTCTGTCAACGAATTATCAAGTAATGCGTGGTTAACGAGAAAAGTCATACAGAAATAGAAATAAATAGAAATATAGGAAAAATATTAATAATACATGAGAGCTTGGGCCTACTGTCTATCTCTCTGTTAGAAAAAGAAGAAAAAAGAAATCATTAGGACTAGGGGAACTTTTGACACTTGCAGAACCGAAACGAATCACCTTTACGAGTACCTCCCCGCAAAACTCGACAATAATTCAGAATTCACCCTGCAGTATCCGGTGTTTCCGTGTAACCACGGATAGTTCTTGCATAAGGACTACGCGTAGGTCCTAACTCATTGTAAAGGGTCGAGGAACAATAAGATTTGTTCCATCTCTGCTATAATAGACGAAGGGACTGAAAATTTACGAATACAACCTTATCCAACAATCGATATTCTATCATATTTTTCTCACCTCCTGGTAAACTTCTTAAAAATAAGAAATGATAAATGTACATTATGAAAAATACCAAAATTATTTTACGTTAATACAAGGAACGTATTCATTTCATATCTTTTCTTTTTTCTTTTTTTTTTTTTGAAATAAAACTATTACTTACTATAGATTTTAGAAATGTATTGAAAAAGTATGGTATTGCTTGTACCGAGGTTTCAGGTTTGAGGTTTGAGGTTTGAAAGACCATGCGTACAAGCAAAAGAGGGTGTCTTTTGTAGGCTTATTTGAAGGATCGTACGTAGAGGAGAGTAACGATAATAGGTAGATGATAATCGTGATATTAATATCGCATTGGGAAGCGCACACATGCGTGCAAGAGCCCATTGGTCACGGAGGAACACTTGCTCGTTTGCTGGCTCGTGCTTCCTTCTCTCAATGCACCCTGATTTTAGAAAGAGATGGACCATCCAAGAGGGTGAACCGTCTCCCCCTCCTTGCCTTAGATGCGGGTAAATTTTCGTGGTTCGCCAATAAACCGCAAGGAAAAAATATCATCCAAGAATCTTGTCAACGAGATAAGAAAAAAAATTAAAAACAATGTCTATTTTTTGTTTTCTTCTACAACATTTTATTTTGTTCAATTTAGTTTTTCGTTAAGTGAAAATTACGCGTACAACGTGTTGATCAATCACCAATGGATGACATAAAAAATCTATGAAAACGTAGCACCGAACTGTTGCCATAATTTTCGAAGAAGAAGAATTCATGTTTTGAAAGACCAGAGAATAGAAGAAAAAAAGAGAAAGAGTGAAGTAGATACTTCTATATATATTTACGTATACACAAAGGGGTTGCTCTGCGGGGGTTAGCGTGGCTTGTGAAAACTCGTCATTCTTTGCTACGGAAGCATAAACCTGCATGAATCACTGTCGACGGACATGGCGACACGAGACATCGTTATCTCCTACTTTTCGTGATTTTTATTGTTGACACTTTTAATCCGTAGGCTCAATAGTACCATTAAGGAAATATAAGATTAAGAAAAATAAAATGTTAGGAAAACTTCACTATGACATCTATTGTTATTTTATATCAATGATTTATTAACAAAACGCTTAGAATTGTAGGATTTATTATTTTGATAAAAGATCGATTAGAAAATGACGGATTGATTAACTTTTCGTCGCTTAAACCTTTTTTTTTTTCTTCTTCTTTTTTTGAAACGTTATTTATATCATTTTAGTTATAATCTTTTAGATTTTGATTCCACTTTTGTATAAAATAAAAAAAAAATAAAGAGAGAAAGTATTAAATAATAAAATAAAGAAAAGTAGAATATAAAAAGCTATTCAGTCAAACGTTCATTATTTTTAATGATGAATAAAGAAGTATCGAATAATAAAATAAATAGGAGAAAAAAAAGAAAAACAAGAAGAAATTGTTGGTCAAATGTTCGATAAATCCCGATTGAAATAAAATACACGATAGAGATCTAAACGGACGATTAGGCTTATCCTTGTTATACCTATATCGCACTTGTTAGATCTATGCAAGACTGCATAGAAGAATGAGCCACTTAATTTCCTAATCAAGCGTTGATTCAGATGCACCTTTCGACAGGATCCCCCTCTTCGCTCCCCTCTTTCTTTTTCTCTCCTTGGATAGGACCTAGACCGAATTGCAGCTGAGCCAAACAATGTTCTTTCACATGAGGCTTTTATAGCCCCATCAGAACGTGTCCCATCATCTACCGTTGACGTTCCACAAATCGCGAATCTTCTTTTTCTCGACATACGATCTAACACTTATCTCGATCCACTACCCCACTGCACTCCCTTCAGCTTTTTTTCTTTTTCAAATGCGATACGTAAATTAACTAATAAATCAAATTCTACGATTAAATTGTACGAACAATCGAGAAGATTTCGAAAGAATTCTGTGGATTACTTTTTCTTTTTATTTTCAGTCGAAATAATATTTTAATAATAATAATAAACACATTTTTGGTATAATTCGTCAACAATCTTTATTTTATTTTAACCCTTAATAGATTAATTTAATGTAATTATTAATTACTCTATTAAACAGATTAATATATAAGAGTAACACATATTGTAACATATATTAACCCTTACCAGTCGACGACTTTTTCGGCCGGGTGAGGTAGCAGGACGAGACGATTTTTGGAAATGTGTTTGGTGACTTACATAATATAATTAAATGATCTCACATATAAATTATCTTTAATCCGTGGTGACCGAAAATCCCCTCTCGACCAATGAGGGTTAAATATTAAAGTTACACGCTAGAGGCGTCTAGACAGAGTCGGTAGGAATTTTTGGAATAATACTTAAAAGTATATTACGATGCATTTAGGAGTTTACGAGTTAAACAAATAACGATAATGATATAAAAGTTTTTCTAAATTATTATTTTTTTTGGACAATTTAAAGTTATCTTTTCTGATATCTTATATTTGTTCGATGGTCGTTAGTAGACAACGAGTTGTATCGTTGAAATTCCGATAGGGTTCCCTGCTGAGTTAATGCTTTTCAAGAAATTGCTATCAGTTTACCCATTTATTGTAAACTCATCCATCCATTTGTCATTAACGAGAATAATCTATAATCGAAATTTAATGCAATATTGATTTTTTCTTCTAGATCAAAATTTAATTCTTTCTATGTTTCGGTATGATTTTTCCACGCGAAAATATTATTGTCGTCCCATAAGTTTTTTTTTCATTAATTTCCAATATAAAATATTATTTTTCTCTTGTATATTTTATATTATTTTACTTAACAATATACGATTTTGTTCCTATTACTTTTCTCATAATACTATGGAATTTAATAATAATAAAATAATATAAAATATTAAATGTTAAGTATAAAAAGTTAATTAAGAAAAAGGAAGAAACTTATAAGACAATCTAATATTATATATGAAAAAAAAATAAAATATGTTTAATCCTATATATGTTTAATCCTGGTTGCAAAATTGTAGGCGGTTCCTATTGCACCTTCCATCAAGAAAAACACTCGCTCATCCCTACTAAACCCCCTACCATTCTCCAATACTATTGGGCAATAAGTCTAGGATGGATGTTAGAAATACCCCCTCCCCTTCACCCTAAAACATTTAAATGCGATTAGGTCTATGGAAAGAGGTAGTAAAACTCAAACCATCATACATAGTTCAGTTCTATTCCCCTTACCAATTAACATTTAGTTGACAAGTAGACATCGTTCCACCATCACCATTAACAAAAATCGCTAAAATTCGGTGTGAAATTTTAGACGAATTTTAACCAGAACGTTGAAGGATTAACACAATAATTCTTCATGAAGGGGTGGGGAGAGAGAGAGAGGTTTGAGGAAGAAGAGGATTATTTTTAACAAAAAATTTTCAAAGTGTTTAAGTGTTGAAATTTTTAGTGAATCTGTTACCCTTTGGTAAAAGACAATGTGTACCCTGGAAGAAGTTAATTCAACGATGATAAGACATCATCGTTTTTCTAATCCAAATTTATCATACAATTATGGTCCAATAGTTAAAGCGGGTAGTTTTATTAGAAAAGACTCTACCAGCGAAATCGTTGATCTTACAAATCTTTCACAAACGTGCATATCTACGATAAACTCTGTAAGTATTCGAAATTGTTTATGACATTTCTTTATTGGTTTATTACATTTCATATTGTAGTTCGAAAGAAAAATTATTATAATAAAATTATTTTTCAAAGAAAACTGAAAGTAACTTATCCGCGATAATCATCGAGATGAAAAAAAGGAATAAGGTATTAATATTTGCCGACAATTTTAGGTCGAAATAATCGAATCGGAAGGACGCCTCTGCAGTTCGAACAAACTCATTAACGTTCATTTTTGGTTGAAGATAGTAAATGTTGCTGTAAATTGTCAAACTTATAACATAGTATTAATAGAAAGCGAAAGGGGTGTCATGATAAAAGCTATCAGAGATATATCACCAGGTGAAATGTTATTTTTATGGTTTTCGGAGAATCTTCTGATCATCTTAAATATGCCATTTTTGACAATTAAAAATATTCAAAGTAAGTTGAAGAAATATTTGATAATTATAATTTTCATTTGGAAAAATACTTTTTACGGATTCCTTATAGTATATTACGTTTATTAATTGTTACAGGCCATGATCGATATATTTGTGATACGTGTTACAATGTTTATGAACATCCAAATCTTTTAAAAATTCATATGTTCTTAAATTGCGATCGTTTAGATCGTAACCATTTGTGGAATGTTTTAGCAAGGGAATTTGCTTATTCGCAAAATCTTATTCATCAAAGATCTTTTTTATTCCAATTAAGTGCTTCTAGAAATGTGATTTTTCCTGATTTCGTTGATACCGTTAATTCATATTTATACTCAATCTCATCGCCAACGTTCTCGAATCAACCATCTTCTTCGTCAAGTGAACCTTCAATTTCACCGCATTCATTATCGTCGACATATCTCAATGAACAAGATACTTCTCAACGAATATCGGCATTTAAACCATACGAAAAAGCAAACAGATCCAAAAGTGTATCCAACGTTCGTCCATCGTCGCGCGTTAATGCAGGAGAATTTCATTTGAGGAACAATGATGTATCTTCCAATCCTGCTGATATTGAAAATTATGCCAGTAATATTGGCAAAAGTAAAAATGGATATATTTGCATCTACTGTAATAAAGTATATTCAAGAAAATACGGATTAAAAATTCACATAAGGTAAATCGATCGTTTTCAATAATTTATTTGTACTTTGAACTTTGTATTAATAATTTTAACAATAAGGTATAAATGATGACAAATATTCATTGTTCATTTGGTTTTTTTTTTTAGGACTCATACCGGTTTCAAACCATTGATTTGCCCATACTGTAAACGAGCATTCGGAGATCCAAGCAACTTGAACAAACATACCAGATTACATAGATATTCTAAGTCACCGTACAAGTGCAATATTTGCGGTAAAGTTTTAGTTAGAAGAAGGGATTTAGATAGGCACATTAAAACTAAGCACGAAAATAACAATCTTAATACTAATTCTTCTGACAAAGAATCTAACGCATAACAGTCTCAATAACAGTGTTATTTAGTTTAAGTTCGTGTGATGTTCAACTGTGATGGTAATTTAAAAACAAAAAAGAAATCTTTATCAAATTTACTATTACGAAATTGCCATAACAGTTTCAAATGAAAAAAAAAAGTTTTTAAATAACAAAACAATTACTTACAATTAGATAAGATTTGATAATAAGAAAAAAAAAATAAAATAAAGAAAGTAAAAATTAAATAAATTATTAGGTATGTTAAGTCTACGATTAGTATTAATTCAATAATCATGAAAAATATTTCAATATCAATTTCAGCACATTGTGTGCGTCTATAACAGTAACGTCGACAATAACATACTTTTAATGAGATAGAAAAGACTTGTACGATAGAGAGAGAATCTTTTTTTATTTTTTTTAGATATATACTTTTTATACATTGTATATATATAAACTATTCGAATTTCTCTCAAAGTGCAATTATATTTATTGTTAAAGAATTAAATGTGCCTTCTTCGCTGTATCCGATGCATTTATTTGCATTTCAAATTTACAAATATATATGTATATGTATATTTATCATTTGTTATTACTCTTTTTAAAATATATTGTTACAAAATAGATTAATTTAATATATTTATTAATTACTCTATTAAACAGATGAACCCTTTCGTTACGGGTGCCGACTATAGTCAGCGTTCTCGCAATGATCTGTGTAACGGGTGTTGCCTACAACACTCAACTGAATATTCATACAATATACTAATTTTCCTATTTTTCATATTTTTCATATAATGCGATAAAACAATTGTTATGTAGAAGACTACCGACATGCAAAGTGCACACTTCACGCAACCCTGACGCAACCCTGACGCGTTCAGTGGCGTCCACTCGACTCCAGCGGAGTTGACTGCCGTAAGGAAAGGGTTAATATATAAGAGTAACACATATTGTAACATATATTAAATTGTATTTTATTTATTCAGGATCAACCCTAAAATATAATAAATTATAAAATTATACTATTATATGTCATAAAAATAATTTCATTGCGAACCTCTAAATACAAAAAGTGAGATTATCAAAATTTTGTATCGGATATAAGTTTGGGGAAAAATAAATCCATTCTTCAAGAATTTATTTAACATTTTTCACGGATTGTCCGATTTGGGTCAAATATGCACCGTCTTATTCTATAATTTATTTAATGTAATGTAATGTAATTTATTTACTGATCATGGGACAAAGTCTTCTAATTACCAAAAGCAATACAATAAATTTATACAAAGTGTACATAAATATATTTAACTTGAAAATAGGGATTACAGAAAAATGAAGAAGAAAATGTGAGAAAATAAATATAACGTAATAACGAAATAAAAATGGTGCGTATGAATTGTCGGATTTTTAAATTTCTTCACCTTGCCAATTTCAGAAAGATTACATTAAGCTTGAAATAAACGTAAAAATAATCATTTTCTTTTTACTATAGCTAATATGACTGACCGTCGTCATATATCGATAAGTTAGAAATTGTTATTACCGATAACGTACACTAGCGACTCTAGATAATGAATTTGAAAACTAAGTTTCGATTCCCTTCGATATCATTTCTGTGCTGTGTGATATTCAATAGCAGCATTTAACTTTAAATCCACACAGGTAAAAATTAATATCCCTTAAAAACATTTAAAACATTAAGATATCATTTTAATATATGTATATATAATTCTTTAAATACATGTGATTATTTTATTAAAATAACTTCAAATATTGAAATAAGATGTGATTAATCTAATTTAAGGTTATATATTTCAATCTTGTGATGTAACAAAGTCACTGAACTATCTATATCAAAATGATATAACATTTATAAAAATTGTAATTTTTAGGTCAGTAAAATGGCAACTATCGCTCGTAATCTTCGACCATATTTAAAATATGTGCGTAATCACATTAGAACTTACGCTGATGCACCTGTTAGCGATGAAATGAAATTCACATTTGCTGGTGCAAATCAGGTACAATGTAATTCTTGTTAAATATTTTCTTATACATATATATATATAACTGAAAAAATTATCAAATAAGTATTAAACATATATATACATATAAATATTGAATTATTCTTATCAAATAAATTTTATTTTCAGGTATTTTATGATAGTAGCGTCATTCGACAAGTAGACGTTCCATCATTCTCCGGTTCTTTTGGTATTTTACCGAAACATGTACCCACTCTAGCTGTTTTAAAACCAGGTGTTGTTACCGTTTACCAAGAAGATGGTAATACTAAAAAGATTTTTGTTTCTTCTGGTACAGTAACCATAAATGAAGATAACAGCGTACAGGTAAAGATTTAATTTATTGACTAGAAATTTTAACTGCGATACAATTTTGTTTATATATATATAAATGTATATGTATGTATAGAATACATATGCACATGTGTTTATAAAATATGTATAGATTTTAGCGGAAGAAGCACATCCAGTAGAAAATTTGGATGGTTCTATAGCAAGAGAAATCCTCAGTAAAGCTCAGCAACAACTTTCTTCTGCATCGTCTGACAAAGATAAAGCTGAAGCAGCTATTGCTGTTGAAGTTGGAGAAGCTCTTGTGCAAGCAACGCAATAAGTATTAAAAATTGTTAAATTGTTTGCTAATAATAAAACTTTAGATACACCACGTATTTGCCATACAATTATCTTATAATTGCTATGTAAAATGCAATACAAATAAAATCTTATATTAAGATCATTTATTCTTTACCAAATAAATTAACTATTTAAATAAAATTAATATATTAAACATATATATATATATAAATAAATAAATAAATAGAATAGAATATGAAGTAAACCTATTAATTTTTATTATTTCTTTTATTAATCGGAGAGAAATTTAAATAAGGATGTAATTGGCGTTTCTCTGTAAAGAGTGAAAGAAACAACATTTAAAGCTCTTAATTTAAATCTAATTATCTTTCTACGAAAAGTTTAATTTACTATACTTAACTCTCACTTATAAACCGTCTACTCGATCTAACCCTTCAGAAACCAAAATTATTCTACTACTAGAGAAAGTAGTTTCTCTCACACTACATTATAAACCCTCCCGAATTTCAGTTCGCCATGTGTCTCATTTACAGTGCTTCTTCTGTCGATAACGCGTCAAATTCAAATTAAAAAAACCGAAGACATTAGTATACTAATGTAGCGATTTTCTTTACACATATATTTAAAAAAAAATATATATAGTAGAAGGAAAAGATATTTTTGTATTATAATTTATTATATTATTTTATTTCACTTTCTTTTCTATAACAGCATGGAAATATTTTTAAATTATAATTTATTTAGGTACATAAAAGTTATCTCGTGATCTGGTATATATATTTTTTAAATAGATTCAACACCCATAAAAAATCTCACACTATTATTGTTAAAATAATATGAAATATATCATAATAAGAATCATATTATTTGATCATTATTAAAATATTATAATATGTATGATTACTCGTAAAAGTTTATGTGTAATCGTACACTACTCTACAGTATAAAGAATATATTACTTAAAAATATCTAACATTTGTTTTTCTTAGGCACGGTGTATAAGTATTTGGCACTCTGTACAATATAATTATACAGTAAAATACATAAACGTTTGCTAATAATTAAATAATAAATAATTTTTTTTTCAATATTTGCTATTAATTTACAATGATTTAGTAAAATGCACAATTACTATATTTAATAAAATTTTACTTTCTCGTATTTACTATCTTCATATCAAGAATAATACAAATTTTGATCGATTGTGCATAAATTTTTACGATAGAATAAAAACAAAAAACAATACATTATATTGTTTACGTTTCTTTTTCAAATGTATTTATATGATATTAATTTAATTTGTACTAATTTATAGCCATATTTAATACGTAATATCAAAAATGCATTTCTACTAATTAAAATTGTGCAATAATCAATATAATACGGTATATATATATATAAAAATGTTGTAAAAAAATTTATCAACATTTTGGCACAAGAATCTCACAGCTTATATATTGCATCTATTAAAAAATCTTGTTAAATATTGCACACACACGCGCGCGCGCGCGCACACACACCACACACACATATATATTATATATATATATTTGTATATTAATAAATATGCATACGTGCATGCAGTCATATTTTCTTAATTTATTCTACGTAAAAACCTATAAAGGCATTTTTTGAATAGTTTAAATTAAATTTAAAGCTAAGCAACGTAGCGTATCGACTACTGAATTGAAAATATTTCTTTCTTTTTTTTCTCTTTTATACATAAGTTTACACTGTACTTTTTTTTTCTTTCTTCTTCGATGACTAGTTTATTTCACACGACTTTGTACTTCATTGATTTTTAGTCAATTGGCATTTTAACGATGGTAACAAGGATTTTTCTTTACAAGTATCAGTATTAGCATCTCTACAACAATTAGCATTAAATATTTTTTGAAGCTGCTGTAAAGTTTGCAAACAAACTACCACGCAACAAGATTCACCATTTCCAGAAATAGAATTGCACGCGCATTCTATTTGTAAGCATTCATTGTTAACACTTTTCAATAATATATCTTTTTTGATAGTACCAGATAAGGTAGAGTTGTTAGTGCAATCTTGACAATTTTGCAAATGATTACATTTACAATCGATGCATTTACAAATGTCTGCATCGGCAGTAATCTCTTGCAAAACGTTTCTATGCTTTTTATATTTTAAGTAATCAACCTTATGTACGTCATTTTCATTTTCTTTAGATTTAGTTACAATGATGTTTGAAATAGCAGTGTCTATGCTTACTGCATTAACCATTTCTAAATTGTGCGCATTATGAAATTGATTTTCTATTTCTAATGGATAAGGATCAGGTCCTACTAAATCTACCAACGAATGTACCGCCGTAGGAAAAGCGTTCAATTCTGACCAAGATTCAGTCTTGAGGACAGGTGCTGTAGCCAATGTTGTAACATCTACCCAAGCTGAAGGTATTTCTTCTTCAGATGCTATAGCTAATTCCACAGCCTCTGATGGCCCATTTATTAATGCGTTAGATGCCAAGGAATGAGTCATTACTTCGAGAGACTCTGTTCGTAGTTTTGCATCATGGATGAACGAAATCTTTTCTAATTCTTCGTTAAAAAGCTGCACTGTGTCTGATGAATTCAATATAATTCTATCTTGACTAGCATCGTTTTCATATAATGTAGCTGTTGCATTATCATTTTTATTTTTCAACGTTTCATTCATCATATTATTAGTAAAATTATTTTCACAACCCAACGGTTTATTATTAAAATGTGTACCTTCAGAAATCTCAGCTATCGTACTTTGTAAACCGTCTTGGATAATTTTCTGTTCTAAATTCAACGGATTAGGTGATGATTTATGATCGTTCATATCGTTGTGCAATTTGTTCAAAGAACAGGGTAATGCTTCAGGCTCGTATATTTCATTTTGAACCTTTATCATATCCGTTATGTTAGATTCTATACTTGAATCGTCTACGTGATGAAATTTTTTATAATTCTCGTTATTATCAAAATTACAAATTGTCTGACGATCAAAGTTATTAAGAATATTATCAGTTGAAAGAAGATTAACAGTTATAGTCTCGTTTGGACAATTTATTATTTCATTGTCGATGTTATATTCTAATTCCTTATTGATTGAATTACCGTTTAAAATATTTAATATCGAAGTTTCGGATATGTGTTCACTGTTATCTTGAGTCGCGATATATGTCATATTTTTAAGTTCTTGTACATCATCCGAAGGTAATGAAATATCAAAAGACGATACGGTTGCATCGTTGGCACAATCCGTTTCATTTCCTATTTCCTTTACAATTTGGGATTTATCTCTTTGGTTTTCAATATTATCGTCTATTGAATCTTGTTGGCTCTGTAACAATGTATTAAATATTTATTATCTTTTTAATTATATCTATTATACGTTATTTTAAATCAATTATTTCTAAGTACTATTAATGTATAACTTACCACGTCTTCGTTATTAACAGTCTTATTATGAGTTTTAATATGGCTCTTTAAACTATGAGGAGTAGTGAACGATCGTTTACAATTCTTATAGGTACATGTGTAAGGTCGTTCTCCTGTATGTGTTCTCTTGTGTGTTTTTAAATGATGTGAAGCTGTAAAAGCCTTTCCACAACCTTTTTCTCTACACCTTTAAATATTAAAGAAAAAGAAAGAAAAAAAATTAATATATATACAATTAAACTTTATATATATATATATATATATAAATTAAACTTGCTGATAAAAAAGAAAAAAGAAATATGCTATTAAATGTTTAAAAGAGTTTACAAAGAAAGTTTAACCCTTTGACTATGAAGTGCACAGAAACAAAGTGTTACAATAACGTTCAATTTGTACAGAGAAAGTGACTTCTACTGGATGCCTGTAGACGCTGTTCGCAGTCAAAGGTTTAAAATAAATACCCTAGATTGTTAAATTTCTCAAACGTACTTGTAAGGTCTTTCTTGAGTATGAGTACGAACATGTTTCTTGAGATCGCTTAGAGTAGTGAAGAATTTAATACAGCCAATTTCTTTACAGTTGAAAGTATTGCCACTGTGAAGTCTTTGGTGAGCTCTCAATCTGTAAAGGGTATTAAATGCTTTCCCACAGCCTTTGTGGGTGCATTCAAATGGTTTTACTTTTGTATGTACCCTAGAGTGAATCTTTAGGCTGTATGATGTGAGAAAAGCCTTTCCACAACCTGGCTCTGCACATTTAAATCGATACTCGCCTGAAAGTTTTGAGAATCCCTCCACATATAAAAATTTGTGGGGCTACCTTTTCTTGCGGCATCTGAAAGCCATGCAGGTCAAAGCATTCCCTTTATACTAACACAATGATGACGCTATAATTTTGAATCAAGACTACATAAGCGGCAATTTAAAAAAAAAAACATAAAGCATTGTACATATCATATATTAACAATAATATAGAAATATTAAATATTTGAACTTACCTTATCTATCTATCTATCTATCCTTTGATAGCACTAACACGAAGATTATTATTAGTATAAAAATCAATATCATTTACTTTTGTATTCTTTTTTTCATTTATATTTAATTATACAAAAACATAGCATTAATAATAACTTCCAATTATAGTTAACAATATACATTGTTTTAATTTTTTTTTTTTTTATAACAAAAAAAAATGACAAGACGCTGAAGCGTGTTAAACAATTAGTAAAACTTCATGATATCCCCATGAAGTAATATTACTAACGATTTGACAAGACATACACTTTGCCTTAACTAACAACACGTTAATAGATAGAAGAAAATGTATGGATGTATTCAGTTCTATTAGAATACATTATACATTATTTTAGAATAATATATAAATAAAAATAAAAGTATATTGCTAGTAAAATAAATACTATGTTAAAGAAGCGACTTGTTTTGTATATAAAATAAAGATTTAAATTAACCTATATAAACAAATCAATAGACAACAACACTGCATTCGTATAAACTTATTTAGTTAAACGTAAAGAAAAATAAACGCTTACCTTTATGGGTCTTGATATGAGTGCGTAAATTTCCAATTGTACTATAAGTTCTCGGACATCCCTCGTATTCGCAAGTATAACGATTAATATGCTTTTGATTGGTATCCATATCTAGATTATCATTGATGATAGTTTTATGCAAAGCATCCTTGGATGATGTATAATTTTCTTTGGAATGAGTATGCATATGAATTTCTTGAGGACGAATTGCATGGTGGACGTGCCTTAATATAATCAAAACAATATTATTATACACGAAGAAAAGTAGGTTTATATAAATTTTATAAAGAAGATGCACACAAAAAAAATAATATTATTTGTATATCAAATAATTTAATAGGAATAGAACATTTAAAAGAGCGTGTCGTATAGAAACAATTACGAAATAAATTATGAATGAAATTTATTAAAAAATAATAAAAGAGAAAATATATATTCGAACACAATGAATGAATAAAACATTGAAAGTATAGAAAAATCTAAGAATCCAATTTCAAAACTACTCAATCCTTATAAGGAAACGACGCAAAATCTTCAGATACGTGTAGATAATATTCGAGATTTTTGTATAAGATAACGTTAATTTATTTAAATTCTAATTGTGTTATAATATAAAACATTTTGAGAGAATGAAATTAATTAGTTATTATAAATATTGACTATAAAAAAATGTATCCAACCTTACCCTGTAGTGTTGTTGTTAGATAGCCTTTCGTTATTAACATGTTCATCATCGGAGTGTTTTCCATATTCAAATACCTCCGATTGTTCGTAAACTTTTCTGAAACTAGGTAAATCTAAACTATCGTCCAAATAATCCTGCAAATCAGGTGCGACAATAATATCGTTGAAATTATCATTAATACCGTCGGCATTTTCATCGTCATTAATATTATCACTTTCCCACGTCGCCATACTTTTTAGGCCTGCACAAACAAATCATGAGGTAACATGGAACGTAGATGATATTATACTATCATCCACATTGGAACTACACTTGAAAATTATTTTACAAAAAAAAAAAAAATAACTTTTCTCCCTCTTTCTTTTTTTCTTGTCTCTTTCTCTTTCTTTAATTCTTGATTTTTCCTTTATTTAATTCTAACAAATCGTAAATAAGCTATAGAAGATTATTTTTTGGTGGTAATTTTAAATAATTCATTTATTCATATTTCAACAATATAAAGAGAATCTTAATTTATTCCGTAAAATAAATTCTACTTTTGATGTTTTATACTATTCAATTATTTTATAATCGTATTAAATTCAAATCAAGATTAATTATCATTATTATTTAATTTATAATTTATGTTATCACAATTTTATAACACAAAAATTGAGATATTGATTTTAATATTCTTCGAGTGAGAGAGTAAAAAATATATAAAAGAAGTTAACAGATAAGATAGGGCATATTTTTACTTACGGTCGGTAATGTAGAATTATTTGATACTACTAATAACATCTAAATCGTTTCTCATGATAATTTATTTGTTTTTCTTCCTAACGTTACATATCTATAGTTCTTCTAATCAAGGAGAAATAAACACCTCGTGATTATTTCTTATCTCATATCAGTAGATTTAGTATACCGACAATATTCGTTATAAGAATTTTAAGTAAAAAAAAGTAGAATAATGAATTCGAAACAAATTCCTCGGGTTCTCTCAATTCAAAGTCATGTAATTTCAGGATATGTTGGTAATAAAAGTGCTACGTTTCCTTTGCAAGTAATTATGAATTTTAATTATCATTTAAAGTATATAAAAATTGAATTTATTTTCTTGATTTCTAATTAATTTCTTTTTTTAGTTATTAGGCTTTGAAGTAGATGCCATAAACTCTGTTCAATTATCAAATCATTCCGGATATAAAGTTTTTAAAGGCCAAGTACTTAATGATAAAGATTTAGGTAAGAATCATTTAACAACAATGAACTACTTACTTTATTATTTTGTTGTGTAAAAAATATAAGTATAATTCAAACTATATATATGTTTTTTCTATGATATTATATTTTAGATGAATTAGTTGATGGTTTGGCAGAAAATAATTTGGATCATTATACTCATCTATTAACAGGATATGTTGGATCTGCATCATTTTTAAAAAGAATAGCCGTACTGGTTCAAGCATTAAGACGCAAAAATCCTAATCTTATATATGGTATAATTATTGGTCTCTTGTATTTATTATATTATAACTGATAACAATTAATTATTGATGATTATTTGTAGTATGCGATCCTGTTATGGGTGATAACGGTCAGATGTACGTTCCTAAAGAATTGAAAGATATTTACAAAAATGACATTGTTCCATTGGCGGATATTGTAACTCCAAATCAATTTGAGACGGAGTATGTGAAAATTTAAATGTATATTCACGTTTCATAATATTTAGTCATTGACAATCTTATTTTCTTTTTATTATGAATAATATGCATTTTGTTTTAGATTGTTAACTGGTAAAACTGCTAATAATTTAAATGAGTTGCAAACTATTATTAAAGAGTTACATAAAATGGGACCACAAACTGTTGCTGTATCATCTGTAGAAATGAATAATAACGTAATAGCAGTAATCAGTTCGTTAAAAGGTAATATTAATGTTTTCATGTTCAGCATTCGCCTAATTTATTTTTTGTGTTGCCAGAATAATGATTAATGATTATGATTTAATTTGATTTTAATATGTATAGAAAGAATTAATGTCAATTAATTTCTTTATCCTTACAAATTACTGAAATAATACTTCTTACATGTATACATAGCGTTGAATAAGTGCAAGTAGTTACACTTCTCCCATGTTTGCCTATTAACAAGTATGATGCATACTTTTTCATTTATAGATGACGTATTGCTTAAAATTGATATTCCAAAGATACCATCTACCTTTACTGGTTCTGGTGATTTATTTGCTGCTTTATTTCTTGCTCATATATATTTACAAGGGAATATCAAAACTGCCACTGAAAAGACAATAAATTCTTTACAAGGTGTTCTTTATGAAACTTTTAACTCATTCTTAGGTAAATTTTATATTTAGTTTTGTTTCTTTAACTCTAGAATACATATTTATATGTATATCGCTAATTATTTAATTTCCAGAATTTAAAGATGAAGCACAATTTGCACATAAAATAGAATTACGTTTGATACAAAGTAAAAGGCACATAGAAAATCCTGAAATTAAATTACGTGCTGAATTTCTATGATGACCAATTCATTACAAAGAATATTTGTATGTTATGGTATACAGGTTTTTATGAAGTTTTAATGATTATGATTTAATTTGATTTTAATGCTATGAGAATAATAATAAGTACAAGAAAAATATATCAGAGAATGTTTTTATATATATTATAGAATATTAAAGATTAATAAAAATATTAAAATAAAATGTAAAAATAAAAAATAAAAAAAAAAGATATTTTATTATTATACGTGCAATAAATGAAAAAGTTATTTAAAATAAATAGTATAATACATATATTAAATTGTTGTCATTTAATTAATGGAACAAAAATGTATTGATGAAATGTAATTGGATATAATGATGGTACTAATCACAATTATAAATTACGTTTAATCGCAATAATGTTTTAATGTTAAACGAGGTACAATATTCATAGATTGCAATTCTTGAAAAAGTAATTTACAAGCATATGGCATGGAAATAGTTGAAACGCAGGTGCTAGATCTGCAACTATGGCAATAACCGCTGTATGCCATTAAACCACATTTATTACAAATGTCAACATCGAATGCGTCACTCGATATCATAAGTCTTTCCACTAACATCATACTAGCTCCATAGCCGATAAGGCAATCACGTTCCATCTCACCTAAACGCAAACCACCTTCTTTAGAACGACCTTCTGTTGGTTGACGCGTTAGGACTGCTCTGGGTCCACGAGCTCGAGCATGCATTTTATCTTGTACCATATGCTTAAGTTTCTGATAAAATATAGGACCAGAATAAATATACGCTTCAAGTGGTTCACCAGTAATTCCAGAGTAAAAAAAGTCCTTTCCCTTATAATTGTAACCATTATTAATAAGTTCCTCACGTAGATCTTCAATTTTAGAACCACCAAATGCTGTTCCGAAATGAAATTTTCCTTCAAGTACACCCGATTTACTAGCGAGCAATTCTAGTAATTTTCCGATAGTCATACGAGATGGAAAACCATGAGGATTCATAATCATGTCAGGACATATACCACTATCGCTAAATGGCATATCTTCTTGTTCAACTATTAAACCTGTTACTCCTTTTTGTCCGTGACGACTACTAAATTTATCGCCTATTTCAGGTCTTCGAGTTTGTCGTAACAATATCTTTATTAAAAATACATCTTCTGCATTGCTAGAGATCATAACTTTTTCTACGTGAGCAGGAACTGGACCTTTGAATAGAATGGGAGTATCACGATATTCTGCTTCATTTTGGGAATTGCCAGGATTAACTGAATCTGCGGAGGATGGCGTAGATTTATTTACCATTACTTTTCTATTTTCTACCATTTCACCGGGAGCAGCAATTCCATCAGTGTCAATGATTTCGTGCTTCCATACTGGTTTTTTAGTATTCGAATCTACTAATGGACCCATTATTCTATCATACGTTTGATTTGGGTATTTTTTTAAATTACATTTTGCACTTCGATATACCAAACATCTTCCGTATCCTCTGTCGATAGAAGCTTTATTTAAAATTAAAGCATCCTCAATGTCGTATCCACTGTAAGACATAACTGCTACTATTGCATTTTGGCCAGCAGGTAACTTGTCGTAATTAATAAGATCTATTGGACGTGTTTTAACCATTGGTACATGTGGATACGCTAAAGTATACAAAAGAGTATCAATGCGATTACATTGATTGTAAGCAATAATTCCCATAGCTTGTTTACACATAGCACATTGGTAAGTATTTCTTGGACTTTGATTATGATGCGGATATGGTATTAAACCGGCACAAGCTCCCAATAATGTAAAAGGTTCAATTTCTAAATGCGTAGTGTTCGCATTTATATGTACTTCGTCAAACGCTATAAGACTATCATTTTCTTCATTCACGTCCAAATATTCAATGTAACCTGAGAGTAAGAATATTAAATATACAATTAGAAAATGGAGGTAATTTATTTTCTTTTATTTGTGAATTATCTTTACACTGTACTTACCCTCTACTAAGAAATCTTCAAATCTCATCAGTTTTCTTTCCAATAGTTTAATATGATTAGACGTAACAAGTGGTTGTCCATTTTTGACAATTATATACGGTCTACATAAACGACCTCCATCGGAACTAATATGAATTGATCTGTAAGAAAAAAATTAGATTATATTGTAATAATAATAAACAAATATAAATAACAATAATAGAGATGAGAAGAAAATTTGTAGATAAACCTTTGTTGACGTTGCGTATATATAGAAACAAAATTATTCACTCGACCATGTCTGCGTAAAAATCTGAACGTATCAACAATTTTTTGATGATCTCTGACGATGCCCAAAATATTACCATTTAAAAATACTAAATAACTACGCTCATCGTAGATAGCTTCTCCACCAATAATATTGATATTTTCTATTCCGAGATTATATATTAATCTTGCAATGGGCTTTGCATCTACTTCCGTGGTAATATGCGTCATAAGAGCTAAGTTTTTAACCAATCCGCAACTCTGTTGAAATAAACCAAATGAAAAATGATGAAACACAAGAAACAAATGATAAACATAATAAAATATATTTATTACCTCTCCTTCGGGTGTGTCACTTGGACATAACATTCCGTATTGACTTGGTTGTAAGGATCTAGGACCAGATACTTTTCTACTTTTTTCAAACTGCGAGTTAACGCGTGTCATCATACCAAGCGCTGAAATATATGATAACCTTGATAAAACTTGAGTTACTCCATGGCGTTCCATTCTGAATCTTTTAATAATCCAATTCCCCTATAAATAAAAATATATTTCGATCATTGTTCTTCAACATATTTGTTCACGCATATTTATGAATTAATTCAGATGAATAGTAAATTTTAACTTACGGACGCTATAGCAAATGCTAAACCATTTGTAATTAGATCTTGTCTCATGTGCTTTACAATATCAAATTGGGCTGCTTTTATTTTCGGAATGTTTTTATCTGCTATTTGTTTTAACTGCAAAAGAGAAAGAAGAAAATGGTAATATGGAAATATTTTCTTTTGCAGGATAAATAAATAATAATAACGTTAGACATACCTCTCGATTAAATCTTTTAAATAAATCCTCAAACATGAGAGATAAAAGGGAACCGGCCAATTCCAAACGCTTGTTACCATAATAATCCCTGTCGTCTACAAGACTTTTATCATTTTGCACTTGTATTACTTTGCGTATCATTAAACCCAAATAAATGGCTTTCAATGTTAAATTGAAATTAACGACCTTTAATAACAATTTTCCATTTTTTATAAATAGATATTTTTAATAAATATACTATGGATATATATTTTAAAGATACTTACAGGAACATGAGATAAAACATTGGTAGCTAAAATATCCTTTATTTCATCAGTAAGACTGCCTTTGATTAAAGGATATCGTTTTTGCTTCCTTTTATTACTCAAATATCTAAAGAAAAAAAAGACACGATTAGATTTATTTCTTATATTACATCAACTATAAATTTTAATTTAAATGAAGACCTTAAAGCCTGGTTTTGAGAGAAAACATTTAACGTATGACATTCTTCTAAACTTAATGCAAATTTCGACATGTATTCCTCTTCTGCACCAATAAATTGCATTATTTCTATATCACTTACTATACCCATTGCCTTCATTACTACCGTAACAGGTATATCCTAAATAATAAATTATTAGTCATTTTTTAATTTTTCATCAACGCGAATGTATATTATTCTCATTAGAAATTGTCATATTACTTACATCTTGAAAAATATTATGTCTCATATAATACTTTCCGCCTTTACCAACTACAGTAGTTTTAGTTTTTCTTTCTTGCGTGGAACTATTAACAAATGCTATTGTACATCCTTTATTATCTTCTTCTACAATAATCCTATTTCTAAGCATTTGCTCTTGAATTAGTATAACTTTTTCTTGACCATTAATGATGAAATAACCACCTGGGTCGTGCGGACACTCATTTATTTTAGACATTTCAAATGGAGTTTTATTGGTTAATACGCATTTGGAACTTCTGAGCATAATTGGCATTCTAGAAAATACAAATTGAATTTATTTATTATCTTCAATAGTTTGCTTTTAACACGTTCCGTGCCAGGCCATTTTTGCCTGACTTGTCGTTCAGACCATTTCATATTTTCACATCTCACAATATTTCAGTACATCATTAATCCATAAGTAGTTATCTTTTTAGTTATCATTTTGTATAATGCCTCATTCTTTTGGAAGAAATATATTTTACAGAATTAAAATTGTCATATTATAAAGATATATTTTCAGGGCATTAAATAAATATGTCAACCTATTAAATTAGTCCATAAATATGTCAAATATACAACCAGTGGTACATGTGATGGCATGGAACGTGTTAATCATAAGAAAAGAAAAATATACCTTCCAATTGTTAAATTATGTTTTATAAAAGGTTGATGTCCTCTGATATATTCTATGCTTACAGTAATCGGTGCTGAATAATTTAAATCTCGCAATCTACATTCGTGTGGTGTTGTAGGTAGATTTACACAAAAGCTATCTTCTACATTTGGAGTACCAACAGATACGTCCAAATATCTATGAATAAAATTAGAAGAAAAGTGAAATAAATGATTAGTATAAAGAAAATATTATTTTATTGTTATTCCGACATCAGAGAAATAATAATTATTGTTATATTATTCAAAAATACTTACTTAACATAAAATGAAGGATCGGCATCGCTTACCATTTTTTCATTAGTTTTAACAATCTTTTTTATTTCATCATTTATAAAATAATTAAATGAATCAATGTGTTGCTTGACTAAACCTTTTCCTTCTAAAAAAGCAGGTACTAATTTCCATTTATTCTACAAATTATAAATATTAAATGAAATAAATTATTATTATTACTGTTATTATTGATGCACAATTTAATCTTTTCAATAGAATTAACATAATTAATTAAAGTTACAAATAAACTAATGAAAATGTATTTCAAAATATTACTTAATAAAACATAACCTCTTTAATTTACCTCAATCGGTTTAACAGGATTGTTAAATTGTTTTTCCGACATTTTCTTGTTCGTAATATTAAATTTTACTTCACCCATGTTTTATTTTTTAAATAAAACTGATATATTTTATTTAATAGTTCGAATTAAAATCTAGAATTAGAATTTAGCATGGCAAAAATAATATTCAATGCAAGTGTACTAGCATGCCATACGAAAAACTACAACGTGACTCAACTCAACGTGTTTCAAATATTAGGTCTACCGGAAATGAGGTCTTCTGTACATTTCTATGACAACAATTTTCGATATGCAATTTTCGATATGCAATTTTCAATACTTTCAAAATAATTATTGATCATTTATTGATAACATAAAAAAAAAATTTTTAATTTATCCGAAAATGCTTATTAAACCACCGACAATAAACACCTTATGCACTCTATTTTTTCCCTTATGTTGGACAATTAACTGCATATATTAGAAAATAAAATTATTTTATTATAAATATATATATATATATTTCTTTTAAATAATAATTATTGTTGTATAATATTTTTTTTATATTTTATATGCCCCCATCTATTTTTTTAATTTTTGATTCACAAATTGTAAATTTAATGGCGTAAATAAGATAATAATAAGATAGTAGTATTTTGAATATGATAACGTTAACTATCCTACATTGCACAATATCTCTTGTAAGTAAAAAGACTTAGTATGTTGTTTGTTGAATAATCTAATACATATCAATAATACTGTTCTTGATTTTGAAAAAATGAGGCGTTTTAATTTATTAAAAAATATACGACTTGATAAAACAATAAAATCAGTGTACGAGTGTAATGTTAAATATTCAACAAGATATTATAAAATAGATGAAAATTTTATTGGATTAAATGAATCACAGAAAGAGGTTAGTTTATTTTTCTTTTATAATAATCTAAATAAAAGAAAAAAAAATACCTCCCGATCATTCCATCATGTCGCAACTAATTCGATTAATTGAATTCGGGTAATCGTTCGATATAAATCGAGATCTATTTTTCAACCAACGTGCATATGAAAATTATCGAACTTGTGGCTCTCTCTTTAGCGGAAAATGCAAGAATTAATTTTGTAAGCTCTTAAGGGTGAGTAGAGTAGGGGAGGGCTATAACCGATGGAAAAAAAACATTTTTTGGAAAATTTCTTTCAGAGATATGATTAAAATAAATATATTAAAATTATTTGCATGTTACAAAGCATCAATCGAACAACATTCTGTAATTTTTTTGTAAAAAAATATCGAGAAATAAGCCGGTGACAGAGCGCAACTTGCGAGGACTTATTTTAAAAAAAGATGATTTGCGGTTCCAACGATATCTCAACGTAGAATTATCAGAAATCAAAAAATCAACAATTTTTTATTCAAACAAAACTTTTTATTCAAAGTTTTAAACTTTGAACAAGTTTTGAAAAAAGAAAAGAGCTTAAAAGTCAACAACTTTGAGAGTTTTGCTCTGATTGACTTGAAATTTTGACACAACATTCTTGAAATGTTTAATTGTAAGAAAATGCAAGAGAAAAAAAATCGATTTACCGAAAATGTTTATTCCCTCCCCCTTCACACACCCTAATGCACTCTAATGTTTCCAATACGTTAGACAATTTTTATTACACGTATGCGTAGAAAAATATCAACACCATAGCTTAATAAATACATATTTATTTTATTAATTTTTTAACGTGATGTTTTTTATATTTTTATTTATTTATACAGCTTCGCAATTTGGTTTTCAATTTTGCTCAAAAAGAATTGGCTCCAAAAGCTGCAGAAATCGACAGGGAAAATAATTTTACCGAACTCAGAGTAAGTCATTATTAATTTTAATATTTATTAACGTGTTTTGTATAATACAAGTTAAATTAAATATCGAATTTATACGTACTATTTAGACATTTTGGAGAAAACTTGGTAATTTGGGTCTCTTAGGAATAACAGCTGATACGAATTATGGGGGAACCGGTGGTTCGTATCTCGATCATGTAATAGTTATGGAAGAAATAAGTAGAGCATGTGCAGCTATTGGACTTAGTTATGGTGCGCATTCGAATTTGTGCATTAATCAAATTAATCGAAATGGTACGAAAGAACAGAAGCAAAATTATTTGCCAAAGGTAAATTAATTTTAATTTATTAGGAAATATATAGGATATAGTTAACTCGAATTTAGCTTGATCTTGGGTTCAAACAACGATACATGTTCTTCTCTATGAGAGAGGAACTATGTGTAAAACTACCTTCTGAAATATGTTAAATAAAATCTTGAAATTCACGTAAAAGTAATGGATTTCTTTCTCCCCAAATTAATAATTTATTAATTATATTAATAATTTTATAATTTAGTTGTGTAGTGGGGAACACATTGGTGCTTTGGCTATGTCAGAACCAGGATCTGGATCAGATGTCGTATCAATGAAATTAAAAGCCGAAAGAAAAGGCGATTGTTTTGTTTTAAACGGTAATAAATTTTGGATCACCAATGGTCCAGATGCTGACGTTCTCATAGTTTACGCAAAAACTGATCCAAACGCTTTGAAACCGCAACACGGAGTCACAGCTTTTATCGTAGAACGAGGAATGAAAGGTTTCAGTACAGCTCAAAAATTAAATAAATTTGGTATGAGAGGATCGAACACATCGGAGTTAATTTTCGAGGATTGTGAAGTACCTGGTAAATCATTTTCGAAAAACTTTTCTATATACAAATTTTTTAATCTAATTTATATGAATTAATATAAAATCAATATTATTGCACAGTGGAAAATATACTCGGTGAATTGAACAAAGGAATATATGTACTTTTCAGTGGTTTAGATTTGGAACGTTTGATTTTAGCAGGTGGTCCTGTAGGGTAAGAACAAAATGAATATACAAGTTTTTTTCATGAAATTTCCTATATAGTTTATAATATAAATACACTTTTATTATTTTGTATTTAGTATATTTCAAGCTTGTTGCGACGTAGCATTCGAATATGCGCACACCAGGAAACAATTCGGAAAATATATATCTGAATTTCAATTGATACAGGTATCATCTACAATGTACAGAAAAAAAAATAATGCGAAATAATATTTTAAAAAAACTGTTTAATTAAATTTGTTTTATTAAAACTTGTAGGGAAAAATTGCGGATATGTATACAACTCTAAACGCAAGTAGAATTTATTTGTATTCGGTTGCAAGGTCCTGCGATGCGGGCCACGTGAATCGCAAGGATTGTGCTGCAGTGATACTTTACTGCGCTGAGAATGCAACAAAAGCTGCTCTAGATGCTATACAAATACTTGGTAATTGTTTAATTTTTATTTTTGTCAACTCATTTATTCCGTAACACCTGTTATATAATTTGAATTTGAATTTTTTATCAATATATCAGGTGGAAATGGATTCATCAATGATTACCCTACTGGAAGATATTTAAGAGATGCCAAGCTTTATGAGATTGGTGCAGGTACCAGCGAAATACGTAGAATGGTTATAAGTAAAGCAATTACCGAAGAATATTTGAAATAATTCGAAAGAGTTCGAGGCACAATTTGTGGAATCTTTTTAAACAAATAATAGTTAAAGCAATTTGCAAATGGGAAGAAATAGTAAAAATTAGTTAAAGACGAATATTAAAATTGTGTCAAATAATTATTCAGAGTTACGTAGTTATTTCGACTTCAGCCACAATTAATAACCTCTTACCGAATTTATTCTAATTAATTTTTTATCTACATAAAACCAAGTATTTTTATTTTTTTCTATACATATATATATATATACATGAATGTTGTATCTATATAAATAAAAATAAATGTTTTGTATATATCTATATATTTATAAAGATTCCTTCCGTATTCTTTCTAACTATCTTCTAACACGGTACATAGATTCCTAGAAAATTCCGTGTTGTATGAAACCGTGTAATAAGATGCAGTGTTGAAGGAGGGCTACCTGTATATATATAATATCATTGAAGATCATTAAAATAGACAGGAAGACATTCAATATAATCAATTAATGAATCATTTCGATAATGTTATATATGAAAACAATCTATAGACAATTCTTAGAAACGTTAGGATAAATCTATACAAATGAGTCACTAGAACAGTAAAGTCTTAATACTCTGATTGATTAACCTTTCGCGCCATAGGTTGCTAATTTAAGTCGAAGTTTACGTATACAATAGATCCGTCTTGCTCCATCTTAGGTACCTAACACCTTATCTCTCACTTACTTTCTCTTTTCTATCTGAAGAGAGTTACAATCAGACAGTGTAGCCAAACTAATTCAATCGAAGTGAAGTAGCTTAGTCCGAAGCTTTCGGATTATTGCGGACGTCGTACGGTGAAAGCACCACTTTCTCTTTCTATTTCTTTGACTCATTGTGAAAATAATAATACAAGAAGAGTATAACAAGGATTGACATTATATTAGCGGGTTAAGAAGATATGGCTCTTAAGTTCTCCATAGCCAATTATTACGAGACCTATGTGAGTATCTGATTCAACCTGAAATTATCATCAATTATTTTACTTTGTTATGATGTTTTAGTTTTCTTTTTACAATTTTTTACACATACATATATGTACTTATGTATATTAAAGAAGAAAAATAAACTAAATATCTACAATGTTATATTTCTCCTAAATTGTCTCTTCCCCTCATTTATCGTATGTAAAAACCTTTGTAAAGATTTTATTAAATGTGCAATAATAGTGCATCCCCTTATCACCTTCTCCTAGGTGTCATCCTCACTTACAATTTTCCATGACAAACTATTTATCATCGATCATCGTACGTAACTAATTATTCTAATTTTAATTGACATATTAGATCGGTGATCGATATAGAAACATGCTAATAATATAAAGATTCTAATGAAAGATATTAGATCATCGTGTGAAACTACCCCAATGAACCATTGCCGACAAATTAGAATCGTATGGAAATAAAATAGAGGAAGCAGGGTTGTGATTTTGTGGTAGGAATAAAAGATTTTACGTGCGCGCGCAGATATTTGTACATACACATGTGTGTATATATGTATATATATATATATATGTGTTAACATGTATTTGTACATACATACATGGATACATATGTGTTAGTTTGCCGTCCGCCCCAACTGGTAAATGCCAGAGAAATAAGTGCAGGTCGGGCCAGAACAATACAAAGTGGGATGCCAATTCGAAATGGGGCCAGAATAGCAGAGGCAGCCTGTTAGTTGAGCAACGAGCTTACGAGTTAGGCCTGTCAAAGTCAAGCACCGAAGAACCACCTCAGTTCTCTTCTAGTTTTTTCTCTAAACGGCGCGTCTATCCTTTTTTTTTTTTGTAAAATATAATCCATCGTTCAAATTAATAAATCATCGAGAGTAATCCTCTTTTTATTTATTTATTTATTTATTTATTGTTGGTTTCAATTTAATCATTCGTGATAGAAGAATCTTAGGAAATATCAATTCTTGAAAAAAAAGATCTTCTAGTTCTTCCTCCTATTTCTTTTCTTTCTTTTCTCCGTTTTGTTTGGTGTGGTTGTTTGTTATCGCGTTGCATCGTGGACCAAGGAGTTTAGAGCATGACGAAGAAGCAAACTTTGATTATAAAACTTAAAAGATCCAGCACTGGTAGACCTTGGGGAATCAGAATTGCCGGAGGGGCTGATTTGGGATCACCCATTGTCGTCACCCGCGTGAGTTTCTTTTTGTTTTCGATTTTATAAGAGTGATCGGGTGAAAATATTATCTGTCGGAAAGAAATCTTTAACATCAAATATAATCATACATGCTAATGATAATTAATACGAAAATAAAACAAAAGATGTGACCAATGTAAGTGCAATTTCCATGTGTCTTTTTTTTTTTAAATATATCTCTATACGTGATAAATAAAAATATACGATCGTTCGTTAAGGGTTAAAATATTCTCGTGTGCATTTAATTTGAACGAATAAATCTTACAAGTAGTTAAAAAATGTATACCTACATATATAAATTGTAAAATTGAAGTATACAATAAATTTTGAAAGTTTTCACGAGCTCCACGATCTGTAAAATCTTTTGGCACGGTTATTAAATATGGGAGGAGAAGGATAAATACAAATGGACCAATGCCAACTATTTTTACTACCAATACGACTGTACCACTAGTCTCGTTTGCTTTTACTCATAAATACGACAGATATTATGTGCACGCGCGTGTGTATGTATGTGTACGTGAATATACTATTATATTTATGAAATATAAATTATTATTTCTTTATAAAAAAAATCCAATTTCTGTGATATAAAATGGTTTTCTTAAAAAAACAACTACGGTGAAAATGTCACGAATATTTCATAAAAATTATTTGATATTTTAATATCCTATGCGAATGCCATTGATAAGTTTCTTTCAATTTTCTTCTATGATAAAATAATGCGTATTAGTTTGATTAGCTTGGGTTTTGCATATTTCAAAAATATTTACTTCAGTCTCGTGCAACACAGATTACGTAAATATCTCTATTTTGATATTTAGTTGACTTTAAAGAGTTAACAAGTTTTAATATAGAAATAATTATTATTTCATAGATAAAAAAGTTAATATCGTTGTACCTTTCAATCCCACTCGCGTATATATTTTTATTATTATAAAAAAATATTTCTATATATTGAAATATATTAAAATATAAATTAAATAGGTGTTATTATTGATGCTTGATTATAGTCGGAGAACGAGGAACTCCAGAGGGGTGACGTGATAAGGAAAATCGACGATTACGATGGACGTGATGTGAGGCATGTAGACGCCCAGTATCTTCTACAAAATTCAGAAAGAATAAAGCTCGTCGTGGAAAGGTCCGAGAATTCTAAATCATCTCGTATCGACACTCCTACAACATCGCCTATGATTAGCGGATCTATCATTGGCGAAAGGGCTGCGGTTACTAGTCTGTCAGAACAAAAATCACATAAATATATTAAATTATTATTATTATTATTATTATTATTATTATTCAATAATGCAATTGAATTTAGCAGAACAAAGCTCCTTACTCGCTGCTTTTATATTTCATTTCCTTTTTATCATTTACCAATGTTACATAACTTTCTAATAATTTGCAATGTCTTCGCATATAACCGACAGCTCGCAACAACACACCACAGAACAAATAAAAACAAAACAAACTTCCGACAGATCTTTGAACGAAATATAAAAAAAAATTAAGACTTTTGTATTAGGTGTAGAAATAAATTTCCGCCGTTCTTATTAAAATAATGAAGCATTTCATGATTTTATACGATGTAAAATTGCTTGCTGAGTTATTCCTGATATAAGTGCGCAAGTTTTTCTTGAGTTTGGCACAAATCTTCAACCAATAATGTTTCCAATTTCGCGTATTCGTAAACTTTCAGCCTTACGTTACGTATTTTGTCTTCGACGTCAAAGTCACCGTTCTTGAATTTTAAAAACCATTCATGACAATTTTTCTGACTTAAGAAAGTCTCGACATATGCTTTTACAAGCAATCGATGCGCATCAGCTCTGTAGATTTCTTCAAATTAAAGAAGTAAATCAAAAGTTTCCGCAAATGACGCTTAGAAGGAAAAAAAATATCAAGATTATGTTGTTGAGAGATATCCAACCTTACCAATTAACCGATAAAGCCATATTTTGTTGAACCGCGAAAACTTATTTGTACACTCAATATTTGATAGATGGGTGAGTGGTTGTTGTTCGATTTGAAAATGTTTATTTAGAAAAATTCGTTGAAAATAAATAAGCTAAGATGATTTGTTAAAAACACCCTCGTGTAATTAGTTACTTGGAAAAAATGGTATACAATCGATGATATGTTTAAATCGTTCAAAGACGGTTCGTTAGCTTCGCTATGACGAAGCTCTCTAGTTAAAAGTTAGTCTAATTGTTTTCCTATTAATAAATGAAAATCTTTTATTGATCATTTATTTTTGTTTTGTAATTTGATGTAACAGAGCTAAACCAGCTAAAAATCAAGGAGAATTACCTAAAAGCCCTGTACCACCGGCATTTTACGAAGAATTGACACCATCGCCGATTCCGTCGGATCGTTTCATACCAGCACACGAACATCTCGATGAAGTACGCGAGGAACGTGCATATTTATCACAGGTATTTTATATATTACAATATACACCAAAGATTTATTATTTCAACTTTTTCTAATCATTATAAATATATTTTAATAATATATTTAATATTATATTTAATATTTAAGATTAAATATTTCATTTTTTTCATATTGAACTAATTTAAGGTAGAATTGTTTTTCAGTAACTCATAATATCCAGACACATTATTAATTGATCTATCAAAAGTAAAATACTTAAAGAAAAAAAGAAAGAAGCAGGTATTTTATCTATTTGCACAATTGTTTTCTATCGAAGCTCTCATTGATTATTTATCTAACGCGCATTGAAGTGAAAACAATTGAATTTAAATTGGAATAATGAGTTAAAATTTTCACTATAAATGTTTACGATGAATTCCATTTCGGAAATAGAAAGGGAAACCCGTTGCCTATTTTATGAGAACGTGCTTTAATTCGAAAATACGTATGGGGAAATGGTTGGTCGAAAATATATCTCACGGAAATAATCCGAAAAATTGGAAATAATCAAATTAATTGTGTGTGTAACATATAGAATAACATTGTAATATATTCTCTGATAATTAAACTCAACATTTCTGTTCCAAAACTAACGTAACAGTTATCGAATTTCAAAGAGCAGACGAGTATTACCGTCTGGCAAGGTTCTACGAAAACGTCCAAAATTATATCTCCACTTTGAAATCCAATAACTAATAGAACTTTGGTAACATTATATACCCAGGGTAATTTTATTTCATACACTTGATTTTCTTCGTTAGTAAAAAATATCAAATCTAGTAGGCACGCGTGCGTTAAAACGAATTTTTTGGGTAAATTAAAATACGACCGATCTTTTGTTAAGTGTGTCAAGTATGAAATGGATCAAAAAATGAACATAATTGAATTGAAATTTACTCCATTTCATACTTGACAGCCTAATAGTTTCGTTATTTAAAAAAATATAAACATAAATAATATTTGGAAATAATTGTAGGTTGAATTATAAGTATTGTTGGATGATATTTTATATCGAATGGGGAGGGGTTGAGGTTGGGGGTGATTATCGGTTAAAAAAAACGTACGCGACACAGTCTGTCTTTATTTGAGGAACATTCGAAGTGTGAATATATTTTTGTTGGCCCCGACTCGATGCCGGAAAGTCCGCGTGCGGAGGCTGTTACCACGCTATAAATATCGCTTTTGCATCGAAACCACTGTCTCGATCCAATACTCTTTTTCTCTTTCTGATCTAGAAAATTTGATAAAATTCGATTAGATATTGGCTACGATATAGACAACGTTATCCGAACGAAATCATCATTTTTATAAAACAAAAATGTACATTCAATTAACTAGTGTAACCACCTACAAAACAAGACGATTTTTGAGAATATGTAAAAACAAAAATCGGTTTTTTCAAAATTTCACACTAGGTGTATCCCTTAGGGAGGAACATCAGTTGAAATGAAAACTATCAGATTTATAGTTAATAAAAAATATGATTTTTAGATTAAAAAAAAAATAACATACAACGATAATATTATTTTTGAATTTATAAAGCAAGAAAAACAATTTCTTCTCATTTTTTTAAATAAAAATTTTATTTATTTAGGATTGATAGAAAGAGTTGGAACCTTTGATGTTCTTCCCTTTGCACCACACTCCCTAAAGCCCTGATATTCCTCCTTCTTAATTATTTTACCAATCGATATTTATTGTAAATACGAAAGGATTAATCACATCGATTTGAACATAGATTTTCTGTTACAAAAGCTTATTCAAAAATGACCACGAATGATGAGATAAACGAGATCTGAATACAACCGAAGAAATTACTTCTAAACGTATAAGCGAGAGTCATTAATTTCAACGTGAGATTAAACTCTGCTAAAGAAAACACTTTTCTCCTTTTTTCCCCTCTCCCTCCCGACCACCATATTTAAACGTCGTCTCAACATTGTCTTTTAAACCGTATCGAATTGGTTTACTAAAATAAGAAAGTATAATCATTTATGATGACGATGATGACGATTTGTTGATTTATTCTAAACTGCATCGAATGAAAGTATAACTTTGAGCATAAGTTTTCTTTTTCTTTTTAATCGAAAAATTGGAATAACGAATGAAAGTATGATACCGTGTTTAAACAGTGTTAACGACGAATCTTGAAATGTTGTAACTTTTGAGTGAAAACGAACGAGACGGCAACTGTTCAACGAAATAACATCACTTGCATTTATATAAAAAAAGTATCCTATATCTATCAAGACCTCAAAAACGTAGGAGTTTAAGTATGAATACGTCTAAGAGACAGAGAGAGAGAGAGAAAGGAAGAGAGATGGAAAGAGCGAGAAGTGAAACGTAGCTACTTCGGAAAAGAGCTCAGAGTTAGTGCCTCCCGCGCAACGAACCAGTGCGTTTGCGAATTTTATCCATCACGAATAAAACGATATTATAAGCCGAAGAAAAAAAAATAATTATTAATTTCTGACCAGCCAATTAGGGATTTGATCGGTTCGGTAAAAAGAAGATAAACGAACGAGAAAAATAAGAATAAGAATAAGAAGAAGAAAAAAGAAGAAGGTAGTGGTACGAGAAGAAGGATTAACAAGAGTTAACAAGGAGTTTTAAACAAGAGTAGGAAAAGATTTTTCGAAGAAGGAGTGAAGATAATAAAAGAAACAAAAATATTGTTTGGTAGGAGAGAGAGAGAGAGAGAGAGAGAGAGAGAGAGAGAGGAAGCAAGGAGGTGAAAATGCCAGCTTTTACCACCGTTTATCGTCAAACCATCGAGCATCATCCCAAAGAGGAAGAGGCTGCTGTTTATTGGGTAGGAAACATGTTAACCCACTTACACACACGCATCATAATTTGCGAATCGGTTGTTAAATAACGTCAGTCTCTCTGTCACTGTCTTATTTTCTTCTCTCTTGATATTTTATTATCTAAGAAAATTTAATCATGTCACTCGTCAACGCGTACACGCATCTACCCCCATTAATGCGTGAACGTACGCGCGCGTACGAGAAGATTTTTATTTAAAATTAGAATAGTATTATAACAGTCGTCATGAATGAACGAACAGAAGGAGCACGTTTTAATGTATTTTCTTACTACAAATGACCCAGAGAGACAATAAGATGAACAACGTTTTATTCAAGTACATTATTATTCGCTTTTAACATTGAAATTTATTTAAATTCAACGTAATAAATTTTTTCGACGTTTTGGCTATGCCAAGAAAATCCTTGATCCTCGTTCATCAACTACTATGTCTTTCTCTTTCTCTCTCTCTTTTGACAATGTGTATTGTTTAAATGAAATTATAATTTATTAATAGTTGAACCTTGACACGATTATTCGTTGCACAAGTAAAATATGATCCACTTTTAGATCGAATGGGTTGACTAATTTATTACTCGATTATTAACTATCGAGATTATTTCGATATCGTTTAATTGGTATCATCGAATTATTATTATTATTATTATTGGTAGGTTAAATGATATACAGGAATAAGATATAACAGAAAAATAGCATATTTGTAATGGCAATAAATAAACAGATGCAATAAAACTACGCATAAAGCATCGCACAAGTCGTTCATCGGTATCTTATTCTATTTTCGTTAACGGGATCTGGGTTACTCAAACATCGAAAGGAGGTATCATGATCATGTTCACACCCACAACACACACCTAGTGCCTTTTCAAAGGCGATATCTTCGGCTGAAATACTCTTCTCCGCTGATCTTAAAAAAGATTTTTAGCGACGTTCGCTAAAATTCTTCTTTTTTTTTTCTTTCTTTCTTTCTTTTCGTCTTTCTCTTTTTTCTTTTTTCTTTTTTCTTTAATCGATCGACAAACATCGAGGAAAAAAATAAAATATCGTAATCAAAATCGTTTGGAATCGAACGGAAAATTTCAATATCAAAGAATAATTGATTAATTAACGTAGACTATTTCTAAAAATCAATTTGAAATATAATTAAGATGTCCATTGGTACAACTCTAACAGTTGCCAATATTTTTTAAAAGGAAATTTAGTAAAGATAACTAGAAATTTCATGCCACTGGTAATGGTACCCACCTAAAGCAATAAAATTTCAACGGAACAGCTGTTTCGTTATGTCTGAATTTAGTTCGGCAACCTTTCATCAGAAGACACAGATAGAACAGCGCATCTGTTAAACAATAAGCTTTTGAACTTTAGACAAACATTCTTTCTTTCTTTTTTTCTACACACACAAACACACAGAAAATTGCAATTTCTTCAACACTAATTATGCATCATTGGTATCATTGATTAGTCACCAAAAATAGGTGACACGAAGTTTCGTTTATCAATGAAAATGTTTGCCAAGAAAAAGAAAATCTAATAGGAAAATTAATCCGAAATTTTCTAGCTCGATGATTAATTCTCCTTACGATGACCTTGAATCTACCCTTCAACATAGAAACGTGTGACCTCGTTGGCGAGAGCTTTCATCCAGATTTTCCTAATGGAAAAACTCGAGAGTGGACATTGTGGCGACACACTGTCTTATTCTGTGGCGCCCGCGCGCATACACAAAACACACAAAAACACACACAAACACACAGGGTGAACGTTATTTTTGCCAGCTGGGAGCCTTCATCTATTTCGAGAGAGTCACTTCTGCTCACCCTGTAACATAATGTTCCTGACCCATTTATAATGGAATTCTCATAATCGCAATTTTAATCCTTAGGTATGTGAAATAAATATTCAACATCTCAACATTCATAATGATTATTGATCAATTTAAAGTCTTCCAATTATTGCCAAACAATTAAATAAATCTCTTATAATAATTATTAACAATCAATTAAAGCATTTCAAATACTTTCTCTTTTATTTTACATAATATTATCGCGGATTATCATAAACAAGTAAGAATTTACATAATCCTTGGTAAAAGAAAAATATCAAAAGTCGATGGTTACGATGCCAAGAAGTTTCGCTTTAGCGAGAAGATATAAAATCTATGTATAATAATAGTCATCGCGTTCCTCTGACGTACAATCCTAAAAAGTTGTTTTTAAAAAAGAAATGAAGAAAAGGAATGGAGAAGAAGAATAAGAATCGGAGATCAATTTTATCTTGCCAATTTCAAAGATCTTTCGATACTCCAGCACAGTTTGTCGTCATTTCGTAATAGTTTCAGGGCGAGGGATGAACGGATGAAGCGAGTTGGAGATGGTGAAGTAATTGGAAAGAAGGAGAGGTTTTAAACAAAAATGATATAACAACGAAGATAATCTTGCCAAATTTTACTTCTAGCGATTTTAAACAATTTTCTTCTTACATCAACGTAATGAGACAATCGTCCAAAAATTCTTTTTGCAACATTTATTCGTGTTATACTTTTTAGCAATAGTAATAGAAGAAGAAGAAGAGAAAGAGGAATATGGAATAAGAGTATCGCGTAATACGTTCTTATATACTTCCGGTTATCCAAACGATGCCAAGAATATCGTTAGGTTTACTTTAGACAAATTTGCTTGGGTTATTCTCCGGTGGTTAATTTTCATGAAAAATTATTGACAATTAATTTTAATGATAGGTTAAAAGAGAATTTAACGAAGTAGTTGTCCAGTGGTTGTTCGTTAACGTTTAAACGATGATTAACTTTTTAACGTTGACGAGATATTTTCGAAATGGTCTGACTATACTCTTATATATATTTAAACGTAACACGTATTATTCTTTTTATATCATTCTGTTGGGAAATGGGAATAATGACTCACAAGTTTATAGAAAAGAGAAACACACTTTTATATATTTGATTATATCAGACCGATACAAAGACGTCTTTACGATAGCACGGTTGCTAAGGAAGTAAGCAAAGAAAAAGAAGAAAGGAAAAAGAAGAACGATGAGAAACAAAAAACATGTAACTGCGTACAAGCGCATAAGTAAATAAATATTAGGTTGCTACGTTACACATTTAGATTACAATCTCGTATAGGAATTCTGGAAAGTAATAGAATAAATTTAATGACATATAAAACATATGAAAACAAAAAACGACATATGAAAGAGAAAGAGAAAAAACCTAACGCAAATTGTTTGATATTTGTAGTATTAGGAATGGGATATGTCGTACAAACTATGAAAAATGATAAATAAACTATGTTAATGTATTATTTGTTTCAGCCATACCGTACGACTCCTTTAGTCTTGCCAGGTGCCAAGGTTAAAAAGGATGCACCCTTGGGAGAATGTTACCTTCGTCATCATCCAAATCCTATGATTCGTGCTGCACCACATCATTACGAACCAGCTCATCCTGAAGTAGCTATGAAACAAAAAGTATGTTATTAATAATTAATCAATTATTTTCTTTACGAAAGCGATCAATGTAATTGTTTAGAATTCTGTCGAATATGATTAACAACGAATAGAACGAAACAATGTGTAAAAACAAATGATCCGATTAAGATCATTTTAACGTGTAAACTTTTGTTAGTAATTTACGTTATGTGTATAATTTTTGTTTGTGTGCGTTTAAAAAAAAAAGGGGATTAAATTGCACATATATTTGATTAAATATCTGACCAGGTGGCGGAAACGGTACTTCAACGTGTCTTGGGACCGAATGAAGTTCCTAAGGTTTGAAAGAAATTATCTCTTTCTCAATTGATTTATTTTGCTTTTTCATGATATCATCACTCAATGCTTTTTTTTGTGCTTTTATAATATATTTATTTAGCTAAACCAAATGCATTTACTTAATTATTTCAATTAATCTAACAAACCTGCGTGCACAAGTATCGAATAGAAAACGTAATTATTGTACATGAACATCGTTCCCGTTAGATTTTACGAATAAAAGATAAATTATAGATAGATCATTAATATACTAATTATTGTCAGAGATATTTAAATACTTTACACACACGCGCGTAAGTGGATTGAAAAGTTTTTAGCCTCGACTTCAAAAACACACACTATTCTATTCTTTTTCTTTTTTTAAATAAAAATAAATTCGTTTCTGTATTAGGTTCTCAAAACTTTTCAACTCACCCCACCATGTATATCGTGCAATTAATCATTGAGTTGCCACCTGAGTACCCGGGTATCCAAATTATAAGTCGATTTATATGGCCGATGTTACTGGGTGGTAACGCAAGTGTTAAAGCAGTTTCGTGCCGTTTATAAATTTGTACGTTGTTTATTTCTATTTTTTAAAACCGTCAGGAAGATTTTTCTTTTTTTTTATTAAATTTAAAATAATAATTTTGTATTAGAAATAATTTTAATTCCTCGATACAGGTCGTCCACAAACAATTCAATTCACCGATTGGACTATACTCCGAACAAAATATTGCAGATACTATCAAATGTCAGGCATCGGCTATACCGTAAGTATAGTTACAACGATAAAGCATAATTTAATAATCTTAATTATTATATTATTATAATATATCTTCAACACAGACTTTGTTTTTTTTTGTTGAAATTATTCCAATGAAAGGAAACAATAAACATAAAACTCTATACTAATACGACTTACACACGCACAAGTTTGCGATAGCATGATCAAATAGATTAGATAGATTTGATGTAACGAAATAATTCAAATATTGGTTTTTTTTCTCGCTAAAACACTGATCAAATATTCGTCAAATAATCGTCGAATTGACATAATTTATTCGCGAAGAAAATTTATACTTTTATTATTTACTGTTGTTAATTATAATAAAATTAAAAAATGTGTTAAATTTTCTTAGCGAAGTCAAATCAATTGGATATTTTTTAAAACAACTAATTCCGTGATATACAACGTTGAACAAAATTATTCTATACGTCACATTTTCAATTTTTCTATAAACTACTTGGGTGTACATTTATAATATTTATTTTAATATATTTATTTGATAGAGTTTTGTTCACCGGTGTACATTATAATCAACTTACAATGAAAAAAGGATAAATAAATGAAATAAAATAAAATAAAATAAAATATTACTTTTCACACAAGATGGCGGTGGTCCCCGGGAAAAGAAAAGAGTACAACATTGAAAATCTTTATCTTCCATCTATCTCTCTTTCTCTTTGTCTCACGCGGCTTTATCCAATTTCTTCTTATGCAATCCTAAAAAAAGAAAACTGACATGCCTGTTGTTTATTTTACAGCATTTTCATAGACTTTTCCTTCCTGAAACAAAAACAGGATATAAGGGAGCAAGCGAGAGTTTTGAAGGAACAGGCCAAAGCCGCTTCCTCGAAGAACGTGTGGCCGCAATTCAATAAACCTAATTAGAATCACGATAAATGAACGATCCGCGATAATCGATACTCGATCACGCTCGTTTGTCATATTTTTTCTTTTCGTTATATTAAATAGACCGGAAAGTAATGTTGTTATTTATTTTTTTTTTTTTTCAACAAAAGAAATAATGAAAAATTCTGGTGCGAGCGTGATTGTTCCATCGATTAAATATAATCATTAATTATTAATTAATCCCTTATTCTCTTTAGTGTGGTGCCATATATTCTACGAATTGAATATATTATAATCTTCGAATAGAACAGACAAAAATTACAAAAAAAGAAAAAAAAAGAAATATTTTAAAAGTCATATATATATAAACAAAAAAAAATATATTAATAATGATTGCATGAATTAGAGTAATAAAGTAGAAAAATAATGAACTAACTTAACACTCGGTATCTCGCTGTAGCTTTCGAAGATTACGTTCCCCTATTTTTACAAATTACTCATTATGTGTATATATATATATATACTAAAAATTTACGTAATATTACAAATTGAAGTAAATATGTGTAAGTATATAGTTCTATAAATATTTCGCAGAACGCCTTACATCAAAAGCAATCTGAATGGAAATGCAAATGCGAATGGAAAAGCAGGGTAAGTAATTGCGATAATCGAATCGAATTGTTTAAATTTATAAATATCTATTATATTTTTTTCTCTAAGCGAATACAAGCGATATCAAATTAACATCAATTAATTTTCTTTTTCGATGTTATGAATAAATAACGCACGTTAGTTAAAAAGAAAAAAGAAAAAATACATATAATGTATTGTATCAGGTCGTCCTATCAATTTCTTCATTATTTTTCAATATGAAATATATTTTTCTTTGTTGTATTTTATATTATTTTACTTAAACAATATACTATTTTATTCCTCTAATAGTAGTAAAATAATATAAAATATAAAATATTAAATTAAGAAAAATGAAGAAACTTATGTGACGACCTGATATTTTCTCTATGCAAGTTTCATTTCAAATCTATCTTGCGCATGGAAACAATGCAATTCTTTTATCTGTGCAAAATATATACTTGATTAATCATTACCTTAATTTTCCATCGTATGATAAGAAATAATTTAAAAATCGTACGATAAACGCTCTTGCTACAGATTTTCTATCTTTTAATTGTTAACAATCAAATTTTTTTGGCTATGGGTAAGAATGGGGCTCGTAATTTTCGGAAACCTTTTGGGGTACCGTTTAACAATCTTTTCGTGCACTCTCTTTCTCTCTCTCTCTCTTTCTTTCTATTTTCTTTTCTTTTCTATCATCTTGACGTAGCTTGCACGTCATAGTCGCTGTACTGTTGTTGCAATTAGTTGCTTTAACAATGATTTAAAAAAAAAATATAAAAAACCAAAGCACGAGATTTAAAGTGCGCGCTAAAAATCGCACTCGAATATTAATGAAAAATAACATTGATGCTGCTGTTAACCGACTCGAAAACACAAGAAATGACAAACCCAAACGAAATAAGTCGATTAAAAGTGATCAGTGTGTGTGTATATATTATATATATATATATATATGCATCGCCGACAGTCCGAAGGTGTCAGTAAAGTACGATCCGAGCAAGAGCGAAGCTTACAAGGCCCTTCAAGAAGAAGCTCTCGGTGACACGGTACAAGAAAGGCAACCGGCACGTACCGGTGTATTTTCTCCACAAAAAATCAATCATAATAGGGTAAGTTAATAAATACTTTCATTTATCTACATAAAAATCTAATTCGCTTTCTTTTAACACATATTCGTCCGCATGACGAAAATTCGTCATTTGTATTGTATTATTTAAATGCACATAATTGAATTGAAATTTGCTCCATTTCATACTTGCAAACCTAATATATTACAGAAAAATTATTCATTCTTTTTCTTTTAATTCTTCTTCACTCGCTCACATATGCAATCTTTTGATATGCATATCAAGCGAGTGTGTGTAGTGCTGAAAAATGATATATACATATATGGATACTTGCACTTATGGATATGGATTATGCAGCATTATACGAATGTGTGTTAAAATTCATTCAAATTTAAAATTACGCAAGCTCATTTCAAATTCCGTTGTCTTTAAATTTTCCCGCCCTAACAATCGAACGACTTACGATAAGCCTGGGAAATTTAAAAATCGCGATACCCAAAAGTAAAATTCATTTCAATTTAATTTTAGGTTTCCCATGTTCGACCAAAGAGTCCTGCTGCTGCATCATACGTAAGTGATTTTTATATTAAATCAAATAATTGATTTCTGTTATTTAACTTACATATTTATAAATGTCTCATATATGTGCATATAAAAAAATGTTTAAGCATGAAAAGCATGCTAAATGTTTCTTTATTTCAAACACACTTCTCGATGAATACGACTTTTAAAAAATCAATATCATACGTTCGTTATTTAATTATACTTACAACATGAAATTTGTTAATTGTACCAATTTGTCTGGTTTGTTTAATTAAGGGTGGAAATTATAGACGTCCCTTCCCCCTTCCTTTCATTAAGGATCGCATCAACGACTATTAAATTTGTTCATCGAATAGTACGTGTTATATGTTTATAATTACCAAATCTCAATTATCGCATGAATGCTTTTATATCAGTCATTTTATGCGAATTAACCTTTTCAATAAGGTTAAAAAATTATATAAATATATACATATATGTTTAAACGACCTAATCGATAATATTAACAATAGCAAAAATAATAAATGTAAAATAGGTAAATTAACATATGAACATATATACATGCATATAAACTATTTACAATTAATTATAAAATATACGTATATAATAACAGGATTTTATTTCTGTGTATGAATTTAATATATATTTTAAAGAAATTGTTATTAATTTTTTGTAGGTAAACGTTCTTGATGACGACGGTGAAAAAATACATCAAAGTAACAGCTTCAAGAGGATTATGTACAGTGTTCTGGGACAAACCGATTATTAAAATAGTTCCTGAATTGTTACTATATTTTATTTATGTTAATTGAATATATATATAAATATAATAAATGATATATATAAATTTTATTTATTGTACTTTGCAATAAAAAAAAAGAAAAATCTGACGCAAGAACATCGGAGATAAAAAGAAGAAAAAAAGAAAGTAATCATGTAATCGTTTAAATCAAAATTTCTAAGCGCAATTGTATTGTTCTCTTTGGAACTTGTAGGTTTATTTTTAAATTTAGTGAAAAACGTATTAGTTAAAAGAAATTAATCCTCGTCGTTATGGTGTATATCTTTTGTCGAATACATTAAATTATATTGCTTTTATCAAGTTTTTATGCATACAACGGATAAATTATTATTTGCATGCTGTATAATATACGTTTGATAGACTATATATATTTCAAGGAAAATAAATTTTTTTTCAATGATTTTTATTTAAATTATTTACACGCTATCTAAAAATATCTCCTAGTACATAACTTTAACATCCACATATGAAACGCCTGTACGATGTTGAAAAAAAAAATATATATATTGCCGAGAAAAATAAATGTAATAAGTTTTTTTTATTTTAAATTACTCTAATTTTGCGTTTATTTACTTATTTACTTATTTATTCAATAAAGTTTATTTCTTTGTTTTTTTTTTTTCGTTATACATATAATATACATATGCATTTTTAAATTGTTATTATGCATATTATTGTAGGATTGGTGGTAACACAATACTGTGGTTCGCATTTGACCAAATTGCATCTCTATATCATATCCTAGCAGTTATTTCCATAAATATCATTTTACTATCGATGATTAGAATTATTAAGACGAAAAAGAATTTGCCAGGAGAATTGCCATTTTTCAATTAAATAACAATCCAATTTCTTGGGTAATACCAATATACAAAAAACACAGCGCGCTCAGTTATTATATTAATTCATTGATTATCAAATAATAACGGTACGCCCTAACAATAATTCATGTATCCCCAATTTTAAACTTCTCATAAATAGAAGAATATAAATATTATCCCTTCGTAAACTATGTAGTTCCCAATCAGTATAATTGGGTTTTTTTCTCTTAAGATGTTCGGTTATTAAAATTATACAATAAACTAGTTGCACTAGTTTATTACCATCATCATATCTCTACTTTCACTACCTTCTCTTTGCAATGAAATATTTACTGAAACTCTTCATGTGAAATATTATTTATCAATGAAACCATAATGAATTGTAATTAAATATTTAATTAATATTTTAATTTTTCATTTATATTTTTATTTTAATAAACTACGATTAAAGAACGTAGTTGATGGTTCTTTTTTACCTTTGGCATGTACGGATCACGTAGGAAGAAATAAATAATTATATTTTGCTTCTTTATATTATAAAGGCATAAAGAGATTCAGTTTATACTTCGAAAATGTTACTATTAATAGACACATACGCTCTGCGTAGTATTTTCATTAAATTAAAAATAATACTTCTTGTTTACAGGATCGACGTATTTTTTTTCTTGGTCATTGTAATATTAACAAATAATATATGTAATACTTTCACATGAGTATCTTATCCTAATACAAATGTCAAATTTTATTAAAATTCATGAACCGGCAATAAATAATACATTTGAGCAACATTCCATAAAACTGATTTCAACGAACGAAAATTACCCTTTTTCAGAAATTTTAATTTCATTTCAGCATATAAATTTGTTTGTAAGATTGTTTTATACGTAAGTTAATCAAAGAAATGAAATAAAATATTTCATTATATTGAAGTATCTTGAAGTATCTTTAAGTAATAAATCAAAAGAGAAGATGTTACATATATGTATTATTCATTGCAAGAGTATATGGGCAACTATATAAATAATAATAATTAATTATTAACAAAAAATAAGAGATAAAAAAATAAAAATTAAAACTTATATAATGTACATAGTTTCGTTAGCCCATAAGGTTCATGCAATTAAAAATAGAAGCCATATAAATAATATTGCATATGCAACAAATATACATTTTGCATTAGTCGGATAAAATATCCATATGTATCAGTTGATTTTACATGTTGGTCGCCTAGCAAAGAAATAATTTACATAATTGCGTGGTGATATTATCTTTGTAAAATAATTAATGTAAAATGTAAAATAGAAGAGGAAAGGCATTAACAAATATAGTATAATATTATAGAATAAATAAAATTTGTTTCTACACATAGCGGCAACGAAGGATTATTAAACATTCAATGAATCGTCCAGGATTTGTTTAAGTTCTTTTAGATGTTGCATTTTGCTACCTGTTGCGGGAGATGCTGCAGTGGGGCGGCCAGAATATCTGTAACATAAAAGTTATTGATCTATATGATTTAACTATACCTGGGACAATATGAAGAAAACAAATAAACATACAAGCAAACAAAGAAATATCTCTGTCTTTTTGTTCAACACGTAACATAAATAAATGTACAATATATCATTTACATCGATAAATGTATAAGTGAAGCATAAGCGACGTGCCATCGACATTACCTCACTATTCTCGGCTTAGGTTTATTTAAATCTGATGACTCGGGCATAGGAGTAGGTTTTACTGGTTTAGATGAAGAAAACCAACCACTCAACCATCCTCCACTACTTTCACTTGCTTTGGAATTTGTCGCATCTCCAAAACTGTAACATGGCCCAAATTTCTTTCATTTTTTCATTTTCTTTTAGACATTCGCTTTTTCTTTTTTTTTTTTTTCGTTTTACATAAATGTGAAATTTGAATAAACCATTATTATTGCATTATAAATAATATCATTACTAAGATACTAATAAAGTGGAAAAATGTGGGCCATGTGAACAGACGGAATTATTACAAAAAAATAAAAGAAATATTTCGATGTATAAAATTCACTCTCACACACATACAAATGTAATTATTAAACAATTTAAATGATTATTAATAATTACACTTATTTATTTGCCGTCAATCATATCACACAGTTATCAAACGTATCTTCCAATGATTCTAGAGACTCCCAAATATTGCAAAATTAATTCGTATTAAAAATAAAGGAAATATATGATTGTGCATCAACAATGAAGGGACCGAGGTAAGTACTCTCTTGTACAATTTCTTTGATATTTAAACTTTAAAAAGACAATCTTTGAAATGATACTTACGTAACACCGCGCGTTCCATTGAGTGCAGTGTGGAATCTTGGTTGTACATAAGTCCATGCACCTTGATTCTTGTGTTCTTCCTGAGACCATATTAATTCTGCATTTGGATATTTGGCAGCTTCTTTTTTCACAAGATCATATGGGAATGGTGAAATCTGTAAAACAAATTAATATAATGAGTAAAAATATGTTTATATAAATTAGAATAATGCTTTATCCTTCATATTTACTTGTTCGACTCTGGCGATAGCAATTTGATCATCAAGTTTCTTTTCAGAACGTCCCTTCTTCAAATCGTAGTATACTTTGCCAGAACAAAAAACTAATCTTTTAACATTGCTAGCGTTATTTGCAGCTGGCCCTTCTTCAGGTATCACTCTAAGGAATTCCGTATCTTCAAGCATCAAATCGAAACTCGATTTTGCTTCTGGATGACGAAGTAGAGATTTTGGTGTCATCATTATCAATGGTTTTCGGAACGGTAATGCTATTTGTCTCCTTAGAATGTGGAAATAATTTGCTGGTGTACTGCAATTGGCAACGATCCAATTAATGTCATGTAATTGTCGCACGGCAAATTCTTCGCTTTCCGGTGGAAAGTAATCTGGATCGTCAGCGGACATTTGCAGGAAGCGTTCTAAACGAGCGCTAGAATGTTCAGGTCCCTAAAAACCAAATTGAATTATGAAGACTTACGCGCACTTAGCAATCTATTTACATTATTTATTTATAAAACTTACCATTCCTTCTAGACCATGAGGCTGGAGCATAACAAGTCCAGACTGACGAACCCATTTAGCTTGTCCACTACTAATAAACTGATCGATTATACACTGTGCTGTGTTGTTGAAATCACCGAACTGTGCCTCCCAGCATACCAATGCATTAGGATTCGTCATGGAGTAACCCAATTCAAATCCTGTTCAATTAAATTTGTAGTATCTCTTTAAATATGTATAATTAATTGAGAATATAAATATTTCAAATTTATTTATTTTTTTCTTTATCTTACCAAGAACACCAAATTCTGAAAGAGAACTGTTGCACACAGTGTAAGGAGCTTGATCGGGATACAAATAACAAAGTGGTCTATACGTAGCTTTGTCCACTGTTTGATGATGTAAAACGTGATGCCTGTGTGAAAATGTACCTCGTTCCACATCTTGACCAGACAATCTTACATGAATTCCTTCTTTTAAAAGAGAACCAAATGCCATAGCTTCTCCAAGAGCCCAATCAACTGTTCTAGCTTCGACCATTTCCATACGAGATTTCAAAATACGTTCAATACCTAGATTGAAAATAACAATTAGAGATTATCATGATAGTTCACATTTTAATCTATGTAAAATGTTGAATAATTAAACACAACCTTTGTGAACCACAAATTCTGCAGCATTAGGTGGTAGAGACGAGAATCTCTTTCCAATATGCACCAGCGTATCTTCCTTGATTCCAGTAGAAGATGCTTTCAATGGGTCTTTACCTTCAAAGAAACCAGACCATGGAGAATCCAACCAATCCTTGTATTTAATATGCGTTTCTTGTTTAGCATTAACGTGTGCTTCTTCACAAATTTTTTCATATTTGTCTTGCACATCCTATAGAAGAAAAATATAAATATTTAATATGTTACATGAAATAATGAATTAGATTAATTAAGAAAAATAGAATAATACAAATAATATACCTTTACTTCTTCCGGTGTAACAACGCCATCATCGATAAGGGATTTAGCATACTTATCAAGAGCCGGTGGTGTATGTCTAATTTTACGATACATCAAAGGTTGTGTAAACATTGGCTCATCAATTTCGTTGTGTCCATTACGTCTGTACGAAACTAAATCGATAACAACATCTTTATGGAATGTTGCTCTCCATTCAGCAGCCACTTTGCATACGTGCATAACAGATTCAGGATCATCAGAGTTTACATGGAAAATTGGTGCGTTTACCACTCTGGCAACATCTAGATAAATGATATTTTTTAAAGAGATATCATAAGATAATAAAAATCATATTATATAAACGAATGCATGAAACTAACCAGTACAATAAGGAGAAGATCTGGAGTGTCTTGGATCTGTTGTAAAACCGATCTGATTGTTGACAACAATATGAATAGTGCCATGAGTTGTATAATCTGGTAAATCTGATAGATGCATAGTTTCAAATACGATGCCTTGTCCACAGAATGCTGCATCACCATGAAGAAGAATGGACATTACCTAATACAAGGATTTAATAACATTAATACAATTCATTCTCTCATAAATATATAATAATAATTTATATTGATCAAATACTTACTTTTTTACCTTCACCATCTCCTCTGTAAAATTGTTCAGCTCGAGTTTTTCCTTGTACGATTGGATCAACTGCTTCCAAGTGAGATGGATTCGCCACAACTGCTAAACGAATATTTTTATTCGTTACACGATTAAGACGTTCAATGTATGTTCCCAAATGATATTTCACATCTCCAGAACCCTAAATAAATAGTTATTTTATCATTTGAAGATACTATGATTAATAATATAAATAAATTTGATAATTTATATGCGTACATCATCAGCAGCCTCGAGTGCAGCAAATTGTGTAAATATCTGGCTCAATGGTTTACGACAGACATTAGCCAAAACGTTGAGACGACCACGATGAGGCATACCCATTACAATAGATTCTACACCAAGCTCTGTAGATTTGTCGATTACTTGTTTCATTGCAGGAATTAAAATTTCACAACCCTCCAATCCAAATCTTTTTTCAGATGACCATTTGCGCGCGAGGAAAGCTTCAAATCTAAAAATTAATTAATTAAATATATTTTCAAAAGAGTATAATATAACTACCAATTGATAATTAAAAATTACCTTGTTGCTCGAGTTAATCTAGCCAAGATAAGTCGTTTCTCGTCGTTTGTAACTTCCATGATACCAGGGGTTTCCATCTTTTGTCGAATCCAATTGCATTGCTCCAAAGAGTTAATGAACATAAATTCTACGCCGATATGTCCGCAATAAGTTGCTTCTAATCTTTTAAGAATTTCACGCAGCGGTAATGATTTTTCTTTACCGCCAATAAAAGTTGTGGATGGCAATTTAAATACCCGATCCATATCTGATTCCTCTGTTTAAATAATAAAATGAACAATTTTAATTTCATTAATGATCGTCTATACAAATTATAAAATTATCTATGACTTGTAATCGAAAATATTATTATCAGATATATTTTTGTATTAAATGTACCTTCAAACTATGATTGAAATTTAAAAAATCGTGATAAATATAATATTTCATTGTATGTTTGTCTGATAAAAATATTTTTTGTTTTTCACTTACAAACACAATCACATAAATTATAGAAAGATATAAACATAACAAATACAATAGATTTATATTTCTACATTAAATTTACATTTTTCTATAAAATTAAAACTGATACTGAAATTGTATTTAATATATACTTATGTAACATATTGTATATAAACATTTTATCTTAAAGTCCAATTATATATAATCTTATGATTCAATTATTTAATACATACAGGAACACACGTCTTCTTAAAAAAAACTTAAATAATATTATTCATGCAAATTTAAAATCGACAAATATAATAGCTTTTCTTATAAGACTGCGTCTAAAGCACTTTGTAAGTATTCCATCAAATTTAATTGCTGTTTATATTATTCATTTCAAATCAAATAAAGCTTTATATGTACACAAAAAGCATATTAATGTTATAAACATTTATTTTAAAAATTAAAGTAACGGGGAAAAGCATATTACTAAACAATTACAAATTAATCGATGCTATATGAAATTATTAAAAAACAAATAATAATAATAATAATAATAACTACTAAAAAAAACAATAAATATAATATAATAAAATATTAAAAAATAATACAAATAAAATTAATGCGAAGCGGAAAGTTTTTAAGTCAAAGAGGAAGGTCATATTTCTTTTCTTAGACCTTAGCTTTGTATCACTTTTATGACTTTAGATTAATCACATTATAACATGCACGTGGACCTTCACCAATACTTTCTCAATAACAACATAATAATAATTGATAAACTATTTTTTTTTTAAATAAAAAAATAAAAAATAAAAAATAGTTTTAACATGTACAGTAGTGTAATAGTTCCCAAGCACCTTTATTGTGACATTAGAAACCGTATATACTTCCAAAATGAACCAGTGCCTTCCAGAGATAATAATACAAATGAAAAAGAGAGCTGCAGAAGGGATTTCTGCTTTGGATGTAATAATTACATACTTTTCATAAGAGCAGCTACTCGGTATTGTAGTTCCTGAGCGTAAGTAGTGCGTTGTCCCCTTCCTGTGGACATCAGACTCAAACTCAATAATAAACTAGCGAGCTCTTAATTTTCACTTCATTCTTTTATTGTACTTACTATCGAAGTACTTTTGTGAAAACGCACTTTGAGTTCGAGTGAATCTTGGTAACACATTTCCATAAAAAAATAATATATATCTTATATGTATATATATATATATATACATATGTATATATATTCACATAAGTTTAAATTTATAAATATTTATATATGAAAAAATTTTTTAATGAATATCTAGTTCACTGGTTCAAAGATTCACTGGTTATTTGAAAGTTTAAATTTCATATAGATCTACAATTTTATAAACGATAAGGTTTATATATTATATATACTTAAAAACGAATAAAAAAAAACATAAATGTCATAATAATGTGTACGTGTTTTAAGAAACTAATTAATCTACAAATCTTGTTGATTTTTTTTTTTAAGATAATCTACGCTTAATCAACGATACAAAAGACTAATTCTAAGCCCANGTATAAATTAACATTAAACACAAATATACATATAGTAAATACATTCTATTTTCACAATAATTCCCCTCGTTTATACAAAAATAAACAAATTCTTTTTTTTTTTTTTTATATGGAGTTTGGTGGTAAAGCAAAATACTTGTATAAAGCAAGTAATTGAACACAAATATTCAAGTTACATTAAAACATGCCAAAATAAAGAGTAAAGCAGAAACATATATAATAGCATTTGTACGTGCAAAGCAATAGAAAATATATCTTGTAGATTTTATTTCTTACCTATATTGTGTTTTGTATGTAATGTTTTAATATGTAATTAAAAATGTTTATAATAGTAAATATAACTTTGTTCTTTTTCTTTAACATATATAATAAATGCTACCACTCTTTGATTTGCAGGTTTACAAACACCGTGTTCCAATATATATATTATTAAATATGTACACACAGATATTCATTGGACAAAATATATTAACAAAACAAAACAAATAAATATTGATATCAAACTTTAGACTTGTTCCTGACATGTACCTTTTTTTTCATAAATATTTCATCGTTATACATAAGCAATACATTTTCAGTACCAGCATAAAACTATGATGCTTTCACATTTACCCCTTTACTCCTCCATTAAACCCAAAATATACAAATATATATAAGGGGACAACCATAATATCAAAATCACATTTTCTTGATTTAAGTAAATCTTAACAATATAAGTGTATATATTTATATAATTAAAAATATCTTTTATGCCAAATGCATAAGTGTCAACAAGCTATTGAATATTAAAATAAAAAAAAATTCAAAAAATTATATATTGTATTTTGTGAAATATAATTTAGATAACATCATATAAAAATATATACACACATATACATGATTGAAAAAGGAGATAATGTGAGTAAACGACATCATACAATATGATATCCTGTGTGCATATTGGCATAAGGTGATATAATATAGGATGAAAAATGTTCTTAATAATTGCATGTCATTTAAAAAAATCTAAAAAATATTATATATTTGGTACACCTTTACCTTATCACACACAGGTAAATTAGCAATTTTAAATGAGATAGCTCAAAGAAACGGCTTAGGACAAAGCCTTACCAAGCATGTATTGTCGCAGAACTTGTTCTGGAGCTCCCTTGCGGGCTGCATAATGTGTATGTATCAAGTCTGTTTGCATGATACCCAGTGGGTCCAGATCAGCGACTAAGTGACCTCGAGCCTATATGCCAATGAATAATTCCAACAAATAGACCTCACATATATAAACTCTTTATATATATATATATATATATATATATTTTGTTTAACTACTTGTCAATTCCTTTAATAGATTGTATAATCACCACCACATCCATGATAAATATACAATATTAAACAATTGTATTAGTTACATATACATAAATGCTTCATCAGTTAATTTATAATTTTCGTAAATTATACAAAGTGTACTAATAATCGTATCAATTTTCCATATATCATTAAAATAAAAATTGTTTAATTAATGTAATCAAAAAGGAGCATGTTTGATTAAATAAATAAAAAAAAAATATCAATTAAACACAAGAAAGAAAAGAAAAAAAATTATTTATGCGATGCTGCTGCTTCTTCCTCGTTCATTAAAAAAGTTATACGAGAGATGTTTTGTAATTACGACAAGCAATCATTGAGCAGGAACATTGTTCATATTAACATTATTAAATGATAGATTATTTTGAATAAAGAAAGATATCAAATTGCATGACATGCTTGAGGTAGAAGATACTGTGTACAGCCAGTGTAGTCATATGATATAAGGGCTATTATGCAATATTCAACCATGATACAATCTTAAGACAACTCATGTTTAAATATTTATAGACACATATGATGGTCCTAAACAATAAAGGATAGAAGACGATGCGTTAACCATCTGAGCTTTAAACAACTACATTCTGCTTCGATAGATTTTTTCTACATTTAAAAATGAAATTTCAATTTTTTAACATCTTTAATATATCCAAATATACACAAACACTTGTCTAATAAATTTTATGCTAGATGGCTAAGCATAGTATTTGATATAATTCTGCATGCATTCAAATATTTATGATTTCCCCTAAACATGTAACACACATGTATGTGACATATATAAATAATGCATGCTATGACAATATAAAAATGCTAATAAAAATTAAATGTGCGGGCAAGAACTAACTAAATCGTATTATTACCAGTGATATATTATCTGTGATTTGAATTAATAAAATTAATAAAAATTTACATAACTTTCAATAGAATAAATACTTTTTAATGTAATATTATTATTTGATTTTTTTATAATTTTTTATATCTCACAATTCTAGATATACATTTAAAAATAAATCCATTCTCTTTAAAATAATTCAAATAAAAGAAAAGAAAATTCATTAAAGATTTAAACATTCTAGATATCACTTTAATTGATATAAAATTAAATAATAAGCATAGTAAAAAAGAAAATTAACCCGAATAAGATATAATCAAAAAATAATAAAGACGATATCATACCTGGTAAGAACGAATAATGGCTTGCACTGCTAAATGGTCATCTATAATTTTTTCATTAATCGGCATCTGACTTATTTGAGATCCACCGCCAAGAGGTAACAATGCTCCAAGTGGTACCTGATTATGACTCGGAGCAAGAGATGGTGGAGCTTGATATGCAAGACCTGGACCAGCTCCAGCAGTGCTGCTACGGAAAAAGGAATCCCATGACTGCAAAAAACATAAATCAATGAATAACCTGCGCATAAAATTGTACAAAAATATTGTACACGTTAAACACATGTTATATTTGATACAATTAATCCTTAAAGTGCTATGGATGCATATATACATCCAGCAAAAGCAATGGAAATACACTGCTGCTTGAAAATAATGTTCTTTTATTATTTAATCTGGTGCAAAAGAATAAAAATAATAACTTGTTAGTTGCACCTTGAACAATTAATCAACAGAGCTCACACGAGCGAAAAACATTTCATCCACAGTGATCAAAAGTGCTAAGTCCGTGCAGTCTTTCTGAAGCATATCGGCAGAGTCGTCTGCACTAAAAGGGTTAAAAAAGAAAATACTAACCACATGTACACTGTGAGGATCTTGCAACCATGCATTGTACATTTCTTCTACGTAAGAGCTGGTACTGCCATTTAAGAAGGGTTCAGTAGCAACACGGCTGTTGTATTTCCGAGCAGGTGTTGCGACTATTGCTTGAGTTGTTCTGGTCAAAGGATGACTACGTACTAACCACGAAGCAAATCTTTCCGGCCCACACACACGTGGTGCCAGAGGCACCAAGGTGTTCAACATCGTCCTGGCTTTATACATTTTACCTGCAATTTAATTAATTTTTAGATAAACAGTAACGATAAGGATCAATACATAGACGCAATAACAGAATTTTATTCAAAGAATTGGCAACGATCCAAGAGACATATTCTGTAATATTGAAAAAAGAAGTATAAAAAGTTCTATAAATAAATCAGACTTTAAAACTCTTATCTTTCTTGAATAACTCATAGATATAATCTAAATATTAATTTACGCATAAGATATTCTAACCAAGAATTATTATATGCCAGACTGGTCTAGTATAACACAAACAATGATCAACGAAAATAAGTATAAGTTATTGAAAAATATATCACTTTAGAGGACATCATCGGTTATAATGATAAGTATTTTTTCTATCATTTTATAAAGATAAATTAAAAAGTGTTTATAAAAAGATATGTAATACTACGTACATATAACCACATACGTGTGTAAGATACACGGAATTCGTACGCGCACGCACCACACAAACAAAAAATATACGTCTTACAATTAAATCAAAAAGAAAGCAAGTATATATCTAAAGCGATAGGCATCAATATATATGTGTAGTTTGTTGCAAAATATTACACAATACTAAACCATTGCTAACGTCATACTGACCTAATTATTACTAACCTCTATAAGACAAACTTACAAAATACTTGGTTAAAATAATATGGTAGAAACATTTCTAAACGTTCTAGAACATCGAAATATATATCGCAAATCGATATATCTATGTCGAGATAAGTTTTATTTGCCGATATTAACATGCGATATACAGGTGCACATATATAGCGCATATCAAAATCATGTGACTAATTACAAATGCATGGTGTTATAGGTTAAATAATCCTTTCGCAATAATCGAACATATTTCATATATTAGTTTGTTATATTTATTATACTTATAAATGTTATAACTATTCAATACGTATATCGAAATTTACCTATGTGTACCTGATGCACTTTACTGTGTACGAATTGCACTATTTATATATACACACCTTGCTGTATATGCACTATATATATATATATATATCTTTCTCATTATATATATATATATATATAATGAGAAAGATTTAATTCTTTATCTTCGTTTTATATTCTTAGATAAAAATTGTGTACTTTCCCGGTTAATTATTTTTCTGTTATACAGGAAAAAGAAAGAAAGAAAGAAAGAGATAGAGATATTTAATGGTTAAGTTACCGGGAAAAATCAACTTCCTTGTGAAATACAGGATCTGGTTTGCTAAGGATCAGGTGACTATTTTCGTCTGGTCTAACAATTTTACGTAATCGTAAGGAATCTTGAAAATATTTGATGAAATTCGTAACGTCAAGTGCCGCTTTTTGTATTAACTTTAAGTAGATTTTTTCTAGAATTATAATTACATTTTATAATCTTTATAAATATAAAATAATCAGAGATAAACGTTTACCTGATGTTACACAGCAATGATGCCAGGCCATCCACCATTTGCAACTCACAGGTACATCGATCTACGTCTCCTTTAAAATGCATTAAACAAGTCGATTTAAACGCACCTAGTGGTAAAATAACGTATCGAAATAGTAGCAGTAATTTAATTTGAATTTCTTTATACATTTCGCGCTCTTTTTATCAAAATTTCAAAATGATGTAATAACAATTAATTGTTTCTTCTTTTTCGCACATTGAATCTTTCTTTCTTTATTAATACTGCAATTCTGTATATGAAAAGTGTTTTATACTTATTATTTAATAGATTATTTATTTATAAGGTTTATTAATAATAATAAATTATAAAACAGTTATCTTCTGAAATTTCACAAACGATACTCATCTGTTCTTATGTTTAATTAATATTGATGCAAATGCGTGTTTAATTTTTTTTTGTGTGCAGTATTTTAAGATTATAATTTTTTTTTTTTTAACTATTATTAATTCACCCTTCGTCATAAATTTCTGGTACGTAATTTTATACAATTATTCATTTACACAAACAAAAGAAATAGATTTTAAAGCAAATCGTTTTTTTTTATTTATAATTCCAAATGACGACGTAACCTATGTAACCCCTTTTTTTAATTTTCAAATATTTTATATAATATTTATTTTTTTCTTTTTAAATATATTTTATTAATTATTGTCTTTTTTTTTATATAAATATATATTCAAATGATAAACCCTATGAAATTAATTTAATGTTTATTCAGTTTTTTTCTTTCATGTTGCAATAATTCAAATATTTCCAGATGAATTTGTAAATTTTATGTAATAAATTATCTGAATTATTATTGCAATGGCAACTATAAAAAATGGAACAGATATAAGACGAACAGGTTTTAATTTTCTTCTTCTATTTGTAATATATTTAAATTAATTTAAAAATAAATCTATAGATATTAAATTATTTATTAATTTAGAGTTGGAACAGTGCTGTAGAAAATTAAAAGTAGCAGAAACAAAGTGCGGCTCGTTGAAATCTAAAATAAATTATATGAAGATGTATTGTCAAATTCAAACAGATAAGACAAAAGTAGAACCAATGATAAAAACAATGACCGATAATTCTCAAGAACATAATTTAATATCAGAAAATTCTAAAACAAATTTTAACATTGGTCTTTGCGATTCAAACATCAACATTTTAACAAATCAAAATTATTTCAAGTTTGTACAAGATAATGAAAATAATTCTGAGAAAACAATTCAAGGAAACAATGGTATTAGTCAAATACTTCATTTTAATTATTTTTATAATATTATTATTCATTAATATTATAGAAATGAATATGTGTAACGACAAAGTATCAAAAGTAGAAGAAACCGAAAACTTGTATAGAACGCTTGATTCTATTTCTGTTTGTTCAACGTTAATACCAACTACGCATGAAACAAAACAGAAAGAGGAATTTTTGGAAAATATTATTCGCGATGATAGAAAGCAAGGGATAGAATATACGACAGAAAAGAATATTTTTCCTTCCAAACAACCAAATGAACAATTGATTGTAAATAATCAGACCGAATGGGCCAGTCAACCTTTTTCACCTTTCGCAAATCCTGATATTAATTTACAAGAATTAAGGTTGAATATTTCTAGTAGTATAAAAAGTTCGCAAACCTCCAAATGTAGAAGTTTAATCAAAGGAAATAAGGAGTCTACGATTAATGCTATTAATATAGATAAAAAAAAATCTATTTGCAAAGGGGATCAAACAGTTAATAAAAAAATTAAGAAACGTAGAGGAAAATTACATAATATTAATTCTAAAAGTACAGTAGCTACTAAAGAAATGAATTTAACTGCAAGAAAAGATGTTAGAAAACGTAAACAGAAAGGTAAAATATTTTTTTAACTTTCTGTTCCATTTGATAAACAGAAATTGATATAAATTAATACAATTGATATCATAGATCATAGAACAAATCATCAATTATCCGAGCAACATGTACCATCTTCTAAACTTCAACATAATTGGAGTGGAATAGTAGAACTTTATCATAATGCTGCTATGAAGAGCGATAGCATTTCTGCAGTTTCCAGTAAACTTGAAGTGAAAAAAATGAACAAACGACTTAATAATGGTCAATATAATATGCATATAAAATTACCTCACACTTATAATCAATCTCAAAATTATCAAAATCATCAAACAAATCAATGTCATAATAATGATAAGCTACCACCTACTTCTGAAGAGATTGCAACGTAAGTGTTCATTAAAAAAAAAATGTAATTAATTTTAAATAAAATAATGAAATAATATACTCTTCATAAATTAGGGTCAAAGATCAATACGTTTATAAACCAACTCAAAATGTAGACAAAATAATAATTCCTAATAATGAGTCTAAATTATATCAACAACAGAACGCAGTATTTGATTTAGCATGTTACGTTCCAATGGCTAATCGTAATTATGAGATGCCAACTTTAGCTTCTAAATTAAAAAGGACAAATCGATCATATTTTAACAGATTTAATTTTAGAAATATACCATTTGTTGTGGGAACTTCAGTAACTCCTAGTCACAACTTAGGATTAAATATTCAACAAGTATATTTAATATGTAGATTGTTAAATATTATATTTATCTTTAAACTTTTTTTTAATAATATGTTAGGTATTAAGTATTATGAAAACGAGGCAACCAAATGCGACTGGTATCACTCCATTACTTATACGTAAAGTTAGTAAAGGATTAGAACCTGTATCTACGCTTATGAATCAAATGATTGTTGAGATGGAAAATGATCATCACATTGTTAGCACATTAGAGAACAAATGTTCATATGCTGGTCAATCGTCTTCAAAATTTATAAAACAGTCTTCGACAATAGAACCTCAAGTGAAACCGCAAATTATTACACAGAGTGAAACTAATTCTTTCATTAACCCTGATAATATACAAAAACAGAAAATTCAAACAGGAAGAGAATCAATCAAGAATTACTATTCACCTGTAAAAAATACTACTACAAAATTTACTTCCAAATGGAATTTCAAGGACTATCCGCAAACAATGCGTTCTGTTTCAAAAGTAAGCAACAAATAGATGCTTATAAATTAATCTATACCTATAAAAATAAATATTGTAGGAAGAACATAATACGATGGATTGTATTCAATCTAACATCAAATCAAATATGCGATTATCTGAATCCAAAGGAATAAGAGAAGTCTTGATGAATCTTCATGATCAATTTGAAGCAATGAACATGTAAGTTTTCATACAAATGTTGTATTCTTTTCAAAAATACTTACATGCATTTTATACACAGGAAATATGAAAGTTTGCAAAAGGAGGCAGAAAATTCTGATGATCAATCATTAATGAACGAAATCGTTACTCTTGAAAAAGAATTAAATTCCAAAGAAGAAGAAATAAATGCGTTGATTAGCCTTTACAAAGAGGTAAGATAACATTGCGTACAGTTTGTATAATTATTGTTCTATAAATATATCTTTTTTTTTTTGTTTAAACATACATATGTATAATTTATGACTTCGTGGTACTACAGTTATGGATGGCTGACTTTTAATATTATTTCTTACATATTTTATACAGGTAATGGCATTGAAACAACAAATGAAAGTATTACAGCAGAGAAATAGTTTTGTATGCATTGCAACGAAGGTTCCTGCAACTGATAAAATGTATTCCTCTACTCCAGTTAGTTTAAGTAAAACAAGCAAGAACTGTACAAGAGATGCTGCAATGCATACGTTTAGTATGAAACGCCAGACTATTACAAATACACCAAGAGAAGTTTCGACTTCAATGAAACTTGCAGGTCTCTTAAGACAAATTCAAATGTTTCAAAAACAGCTCAAGCTCACCTCATAACGAATGGATCGTAAGTAATTTCAACATTTCATTACGATTCCCTCGGGGGCCTGTATTTTTTCTACTATGTACCTATTTGTATAATTTCAAAGAAATATTATAATAATCTGATCGGGAGTCTGAGATAGTAAAGAATGCGTATTAATAGCGGATCATACTCTTTTTATTAATTTTTTATTTTATTTTATTTTTTTTTTTAATGCTACTTTGTGTAATACGTGATATCTGTCTATATGCAGGTATTGATTGTATTCATGCACAACTGCTTGTTTTCATTTACATAATGTATATGTATATATGCATATATATATATATATATATATATATTAAAGAAATACATTAAAATATATACATATACATATATACATTAAATTCACCCTGGTTGAAAATATGACGATTTCTCGTTGAAAAACTTAAATATACTAAGGTTGTAATTATATAAAATAAAATAGAAATAAATATTGTTTGTAATATCAATAGAGAATTATTTTGTGATTATATTTATGAAATAAAAATTATCCATAACATATAACATAAGTTTTGCATTTGAATCATTAATATCTGTCATAGATCAAGTTACTACGGTTGTAATTTTCCATACATTAGAAGTCGACTCAATTTTGAATATGTTAATAATTTTTGGAGAGTCCATTTCGAATGATTCAATATCTATTGTTTTAACAACCTCGGTTTTAGAATCTAATAATGCTACTACCACTAGCGAAGCAATTATTCTCGGTACATTTTGTCTCGTGTTTTTTGCCTCTGCTGATATCGGAGTTGTTTTTGCACTCATAAATGCTTTACTATTGAAGCATGTAGATCTCAGAATAAATTCATCTTTAGAATTTGGAATGATACTCGTGTTTACATATGCTCTTTATGTCTTGGCAGAAGGCATACAATTATTTGATAAAAATTTTCTTTGTTATATTCGTTATGTTTAATATATTAAAATTACAAAAAGCACGGGAAGTATTATTTAATAAAAAGCGTACCCCTTTTATCGTCTTAAGAAATATTAATTATCTTCGAAAAAGTAATACGATTTTTCTTTCTTTATTTTCTTTTTTTCTTTAATATGATATTTGTGTATACATAAGTATGATTTTTTGTTTTTTTGTTTATTTGTTATAATTAATCACCGTGCTGAAATTTGATATCCAATTATTTCTCTTAAAAAAATACAATCCTATCATTAAGCCATTAACGATATGGCTTTGATATTATAGTCAATTTAACGAATAGATAATTTCAACCACATTTTGAAGATTTTTCAAAAACATGTTTGCACATAATTTTTTCATAAATTAATTACGAACAAATGTATATCCTCTTAAGCACACCATTTCTTCTATCTCTCAACACAAGTTTATCTCTCATCATATCACAGACAAAAATGCTTTGGTCTCAAAAATTGTTCTTTTTTTTTTCGTTTTCTTCTTCTTTTCCTCCTTTGCCTTTTTTGCTTTTTCGCGATTACGGTTAAAAAATTCATACTTGATTCCCGCTTCTCTTTCCGCGAGTATAATTATTTTTCAAATAAATTTTATAAATTTTTTCCTTAAAAGAAAAGCTAGTTTTACGTGAGAAATATATAAACAAAATCATAAAAATAATAATAGAATATATAAAATGAATATAAAAAAAAAGAGTGAAGAAACGTATAGAAAGTTTATCGTTGAAGAAAAACTATCACTTTCGTATAAAAGCAGCAAAAAATAAAATAAAATAAAATGATAATTAAATATATATATGTATATATAATAATATTGTTGCTATTACATTATAAACAAAATTCTTCTTTTTCTTCTTTTTATTGAAGTTTCTTATCGACCGTAATACACACTCGAGTTTATCGAAAGTTGTATATTTACGTAACGCATTCACTCATCTTTATTAAATTTACAAGCATTTCTTTCTCATTATCTTAAACATATTTTATTAAACTCAAATTAAAATGAGAGAGAGATAGTACTCTTGACCTTTAGTCTTCTTTATTTGTTATATTTTTGCTTTTTTTTGTGAAAATTTCATTGAGTAAAATTTTAAGGCAATTTATACTCGATAGTTTTTTTTGTTTTTTTTTTTATTACCCTTTTGCAAGAAATACAAATCAGCCTTGAAATTTTACTCGTAGAAAATATAATGCAAAAATCATAGAGTTCATAGTGCGAAGAGCATGTTTAATACATTACAAGATTGTAACATTCTATAGTACTCTAGAATTACAACACGTGATATCTCTTATTAAATGTTCTTTATATTACAAGTAATCACATACATAATCGTTCTTCATTCTCGATTATAAATTTTCTTTTTTTTTCTTCTTCTTCTTCTTCTTCCCTCAATCGTATAGAAACCATAATTAGAAAAATTAGTTTTTCTTTAAAGTATACAAATAGGTGAACACTTTATTCAGCTTTTTTTTTTAAACATGTGATGGAAATAATTGATTCAATTAAAATACGTCATTTGTCTTTCTTAATAAATAGAAGAAGAAAAAAAAATTATTACTTATCACGAAGGTCAGCGTAAATTTGTAAATATTTTTACAAAGATTAGGGATATTGAATAATAATTAATGAAATATATTTCATATTTTCTTTTTCTTTTTCAGAAAATAATTCTCTTCATTAAATAATTCAATTAAACAAAACTAATAGTCAATTATTAGTCAATTGATATTGTATTAATATATATATATATATATATATATATATATATATATATATATATGTATTAACTTGTGATTACTTGTGCGTCAAACCCTGTATTCAAACAGTGGTTATTTTTTATAGCATATCATCAGCATATGTATAACAATATTATAGGTGTTGCCTTTTCCTTATATTATTCTTGCATTCCCAAAATAGTACGTAAAGCTTAAATATAAATAAATAGTTAATGATAAAACGTATATTTATAATAATAATAATAGTAATAGTAATAATAATGATGATAATAATAATAATAATAATAGGTATTATCATAATAATGAAAGTATAAATGTCCGAACTTTCATGTGAAGCAAAAGAAAATACTATCACTGGTAATTATTTTTCAAAAATTCCTGTATATATAATGGTAAATGATATTTTACCCTATAAATACATGTATTTCATAAAAACTTTACATAGGCCACCGATACAATTATATTCGAAAAAAATTTTTTCATCTTCGTTTTTCTTTCTTTTTTATTTTTTTTTTTTTGTTTTACTTATGTTTTTGTTAATGATAATATATATTTATACTATTGTGGTATATATATATATATTTCTCTTGGGAATTCTCCGACAGAATTGAGTCGATTGATAATCTATGGTACAATATTTAAAGAAAAGAAAGAATCAAATGTAACTTCACAATGGTAATGATGACTTAACGAAATAATTTGAAATGATAATTATTACGAGCCTACAAAAGGGAGCAAAAAAAAATAAAAGATAGAGAGATAGAGAAAGAGATAGAGAAAGAGATAGAAAGAGAAAGAGAGAGAGATGTACGATTATAAATAATTAATAATAACGCATAGATTTGTGAAAGTTAATAGGATTCTCTACTTCAATAAGATGTATTTCCTTTATCTTTGTTTTCTCATAAAAGCATTTTGGTTTGTATATATTTTAGACATACACACATGCTATTTATTCTGTTGGTTTTAAAGTGGATGCTTTTTTTTTTCCTAATAATCTTTTGCAGGCCTTCAATTGAAATCTTATTTAGGGTATCGATACTATCAATGAATTCATTTGTCAAATACACAACATAGCAAGTATATTATCTTTCTCATTTTCAATAATTACCATACCACATATCTGGTTTTAGATATTAAAATTAATTATCGAGAAATCAAGCATTCTTTGCCAAAAGAGCATCGATCAGTCTAAGTCTTGCTTTAGTTTGTTTGTAAGATTCATAAACAGTCGTGACCTGGGGGGCCACGATCTTCTCTTTGCATACGACGTCCTACCCTAGCTTCAAATTGTGCTTCTAATTCTTTCAAAGCTCTTCTAAGACGTTTCTTTTCTTCCCTGGTAATCCTTTGTTGAACCAATAATTCTTCTCTACAAATTCAAGAATAAAACAATTCAGAAGAATAAATTTAGATACACATTTGTATTGCTATTAAATAACAATTTGAAATATATATAATTACTGTGGCATAGCATGAAGGCTTTCTCCAGCACTACGACTTCCTTCGCTACTACTGTGTTGACTATCGCTATCAGTTGGAAGTTGGTCTACTGTTTCAATACAATCTAATATCCCTCTATGAGACATATCTGGTTCGCTGGCTCTTCTTTCTGCATCCGTTGAATTGGCTGGCAAAGCGGATGAAGTAAAATCCATTGCTTCGTGTTCTAAGATTGTAGCTAATTCCGAAATACTATCCTTATTTTTACTCTGTAAATATTGAATGAAAAGAAAAAATATTATATATATATATATATATAGAGAGAGAGAGAGAGAGAGAGAGATAGGTTTACCTAATAATTTCAACACATTGTTAAATAATGAGATATATTATAGGGCCGTAAACTTACCGATCCTGCTCTGATAAGTAATCTTTTTAAAGTTCTGTATCTATCATACAACGGTCGCACGATAAATCTGTCATCTTTGGAAACTGGCCTACCTAAGGTATTTTCAATATGAAGGAGCGCCTTTTGTACCGCAGTTTTTTCGTCAAACAATTGTTCGTAAGTTAATTCTTCCATATTATCCGGCCGATTATATTTCAATCGTTTCTCAGTAAGTTTCTTTTCAACCTCTATTACCATTTCTTCCATCGACGAAGTTCTTGATTTTTCTTGACTGTTATTATTATTAGTTGGACTTCCAGTAGTATTTAATCTATTATTAGCATTGGCTATTAGCGCGCCGATCGGATCCTCTTTCAACATTTTATGTTCTTTCCTTAATTTGTTCAATTCTGTACACAATCTCTTGATATCACGATTACTCATTTTGTCCGAATGACTTGGACGATAACCAAAATTTTCTTCGAATTCATCTTCGTATTTTTTAATCTTTTTCTTCAAACCGTTAATATGTTTTGTTAAATTTTTCAGACCCATCTCGGAAATATTTGGCGCACTTTGTTGCGTATCATTTTCCGAATAAAATCTCCTCGGCACCAGTAATGAATTTCTAGGTGATAGCATAGCTTCTACTCTTGCATCAGAAACTTCTTCCTGATATGACGTAAATTATATAAATAATTATATATAAATATATGACGTAAATTCTTATAAATAATATATATATATATATATATATTTCTTTTTTAAAGCTACGTACGTTGCCTGGCCGATGTTGAAAACCCCAATTAGTTAAACTAGGATTATTTCCATCTTCGTGATCAACTGTTGGCGGCCGAGCTGGTGATGGAGACCTGCTAGGTCCACTACTCAACATTTCAAGAAAACTTTGTGCTGGTGATCCGTTTTGACGATCATTTGGGCTCGGTGATACGGTATAAATATTTTCGTGTTCCTCATTTTCCTATTAAGATAATATGACATAATACATAACAACAATTATTATAGAATATAAAATTATAACATATATCACACATAATATTTTGAGGATGATGACGATGATACTTGTTGGAAATGTAAAAATGAATAAAAATGAATACCTTGCTCGAACTTTGATCACTGTCCGTTGCTTTGTGAATCCTTCTTCTACGAGCCTGTCTTCTACCTCTTGGAGTAATACTTCTGCTAAATCTTTCACTGTTCCTTAAACGTTCAGCATCGCATTCGAATCTTTCGGTTGCCAGTACTGCTTCGCACGGTGATGGTACAGGGGATGGTTTTTTAGAAACTGGTGATACATTTGTTCTCTCGTGCAGAGGCAGACCCCCGCATCTCTAAGAAGATAAACACACATACATACACACATAGATAACGTGTATGATCCAAAAGTTTGGAATCGTTTGCTGATTTACGTCAAAATCTAATAATAATAATAATAATAATAATGATAATAATAATAATAATGATAATAATAATAATATACTGATCAATTATACCAAACGATATCTATATCGTAAACAAATATCAAACACATTAGCAAATTGAATAATATTTTAAATGATCTTTTAAGGCATTTTATTATGTCCTTGATGCTCTTGTATAGTTTATGCACCTAATTTTATTTACCAACTTTTACAAGAAGCACGGAATAATATTTCAATCGAAAACACACACACACATGAAAAAGAAATAATTGCCAGGGGGTGTCTTTTAGAATATATTATAAGATGTCAAATTAAAAAAAAAAAGAAGAAAAATAATACAAAACGTAAAACGTATTCTCTACTCGTAACATTTTTTTTGTTTAACAAATAAATCTACCTCGGTAACGTTAAGGGCATTCATTTTATTTTTCTTATACAAATTATCCTGTTTCTTTTTTTTTTCTCTGAATTTACGTGGTTATTCCAAACTTTTGTCCGGTAGAAGAGAACGTATATTCAATCTACAAATAAGAAATGTTTGTGTTCTTTTTTCTTTATCTCAATAATATAATTTAATAATTATTTTATATTAAGTCGTCCCATAAGTTTCTTCCATTTTCCAAATTAACTTTTTATACTTAATATTTTATAATATTTTACTAATATTAAATTCTATAGTATTATAAGAAAAGTAATAGGAATAAAATTGTATATTGTTAAATAAAATAATATTAAATACAACAGAAGAAAAATATTTTATACTGAAAAATAAGGAAGAAACTTATGTACGACGGCCTAACATCATACAGTATATATCTACAAATTTTATTGATACGATAAATCGATAAAATGATTGATTTCTAATGAATATTTCTTACCACACCATGACCCATGTCTTGTCCAAGTTGTGACAATATGTTCAAATGTTGATCGCTATTGAAATCTTCGTGACTACTAACTCGTCTTATCGTATCCGCTGTATCGTTAGGAGTATCAAGAACACGTTCCTCGCTACTACTTCTGAAAATACGTAACAACGATGTTACATCAACTAACTATTAGTCTAGTCACATTAGCATTTTGACAGGATGTTGCTCCCAACTGATAGCGAAAAATTTTAAAAGGTCGGGAATGTGGTCTGCAGTAAGAGGTGCATAATGCATTTGCTCAAAAATGTTTGTATTCTGCATGAAAAATCCAAATGTGAAAAAAACCGCGATAAAATCGACTTTTCCCGTAAATCTTTGCTTATATCTCGGAAATTAATAGTTTTTGGTAAAAAATTTACTGGTTAAAAATTATGGTCAGCTTACTTTTAGATGTACTTTTGTCCTTATATCCAATGCTCCATATCCATATCCATAACTGCAAGTATCCATATATACATTACACACACACTCGCTCACCTATGAATCTCACTTGCATAGGAAGAATATACGCACACGCGACGCCAAATAAATGTCATATTCTTAATATTATTGTTTCACCTTCCGACGCTCGAAGAAGACTAACAATTATTAAGAAAAGTAGTTACGAATACATACGACATTTACCGAACATACACGAAGGTCAATATCAAATCTAACGACGAAATGACAACATTCGGTTGTCGACACCGGCCGAGGAGTGACGGAGAGAACCGAACGTAAACAAAGCATTGAACGCTCGACTAAGCCGGTAGTTAAGGAATGTTTTTCTATGTGTATTTCATATATAACGAATTTCCTAGAATTCATCGAGAGATTCAATGAGAGGTAGACGTTCGCTAATCCTCCTCTCAATACACTCAACGATGGTTTAATTTAAATCTAGAATTATATTTAAAAATAAAAAGATATCGATATTATTTTATATTTTGAATTACGTTAGAAATAATGTAATGTTGAAATCAATTTATACGTGTTAGGACATTCTTAAAAATAAGAAGGGTGCATTAGAGTAGTAGACACATGCTAAATAATTATTAAATTATCATAGAAAACGTATATTATAATTTAAATGTAATAAGTATAAGTTCTGCGTACCTTCCTCCTCGAAATCCACTGTTAGACTGGCTTGAAATAAGCTATTAAAGTTTTTTTTCCGAAAGTTGTTTACAGGATTATCGAAGGGGATTAATTCTCTTTATTTCGAATATTATTCTCGTTAAACTAACACCACTTC
>JACGTP010000006.1:5129818-5195689 GCA_023678845.1 Mischocyttarus mexicanus | reverse complement strand
GAAGTGGTGTTAGTTTAACGAGAATAATATTCGAAATAAAGAGAATTAATCCCCTCCGATAATCGTGTAAACAACTTTCGATAAAAAAACTTTAATAGCTTATTTTAAACCAGTCTAACAGTGGATTTCGAGGAGGAAGGTACGCAGAACTTATACTTATTACATTTAAATTATAATATACGTTTTCTATGATAATTTAATAATTATTTAGCATGTGTCTGCTACTCTAATGCACCCTTCTTATTTTTAAGAATGTCCTAACACGTATAAATTGATTTCAACATTACATTATTTCTAACGTAATTCAAAATATAAAATAATATCGATATCTTTTTATTTTTAAATATAATTCTAGATTTAAATTAAACCATCGTTGAGTGTATTGAGAGGAGGATAAGCAAATTTCTATCTCTCATTGTATCTCTCGGTAAATTCTAAGAAATTCGTTATATATGATTTTATCGCGGTTTTTTTCACATTTGGATTTTTCATGCAAAATGCAAACACTTTTTAGCAAATGCATCATGCACCTCTTACTGTAGATCACATTCCCGACCTTTTAAAATTTTTCTCTGTCAGGTGGGAGCAACATATATTTGGAGCACAAAATCAGGCTAGATTGACTGGACTATATGGGGTAAACACGTAACTGATTTAGCATTGAATAGGAAAAAAAAAAGTTAAGTGGTTCGTAAATATTATAAAAATGTTCTATTATTATTGAATAATGTATTATGATTGGTGATATGATTTTTCTTTATACGAATATTTATGTTAATTTATAAAATATACTCTTCATGGAGAGATATTATTTCTTCGATCTTACAAAACAAATCGATCTGTGTATATTACAATGTACAATACAATTTATACTAACACATACCTTATCAATTTCCGTTCTTGACAACAAGATTCTCGTCGTTCCTTACGTTTACGCGGTTTTAATGCGCAAAGTAAAGATGTACCCTCGGATACTTTACGTTCTTCTTTCGTATCTTTGCAAATGGTGCAATCTTCCGTTGGAAGTATACCGTTTAATGTATTCTCACGAACGCTGTAAACCACCACAACAAAATATAACATATCACCAATTGTTCGTTTAATTGTATAATATTATGTTTATTTTTTGTTAATTCTTTTTTAAACCCGTTTAACGTTTTCATATGACAGGTAATTCTTTATTGTGTTACTCAACACATATTCGTCAGGTAATTTTTTGCACCGTTATTCACAAAATGTCATTTCTTTCCAATAAATAATTCAGTTCTTTATTTGAATTATCTCTGTTTGGTATAAAAATTAAAATTTCAATTATTTAGAATTAAAAAATAACAAGAATGAGTTATTTTCTGTAATAAACAAATGACGAATTTTCGTAATTGTTTGCGAAATGGCAAATTTTCGTCGCGAGGACAAATATGTGTTAACAAAAAATATAAAAAATAAAAGATAATAAAAATTATTATGCATGAATTTGCTTGACCGAAACTATTTTTCAAGTACAGTTACAATAAACCCGTAATTGCAGTCACAGTCATACGGATTCCATTTTTTTACGACACATTTAAATCTGTTTGTGTATGTCATCACAGGACACATGTATATTTGTATATATATGCATTACGTAAGTTATCATCCAATTGTATGTGTGCATATTGTGTGTGTGTGTGTGTGTGTGTGTGTGTGTGTGTGTGTATGTATGCATGTGTTGAATCATCACAAGTTTTGTTGCTATTTAGTGATGTAACTTTATACATTTCAAAGAGAATGCGATCACGTTTTACAAATGAAATTATCTTTAAATACGAGGAAACGATATAAATGCGGATAAATGTTTATTTGATTTATTCTTTCTTTTTCTTTTTTATCATAAAATTTCTACTTTTAAAAAGGATGACTCTCTTTTCTATATCGGTTTTTTACTTTATTTTCGTTACGTTTTAAACCGTAGCCCCGGGAACGAAAAAAGAAGTAATAAATTCTTCCTGTATGAGTCATTTGACCGCTGATAATATTTCGTAGTTTTCCATCATAATAGCAACATTCGCATATTCTTTTTCTTTTTTTTTCTTTTTTCTTAATCTTTTAAATTTATTAAAATAGACACAAAAACACATTTATATTATTCGTGCAACGCAAGACATTTTTATCAGAAAAAGTCGCAATAAATTTATTATAAGAAAAACAAAAAAGAAAATATTTTATTTTCTACAAAGGTTAAATTATTATTATTATTATTATTATTATTATTATTATTATTATTATTTTAAAAGAGTATCTTTGAGAGAAAGAGATTATTTCTCTATGAGATAATTGCATCATCTATTCTACTTTTCCATCCGTAATAGTGCGTAACAGTGTAAAGATTATTTGTAAAAAGAAAATAAACGAGGAGAAAAGAGAAAGTAAAAAAAGGCGTAGCACTCAACAGGGAGGAGATCTAGGTTCCTTGTATTAAACAAGGAAAGAAGAGATGATTAAAGATGGAAAAAAAAGGGCGATTCGCTAAGCGAAAAATGTATTCAACAACGAAGGAAGGAACCGATGAATCTATCACGCTCATTGATCTAACAAGTTGCCGCGACCAGGCAACTGTGATAATTCAATTAATCCTGATAAACGAGAACGAGTTTATGTGTTAACGTTTTGTATCTACTATGCTATCGTATTATCTGAGTTTTAATATTGATTAACAATAATAATAATAATTATAATAATAAGAATGATAATAATGATTATGACGATGATAATATAATAATATTATTAAAAAGAAAAGGAAATCATTGGGGACGATGTCACTGATGACAAGCTTTGCAAAATTGTTCAACTGGAAGAAAATTCCATTAATCTCTCGTTGGAAAGTTGAAAAAAAAAAAATAGGTAAAATTATTGTAACCTTAGAGATTGTATATCTGACATTTGAGTCTATAATTATGATAGTGGTTTAAGTCAAAGTTAAAAAAAAAAATTAGTTTATCAGTTACTTCACGTGACATTATTTGAAACTTAATAAATTCAATGTAATCTTAACGATATTTTCAAAAATCAACCATTAGATAGTGATTGTAATTTCAACATTATATGGAATTCATTTCGTATTCTAAAATGTAATTTATGAAATATCTCAAAACAAGAAATATACGATTTAGACCATTTTAATAATTATTGGCACATTAACAACAATTTATTTACTTGTAGGTCTTGATTAATACTATTTATTACGATAGATGATTATTCATAGAAAACCAATAGTTTCCTAGATATTGGCTGATAAAGTTTAAATAACGAATTGAATACGCATATATACACCTGTTTATTGCTTCAATTAATACAATCCGCCGGTAGCCAAGTAGGTAAAAGCGTAGGATCGTAACTGTTGTGTCGCATGTTCAACTCTCGTTCGTTTCGACACGTTTTATAAAATAAATGCATCAATAAAAATATCTTGACACTCAAAGAAAAATAGATCCTTGAAATAGACCCTTTCTTTCCTTCTTGTTTTTCTTTTTCCGAGGATTCCTACTATCCAATATGGAAGTTTCGAGGAGAATAACGAATATACTCGAATGTTATTATTATATTTAAAAGAAAAAAAGAAAAAGGGAGATTTTTCCCTTTTTCTTCTTCTTTTTATTTTGTATTTTTTCTAGAAAATAAAATTAAAAAACAAGTTGGATAGAAAGGGCGTATAGAAAGAAAAATATACATTTTTTTTCTTTTTTTTTCTATTTTCTCTAGGAATAGACAAGCCGGCTTGTAGTTACAAGCAAGCCGGCTTCTAACTAAAAGCTTGTTTTCCTTGCTTTCCGATCTTTCACCACATCGTCATCGTCATCGTCATCGTCATAGTCAATGGCTTTTATATTGGAAATGTGCAACTCACTGTACGCGAATATCCCTTGCTTCCGTTAGCGGACACTCATGTAATCACGAAGACCAACTTTCTTTTCCAATGGCGGAGTACCGGCGTGAAGACGACGACGAGTCTCTCGGTAATTCGATGAAACATTTATAATCGACGGGTTTTACGAACGGTTTATAGAAACTTTTACACTGGGTATATTAAAATGATGATTAGGAAATAGGAAAAGAATAAAAGAAGAAAAGAAGAAAAAAAATAGGAAGAGAAATTTCGGAGACTTTAGGATTATATGTTTGTAAAAAATATAACACAACACCGATGAACACTGTGAAAAAAAGAAAGAAAAAACTACGAACAAACTATTAATTTTGATACTAAATCTTTTATAATAAAAAAAAGGGCGTTAGCGCAATTGACAAAAAAAAAAGAAGAAATTATACTTCTGGAGAGGAAGAGGGGCCTCGATACAATAATTATTATCGTACAAAAATTCTTGCAAAAAATTCTTTAGAAATTGTTTAATAACTCGAGTACAATTTATGTGTTTGTACTTTTGTATACACCGAGTATGTTCTTCCCCTATCGTTAAACTTGTAACCACGTTTTTTTTTTCTTCACTAGTTTAAAATTATTTATCGTTAACTAACGTTGTTTTTAGAAAAATGAACACTTGAATAAAACTATCAAAGAGAACAACACACAACGTTCAAGCATCTCTCTTCGGAAAGGCATAAAACGACGGACTGCGCCGGTTGCCGGTCGGCTCCGTTCTCTATATCCGTTCGCACTATACTTAAATATATATATGTATGCGTGTAGCTATGTGTTAATGTGTATTCATGTATAGAAGAGTAAATACGTCTTCTCTGTTTGTATGTGTGTAGAAGGCGTAGTAATCACGCGCGTGTAGGAACTGCCTGCTGCACGTGATAGAGGAACGTTGTATCCATTCTGCACATAAGTGTGTCCTTTCTCTTTTCGTATCTCTCTCTTTCTCTCTTCCTCTCTTTTACCTTATTTTATTTCCTTTTTAATTTCGTAGCAAACAACAACGGCCGCTAACTCCCGTCAAAAAGGCAAATGCCAGAAAAAGGGACGTGTCCGTTCCTATTGAACTATCCTAACTATACTTTTTTTTTTTTTAAACACAACTATGTCTTATTATTATTCCTATTTTTTCTCCAATGAATACATTAAACGTGTTTATTGTACTGAATACAAAAAAGTAAGAGAGAGAGAGAGAGAGAGAGAGGGACAGAAGGTTGCGTTTACTTCCAAGTGCATCGCGATTATGCATCGATCGTTAACATTATTGTTTGTTATAAATTTATTCTAGAATTTATCCAAAATGATATAATAGGTATTTAATATTGAAAATTATTATTTGATATTATAGCTATAGATTATTTCTATTTCTTACTTTAACTTTTATTGGATAATTATAAATTATTCTATTTTGTTATTAAGGGTCAATACATTAATTGTTAGTTATTATTTACGTTAAATGTTGATTTGAACGATTTTTGATTAAAATTAATGGATTTCTTCTTACTACAACAAATATATATATATCAAAGAAAAGCAAATATATATGTATGTACTTGACAAAACTCGTTCTACCTTGCAAACCAATTGTATTCTTTCATATATATATATGTATGTATGTATGTATGTATGTATGTATGTGCGACCGACTTTTTAAGCAAAACGAATTTCTGCGACCTTGGCGCTACTTCTTAGCTACGGAAGGGGGTTGCAAAGAGTAGGATATACACATGGATAAAAAGAAGTAAAAAAAAATTTTGATACTTGTTTTGTGTATCAGTTGACAGACTGTACGCATGCGTCCTTTCCTATTCCCATATTCCCATAGTAGAGAGAAACACAACAACTATGAAACCGGTTCGAAGTTTGCTCTTATACCCCGTCACGAACTTCACTACCGAAAGAATGCTATACGTTCCATAGAGAACACTATATATATATATATATTATAAGTGCATTATGCGTTCCTATTGATATATATATATATATATTTATAATATTAGATGGATCGAAAAGTAATATCGTTTCTAAGTATATCAAAATATGTAGATATGCAATTCGAATGAATTATTAATTAGGATTAAATAATTCGATGTTAAATCTTATTGATCCGTTAACGATTATTCAATAATTTTTTATTCTTTTACGTTACAATCAAGTAATATGGTTTTTAAAAACTCTATTAAGTATTTTCATTTCTCTATCGGCACCCATTTGGCAAGAGCTTTGACGTCAATCGCTCTATTTTCGGTCGTCTTCTACATACATTTTAACATTCGATCATCATCAAATCGTAAACGACGATTGGATACGTGCGAAGAGAGAAAGAAAATGTAAGAGAGAAGATGCGTACCAGCTGAGAGAAATTCTTCTTGATAGAAAATTTCCTCTTAATTAATTTTATTCGAATATATGAAACAAGTTAATATTTTCTAAACTAAACCGATCTATGGAAAACTTGTTAAATGTGTGTATGTGTGTGAATTGAATTGCAATTTATAGTAAACGTTACTGACTAGAAATTGACACCGTACCATGTAATACGTATCGATTAAAACGAGTTATTTTATCGCCCTGCGCCACATTAATAGCATAGGCGACAGGAATTTAGTGATCATATCACGTGCGCGCACACATACACATTTAATCTCATATAATAAAGATTTTTTATTCACATTAGAGAAAAAAATAATATTAAGTACGTTAAAATTCCTTACGATGTTTTAATAAAATTATAATTAAAAAAAAGGTTTATTATTCTATTAGGTCAGTGTTCTTAGATATTTTGAATATTATTTTAGTATTATAAATAGTTTAATAGTTTATTAGTATTTTGAATAGTATTATAGTATTAAATAATTTAATAGTATTTTGATCGATATTTATAATGAGTTATCAGCCTTGCGTGTTCCACCTTCTTTTCTCCCCCTACCCACCAATCATATTAATACAGAATTCTGACGTAATTCTGTTTCTATTATAAATACTGGATAAAATAAATATAGCAATAATCCCGAGCCAAAATGTATATTTGTATAAAGAAAGAGAGAGAGAGAGGGAGAAGGATAAGAAAATGAAGAAGTCAGATTTAAAAATAAAAAGAAATATAGAAAAAAAAAAAAAAATTAAAAATAAAATACCTCAGGCATTCTTGGTAGTTTCCATTAGGAAATCATAAAACTTATCGGCCCAGGTAACAGCTCCTCGTGGATCCTATTTTCGTTCTCAGACATGCGTCTAACTAAAACCGGCTTTTTCCAAATGCCGTATCCTCCTCTTACGGAACACGAATGAACATAACACACACACACACACACACACACACACAGAGAAGAATACTAACACATTTAAAAACAAATATTAATAAGACTAAGTCGTGCATAAACACATCCTATCTATCTACTCCCCAAGAGTTTTCCTGGTATTAGTGAGTTAGGTCTGTTAAAGATCGGCAAAGTCTATTAGAAAGAGGTTGCGTCATCACTGGATCAGTGCCTCGTACCAGCAACTGGGGAAGATGACTCCAAGTAAAAAAAATGATACGACTTATAATGATTCATTCTCTCTTCAGAGACATGATTCAACCAAAATATGATCGCTGAAATTAAAAAAAAGGGTCCCTTCTTCTTCTAACTGCTCTTTCTTTTTTTTTTTCAAAAAGTAGACCGTGGAAAATTTTCCAATAGAGTATTGAGAGGGGAGGAGAGACACTCACTAATGGGCAAGCTAATCTTTCTTTTTTATCTTTTCTATTTTCTTATAACGAGGAAATGTCACTTTTGGGGTAAACGAGGATGGTACACTTTTGTCATAAAAGAAACAAACTTTTTCTACGAGAGAGAATTTTTTAATTTTTTTCCCGATTTTACAGTGATTCTGATCTTCTTTTTTTTAAGGTGTTTATTTTATATTTTTATATTATATTATATTTTTATATTATATATTTTTAGTTTGAAAAAAGAATAAACGGTAAAGATATTCGACCGAATGAAATTTGTTCAAGGTCGGCAAGAGCAGGCATGTTGTTCCCTACCATACTGTGATTCATACACGTGTAGCCTCTCGGATACGAAAAGTAGATAATGCCTCTGGGGAAGAGTCTTATCGATCGAAAACAACGATTAAGCTTCATTATAATTCTAATGCAAATTGCAAATAACATTGTATAACATTTAGATTAATATTATTATTTTTTTCGATATAACTACCTTGAGTTATTTAAACTGATACAGTTTTGTTCTATTAATTGCACACTATACTGTAATTCTAACGTTACAAAACAAGATCGATGTTGCATAATGAGAAAAACACAATTGTTATATTTAATGAAAAAATTCATGGACTTTAAATAATAAGTTATATTTCAAATAGAAATGATTTTGAATGTAGGGAAGGTTCAAAGAAGAAGAAGAAGAAGAAGAAGAAAAAGAAGACAGTTTCCTGGTCTTTTGCCAAATTTGTATTAACGGCCTACAAAATTCTCACCGATTCTCTCCACCTCCCTCTCTCTCTCTCTCTCTCTCCCTCCTTCTCTCTTTAGTTTCGTTGCTCGCTAAAGCAAGAAATTGCGCAGTTTCTCTCGCGAATTCAAAATAATTTTCTTAAAAATATCTTACGTTATGACGTTACTTTGCCTCGATCCATCTTTTTACATCTTCCAAAAATATCAAAGGAAGGTTTAAAAGTCAAGGACTCTCTTCTCTTCTATCACTCACTCTCTCTCCTAACTTCTAAGAAAAATATTCTATTTGAAATAATTCAATAAAGATATAATTTTAAATATTTTTTAAATATTGCAACACAACAACAATCGTACGTTTTATTTGAAATGATTTTCTGTCCCCTGTCTCTAAAGGTTTTAAAACTGAAGAGTTACTAAATCGTTAACTAATCGCATTTAAGGCTTTCTAATCTTGAATTCTAATGTATATATGTATGCACATATGTAAGTGTCTACATATATCGACTTTTCTCTAAATTTAAAGGTTTCCCAGACCTTGGCACAAGTGCATTAACGTTGCAACGAGTTGTTATTATTATTTTTCTTCGACACGTCCCATCCATTTAGACGATGAGTAATCATTTGACATTATTATTATTATTAAGAATCATTTAAGAATAATTATTCGATCGTAATAATAACTAATACCCACGCATTACTTATATTTTCAAACTATTAAATTGAATTATCGAAAGAATTCAATAATTTGGATCAAACCGTGTGCATAAATGCAATTCATACATCCACGTGTCTATTTTTCTCCGATGATGTATCATTCTAATAATGAATTTAAGAAAAAAAATAAAAAAGAACAATTATTAATCTCATAGTCGAGAAAACAATTGTTTCGCAATTATTTTTCTTCCCTAATTTAATGTTTTTAACACGCTCCTACGATTAAAAATAATTCAGACAGAAACTTCATTAATTCCTATTCAATATTTAATACCAATGTGCATCGTCTAATCAGAATTTGTAAGAATCAGTTATCAGTAATCGGAGATCATGCGATGCATAATATACGAAGAGTACAATACTCGTGGAAGTTTCTTACGGGAAAATTGCAATGATGAATCATCGAAGATGGAAAATATAATTGTAACCTGTCGAAATGATTTGGCCATGGAATAATCCATGGCCGACCTTAAACGTTGCTCGGCCTTCTGAAGACTTTGCAAAAAAGAAAAGAAAATAATTAAAAAAAAATAATAGTAATAATAATAATCGTAATATAACTCCAACGTAATTACATTTTCAATGTCATCATTTCTTTAGCGAAATATATTGGCTCTAATTAGGCGTTACAAATGTTGCAGAAAATTTCCACGATGCTGTTTAAAACTATGAAATGATTTTTTTTCTTTCACCTAGAATTACAGGAAACGTTATAATTGTGCAGTGGTTTCTTTTTATTCTTCTTTTCTAGGACTATAAAAAAAAAGTAAGAAAAAGAGAGAGGGAGAGAGAGAGAGATAGTAAATAGTTCGAATAGTATCTTTGTTATGTATACTCGTGATGACGTCGTCATTAACTCAAGTCTCATTGTCAGAAAAATTCCTTTCTTCCTTTCTTTCTTTTCACCATTCGTTGAATCAATCGAAAAGAGTTGCATTAACAAATAGCTGATTTAATTGACGGTTTCATCGACCTCATACGAATAAGAAACATGATTACCAAAGGCGTCGTGATTATGGTAACAAGGTGACAGATACTTTCAAGTAATCGATTCTCTATCGACGAGTTTATTTTATAATCATAATAACATTTCTATTGTTTATTATAACAATTAAAAATGTTAAACCTACTCTCATCACCGCATCACCGATTGAATAACCGGCTTTATATTTGATATTAAAATAGTGTTCCATCATTCGACTTAACGACACTGTTACATAATTAGAAAAAAAATTATTATTATTGTTATCTAAAGATAGTATTTTTAATCGGTACAATAGTTAATTATTATTCCAGTATAAAAAAAAAAAAATAAATAATATCTACGTGTGATGTTTCTTTTCCTAGAAAAAAATCAATCGACCGTGGTTAAAGCGTATAGATTACCATAAATTAGTTTAGTATATTTTCTAATAGAAATGATTTATTCATATATATGCCGTTTATTTTGAAAATGGCCTAAGAGTCCATTTGGCAAATATTTCCGGTTGCCCGTGTTTACGCGTACAACTTCCAGTTATCTATCAATAAAGTATTTGTGGTTACTTATAATATATTCCGAGTAAATACGATCATTTTAGATCAAGAAGATTTTGTATGAACAAAATTATTAGAAGACGCAATTTTTTAAAAGGATAAAGAATTCTAACGGAGAATCAATAAACAGGTAAAAAATATGTTGGATGCGTTTTGACACCAAACGCGCGTATTGCATTGTATTGACATCACTTTATAAAAATATCAGACAAATTACAACAGCAAAATTCAAGGACATAATTGACCTATTACGATATATACTACCGGAACATCATGATTTCTTCAAATCCCTTTTACACGCACAAATCCTGAAATATTTCAATTGAAGTATAAATGGACTTAAACCACTCTCAAAATAAACTGCACATGCATATAAATATCACGAAATGAATCGTGATCAAACATGATTAAAAATATATCCATTAGGTTAGAGAGATACACGTATTTTTGTTGACGCACCGATCGATGTTAGCCAAAATTCATGCAACTATTACGTTAGAATTGTCTCTTATGTTAGACTGTTATTATAGTTCGAGGAAAAGGAAATAGAATTTGTCTGTCATCTCGATTTAGATTCCTAATGCATTCCATACAAAGTATATAGTATGTTCTAACGATCGATCAGCTGCATACCTATTTAAAAAACTTATTTGTGATCGATACTGTCAAGCAATTTATTTTTTTTATGCAATCTACCTTATTTAGTACTCTAATTAAAGATAGTACTCTGAATGACTCATCTTATACGCGTTATTTATTTCTCTCATTTAAAATGTACATTTATTTATCTATCAGCGTTTAAATTGTTTATCGCAATTAAAAAAATAACATTATTTTACTGTAAATATTGTTATTATTATTATTATTATTCAGAATATTTGAGTGTTTCTCAAATATAATATATTATTGAACTATAAATATTTCATTAAGAATTGAATGTTTTATCGACAAATTTTAATTTTATTTATTAAATTTTATTATTAAATTATATATATGTATATATAAGAAGGAAAAATTTGTTGATTGTTTTTTCTTTTGTTTTAATAATAAAAGAATCTTCGATGATTAACTGAATATCGATTCGTATACACGTATGTTAAAAACCGATCGATATGACAGTCACGTAAGAAGCAAAAATCGAAGTAGTCACGCGTCAATGGACCAAACGATAATAATTCATCCATGCGAAAATAAGCACGAGCAAAGAATAAAAGGAAACACACGTTGATACTTCTCTCAAATATGTATATAATATACTTGAACGAATGCTAAACGATTTCAACAAGGACAAGAATTGATTTGATTTAACGATCACGTTTTTCCATCTATCTTATACATTGTGTCACAAACCACGCGCACAACACACACACACACAAATCGGTTTGATAAAATATTCAATAGAATTATGGAAGATTTTCTAATGATATTTTTTTATTCGATACGCCATTTTCCCCTACGCGTTATATAATATTAACCTTTTGACTAAAATCTCATTTTTTCTTATCAGGTATCTGAGAGATAACAAAAATCGAACAAAATTTAATCTCTACCTTTTTTTTGTTGCCTAAAATATCTTACATCCCTCATTATCATAAAGCAAATTCATGCTTCTGTTGGATTAAAAAGAAAATAAGTTATCCCTTTTAAATAAAACAACTCTTATCAAGTAATAATTTGTATTAATTTAATTATAGTCTAGTCATATTAGCATTTTAAGAGAATGTTGCTCCGACCTAACAGCAAAAAATTCTAAAAGGTCCGGAATGTGGTCTATATTAATATGTGCACTATGCGTATTCCGAAAAATGTGTGCTTTTTGCAGAAAAAATGTTAAAAAAAAAAATGTTACGTTGGTTATCGAAACTCTATATCATGTTTGAAAAACTTTTAGATTTGACATAAATAAGATAAATTTGTCAATAAACTTACCAATCAGGAAATATTAGGTATGCTTCGGCAAGTATGTCTCGTAGAAGAATGGTCGCAGGTGGTACATGAGGTAAAATAACAGGTGCGAATACACCGCACACGCCAGAACTACGTCCGTGTCTTGCTTCGTATTTGCTTAAATAAATTGCCAAGTAACCGAGTAGGTGATAATGAGAGGACGGTAGGGTTGACAGTAATTCCTTCGTCGATTTAATCCAGCTATCGTGATTATTTGAATAATCATCTGTTTTTTTTTTTTTTTTTTTTTAAGAAAAAGCAAAAATTCCAATAATATTAATCGATACAAATATTTATACTATCCATCGAAGACGAGTATAATATAATACGAGTATAATAATGATAATGAGTTTAATCAACAACCAATAAGATTTGAGCAAATTTGTTTTTTAAATTTCTGGTTACTTTGCTGTTATAATTATCGGATACGTATCATTTATATTCGTTTAAACGTCAACTACTAACACTTTATACCAATTTGAGTTAGTATTATAGTTAATGAAATAAATTTTCTATGAAATTTTGAACAATTTTAAACGATCGTAAATCATTTTTGAGATGGAAAAATGTAATTTATGTTATTTAATATTATATAAAAGTCATTTATATAATTTGAGAATAAATAAGTAAGATAAAAAATAAAATAACAATAAGAAATGTTATTTGAATGGTTACTAACTGTTGTGTAGGTTTAACAATCTTGCGACCAAAGTGGACGGTACGACCGGTTGCGGCAATTCTTTCAGGTACTGTCGAAGAAGGGTGGCTGCTGTGAACGGGCAAGCTGCAACTTCCAAATCTGCATCGCCTCTTCTTTCGAAAGCGTTCCTTAATCTTTCAGCTAGACGTGGACTACCACCGGATAGACGAAATACTGCAGCACTTTGGAACCCGTGTGTCTCGATGTAGCTGCAGAGCCGATGAACCACGTAAGGTACACCAGTTTCTTGATAAGATTCTATCAAGTCTAGCCGTGCACCGAATACTCTTGTTGTTGACCCTCTGCCACGTCCAAGGAATGATCCTGCGAGGACTCGCTTCACTCTTGCGAGGCGGGACTCGTCCTGAGAGACGACCAGCTTGGTTAAATTCTCGTCCTAGTGTAGAGTCTGTGCGTGTACGGTTCAACGATCGACGATGGATGCAACGTCACTATTCGCATATGACATTTCAAAGTTCCTACATTCAAAAATCCATCGGATCAGTGCATCTCACGAACTTTCTATCCATCATCTCAACTATGATTTTTCCCTCAGGTACTTCAAAACAGGACTATTCGAGTTACATTAGAATATCTCCATTATATGAACAACAACCCCGTTCGTGTTAATTTTTTTTTTTTTTATTATATTACATATATATATTACGGTTCCTTGCTATATGGTACTATCAACTAATCTCATTTTTTGTAAGATAAAATCTATCATAGTGTGCGATCACGAATCGCACACACGCACACACACACACACACACACACACACGAATAAAATTATCTCGTAGAAACGCACCTTTGTATTATAATTAATTCATATAACGGAGGTTTCTACTGTATACCCAAATATATTATGGCGTAAGCTTAAATTGGTAAGATTTAGATGAGAAAGAAAAACAGACAATTTTCGCGCGACCTTGACACACTTCTCGCGTTCCAACCTTCTTTCTATTTCTCTCTTTCCAATGGTTCTTTTTTATTGTTTAATTCGATTTTATTTTCTTCTTTATTATTAGACTTCCTTCTTAGAATATTCAATGATTAAAATAAAATAGAAAAGGAGGGAGAGAGAGAGAGAGAGAAAAGAGAATAAAAGAGAGAAACGTTTTACCTTATCGTGGGACTGTCGCGAACGTGTTGGACTTGCCGATCCATAATGAGATTGATTTTGATGTTGATTATTTTGCTGATGATTATTATGATGATGGTGATGATGGTGATGGTGATGGTGATGATTTTGTTGTTGTTCTTGCTGAGGACGTCTCATCCCAGTTCTACACCGCGACCCACTGCCGCACTAATCAAATTGAAAGAAAAAAAAGGAGAATAACAAATTTTAATGTATCACATAAATGTGATTGTGTGTGCGTGTGTGTATTAGGTCGTCCCATAAGTTTCTTCATTATTTTTCAGTATAAAATATTTTTTTGTTTTACTTAACAGCCTATGCCGATGTGGCACTTTCAAAAAAATCGATTTTTTCTTTTCTCGACTTTTTCGACAGTTTATACCTTTAAGAATGTCTTGTTTAAATTTCACTGTATATTTATTATTTATGTATAAATATGTACTCAAAATTTTAAAACATTTCATACAGTAGTTTTCTTTTAAAAAAAATTCTCAAAAAGCAAGGTGATTTTTGAGAGGGTCATACTACTATACTAGGTGTTCCCCTTGAATACAAAACATTAAGTATAAAAAGTTAATTAAGAAAAAAGGAGGAAATTTATGGGGCGACTTAATGTATACGTATCTGTAATATTTGTTAAAAATATATCAACGAGTAAAAAGATCTTACAATACAATCTCTCGCGATTCTCCACAGTTTGGAATATGCCAAGTTTTCAGTACGATGGTAGGTTGTTGGTCGAAAAGACGTCTTCTTCTTTTAGTTAGGTTCAGTCGTATATTCACTAGACGTTGATGTTTTGACGTACGAACAATTGATTTGATTTTTTAAATAAATTAAATATATATAAATAAGTATATATATAAGATAGAAGAACGATGCTCGAACGTTTGAGAGTTAGAAGAATTCAAGATAATCGTATTAGTATTTTTATAGAAAATAAGATAAGAAAAGAGAAAAAGCAACAAGACTCCTTTTTATAGTCTGAAGAAAATAATATATTTCCTCGATTCTTACAACGCTCAATTGACGTTAAAGCGTTTTTCTTTCTTTCTTTCTTTCTTTCTTTCTTAATTATATATATAATTATTTATTTTTTCTGTCTCTTTTATTAATTAATTAATTTTTTTTTTTTTTGTGTGGAAGATTTTCGCTTTTGTTTGATTTTTATTATTTTTTTTATTTTTTTTTTATTTTTTAGATATATATAAATCTTGATTTTTTGTAATTTAAAAAAATGTTTGTTTGTTTGTTTTCTTTTTTATTATTTCGACATTCAACGAGAGTAGAAGGAAAATTGTAACAAGAGTTCGTATGACTCGATTAGCTCTGAGTTCATGTCTCTATCACGACACATCGCATTTAGAGCCCTTTCTCTTAGGCGAAGGGCACTGCCTATGGCTGCTTCAAGAAATGAGTCGACACCAGCCGTAGCGTAAGCATCGAGGGTCTCGACGCAGAGGATGAGTTTTAGGTCACCACTCCGCCCCTAGCCCTGACATGATCCAGCCTCTTTCTTCGACCTTTACTACGCTTCCACCCTAAAAGAAACCAAACACATTTATTAGCGTTCGTTCCTTCATTCATTTATTCATTCATTCGTCCGCTCATTCGTTTAATCACAAAAATATATTTATATATTGTTATTTAAATTTAATATTGGTTGCTATTTTTTTAAAGATTATTTTTTATAATTTTTATACTTCAAATAAAATATCGATTTGTTTATTGTTACCAAAATTATACCATCCTCGGAAAAAAACCGTTGTCATCTTTTATTTTAAATGAAACTCGCATTAGCAATAAAGTATCATTCAATGGATTGATACAAAAGAAGAAAGAATTTTCGTTGTTTAAAATGAACGATACGATGGTGGGAAAGATTTTCTAATTCGGGATGAGAATTATTCCCGAATTAAATAGATCTCATTTTAATTGTAGAAACTCATTGCATTTTTTTTCTTCCTAAAAATATTTACGCTATTACGTTGAATATTATTTTTTTGTTTTCAAAATTACATCGCGTATCCTTTCCGTTTATTCTTCGACTTGGGAACTTAAACTCCGTATAGTTTATACATTCACGCGATGAGCTAAGTAAGTCTGTTCGTGTGGGTTTGTTAAATTTGGAAATCACGGCAACTATACCAAGATGATAACAACGGTGATGTGTTTCCTACGTGTATAACATCTCAAAATAGATCTTAGCGTTGCATTCGATGTTATTTTGGGAAAAGTTCGATCGTTAGCCTCACGGATAGAAAGGAAAACTTTACGTGCGTCAACTCGTGTTTATTAAAATCAAGACGATTCACGAGAAAGGATATTTCGTGTGTGTTTAAAAAAAAAAACAAGAAGAAAAAGCAAAGTTTCACGTTAATTGATCCAAAATTATGTAACGAAAGTAACCAACTCACCCCTCCCTCTTTTCCACAACCAACCCCTGCAATGATCTGTCTCTTTTAAAAATTGTAATTAAAACTTAACAACAAATAATACAATCAACTTTCTATACCACGTTATGCATCGTAATCGATATTATTTAAAACTAATTATCGAAGTACGCTTTTAAGATGTAACTTCCATTTGGTTTGGAAAAAAACAATTAATTCCGAACGAAATTAATACTACGAATTATTTATAATTCGCGTGACACGATGTTTGATTAAAAATTTTTGTCGTTGGGAGAGTTGATTTGATCGATCGGTTTCTACATTAACTTGGACCTTAATCCGTTGAATATTATTCGTAAAATAAATTAAGATTATAATAAACAAAATAAAAAGAAAAAAAAATAATCATTAAAAAATATTCCAAAGAATAATTCCGTTGATTCGTAAAACTAATAAATGAAAGTTTAATAATAAAAACGTCAAACTTAAAAAAAAAAACAGTTGAAAGAAAATGTTTCTACGCGATTACACACGTATATTTCAATGTAAAAAGAAAATGAGATAAAAAGAAGAAAGAAACACAGACGATATACGTACAAACACAAAAGCAAATGAATAAAGTGAAAGGAGGGTGAATATTTGTTGGAATTTGACGATATCAACCCCTCTCTTTCTCTCTGTCACTCTCTCTGGAATAGTCGTCGCTGCCACCTAGCAACAAGCGCGCACGTTGCAGCAAGCTTGTTCGAGAAGTTTCTCAAGGGGGATGCAAAACGTATCGCGAGGGTTGTTTTCTGGAAGAATTTTCTACCGAAGGTCGTCGTCAACAATAATACATCTACGGGACGATTGTCCAACATTTCTTTTCGGACCGTGTAAAAGGAATAATAGAACAAATCAATTTATCTTACCACAAGGTTACGAAACCTCGTGGATGATGATCTTACACCTCACTAAAGAAAACGTCAAATGAAGAACCATTTGATACAAAAAATTATAAACAAACAAAAATTTTACAAAAAAAGACAGAGAAAGATAGAAGCACATGTTTGAGAAACACAATTAGATTAATACTCGCGTCCACTCATCACATATGCACATTATTTGATGCATTTTTACGAAATATTTAGGTAACGTAACTAGGGTATGATGGAATGGTGGTACATAGAAAAGTAGGGAGGGGTTCTTTTTCTTGGGGTGTATGTTAGTTTAGAAATAAATCGTTGATAATCGTTTTAATGTAAAAAGGAAACGAAAGAATGAAAAAAAAAAAGGGAGTATGGTTAAGTATAAATAAGTTATTAAACACACGTATAATTATCAAAGAACGCTGACCCGATGTAGAAACATACAACGTGATCATGAGAGGAGGATCTATAGGTGTGCATCGAGTGGAAACATAATTGCGCGTATATACTACCGGCAACCAAGAGAGAGAATGGTGTAGGTAGGATCGATAATTTCCCGCGTAGAAGGCACGACGACGACGACGACGAAGAAGGAATAAACAGTTTAAGTCTGCGTAGTATGGGGAGAAATATGAAGAGAATCTTGATATATGGTATGTAATATGTAACGTATATATTACATATATTATTATATATTAAATATAGTAAAAAGTGATCCATCATTGTAGATTGATATAAATGTAAAAATAATGGATTTTCTTTTTACCTACACCTAATAATACGTATCGGTATTTAAACATTGAATTAACCATCTGATTTTTTGACGAATAATTCAATACGTTAAATCTATATAAAAAAAAAAGGATATTAAACTTTTTTTATGTTTTTTTTCTTTTCAATAATTTTTCAATAATTTTTCTATGAAAAAGAAAAATATAAACCGCATATAAAAATATTTTATAATACAAAGAGACGGGTTAATGTCATATCTTTAAGAAAGATTTAACATACTACTTATTTTAAAAAGTTTCCACAAACTACGCGAAACAAATCATACCGACGACACGTTTTTTTCTTTTCTTTTTCCTCGACGAGTCGCGTTAAAAGAGGCAGAAATAAAAATACGAAAAAAAGCCACAAACCCCCCCTCCGTCCACCCGAAAAAAATGTTTCACTCTCGAAACTTATTTCTCTCTCTCTCTCTCTCTTCTTTTTTCTTTTTTTTCATCACTGTCGTTACTTCTTATCCGATATATCATCTTGTTATCATCATCGCACGTCAAGAGTCGAAAAAAGAAACACGATCGATACGAAGCAAAAGAAAAGAAATGGATTGTAGGTAGGATGGTAATAAACGAGAAAACGAGAACGTAGATGATTTAAAAGAAAAATACAAGAAATAAAAATAAAAATAAGAAAAATATATATATATATAAATAGTCGAGCACAAAAAAAAAAAGAACAATAACAGGGATTGGTGGAGAAAGAAGATGTTTAATTATACCTTAACAAACCGACGATGATAATCATGACGAGAAGTCAAAGCGAGGACTTAAGTTAAACAATAATTATAATCAACGGTATCGTTCCGAACCACCACGGAAGTGACACTGTCGAATTTCTCCACTACGAACCCCACCGGTTTTCCCAACCATTCTCCCACCCCTTCTCTTTCTTCTCTCCCTCCTACCCCTTCCTCTTTTTTTTAGAGCTCCCACCACCACCAGGAAGATTTCTACTGGACATCCAGCACGTTCTGCTGACCGAAGTCAGCGCCTTAGCATGTTCCAACCCCTTTTCGAATTTTGGGGAGTAGGGAAGGGTAGGAGGAGAAGGAGGGTGAATGCATATGTGTTTAATATATGTGAACGAGAAGAGAAAGAAAGAAAGAGAGAGAGAAGAGAGAGGGGGGAAGGGAGAGGAGAAGGGATGAAAGTGATAATCGACGAGGGTGCGCATGCACCACCCTCTTCTAGGAAGGAATCAATAGAAGGCTTCGGTCACGTGAAAACCTCCCTACGAATAAGGCGTAGAAACTTATAGACAGACAGAAATCCAGTTATTCTAACGCAGGTGAAACGCACTAATCGCGAAACCCCCAGCTAAAGTTTTAAATGAGAGAGCGAGAGAAAGAAAGAGAGCGAGCATTGGTGGTGGGTGGTTAAATGCGATGTAAACTCGCCTAAATAAAAAAAAAGAAAAGAGAGAGAGAGAGAGCGAGAGAGAGAGGAACTTTGAAATGATAGTTTACAATTAATATCCACAATATGTGTCGCAGTAGAACCCTCTTAATGCAATTTTGAATCGATCTACAGAATATATATATATATGTATGTATGTATGTATATGCATTCTCATTAGATGCAAATGTAAACAACGAGATAAATGTGTGTGCGAGTTGCGATGGGCACAGTTGAAGATTCATTAAACATGCATATATATACGTGTAATTAAATAAGTAATATTATTATTATAATACATAATATGTATATACAGTATAGATATAAAATTATACATAGTATAATATTATATTAGGTTGTCAAGTAAGAAATGAAGCAAATTTCAATTCAATTATGTGTATTTTTTCCACCATTTCATACTTTACAACCATATTAATATATAATATTATAATAATATTATAGTATATATTGCATAGTATATTATATAGTATATACTAATCAAAAATAAAACGCATTCGATCTTTTATGCTTATTTTATTTTGCTGTTTTCATTTAATTTTGATAATACACTTGAAGAGATTTTTCTACGCGTTATCCTCGGACGAAGGATTTTCAAATTGATTGAATCCAGAAACGAAAAAACTCTTTATATTATATATACAAAAAAAATATATATATATATATAAAGACCGTTTTTTTTTGCATCCATTGTATTACTGTTCCATGTGTGTAAGAATGTATAAAGGGAATGCATGACCAAGTTTGAAATCTTTTCCTACAGGAAGGGACTAGCTTAGCGGGTCACCCTAACTCGTCCTTGAAACACCATTGAATCGACGAGTTTCATGAATGAAACAATAATCTCCCTCTTGAAATTCTTCTTATGCATACACTAACACACTTTGATCTGGAACATTGATGTTTTCCTTATCTAAATAAAAACTAACTGAGCTTAATTTGAAAAAATTAATACATACAGATTGAGACGTGATTGTTATATTGTTAGTTTAAGAACAATGTACTTTACAAGCCGTTTTTTATTTTTATTATATCGTTATGATTTAATTTGAAATGTAAAAAAGCTGTATAAATGAAGTACTTTTTCTTTTCTTTATACGTATGGTATATACTTACTGGTAAAAATTTACAATACAAATTATTATTTAATTCAAAAATGTTATAGCAAACATATGACATTAGGTATTGTTTTTTGTTTTAATGGAACTAAAAAATAACGGATTTCTTTTACCCCAACCTAATATAATTGATTTAGTTGGGATTAATGAATAAAAAGAAGTCAATAATTTATTTAATAAAAAAAAAAAGAAAATAAAAAATTAAAATATATTTACCTATTCAGATGGATTAAGAAAAAGATAAACGGTGCTAATAAACCATAATGTCGAGACCACGATTTTTAAATTCTCTTCTTTTTTTACTGCTAAATGTATTGTTAATTTTACAGAGGTTACCTCCAACAGGTAATTTTCCTCTTTTAAACACATAACAATTTATCGTTGAAATAACAGACAAAATTACCGCGAATTTTGTATTTGTAAAATGATTAACTTTATTTGTAAAATTTGTAATGTATATAAAGGATTTTTATTATAAACTAAAATCTACAGTTATATGAAAAAATAAGTGCTACTAACACTAGCAACTAGCGGCACATAAAATGTGAAATGTCAATAATTATAGAACTGATAAACATATTATTACATTTAAGCGTTAATATTATAATAGAAAAAGAATTGCGTATTTTATTTTTTTTTGTTTTTTTGTTTTTTCATTTTTGTTTCCTTCAATACATGTAATTCATGTTCGTTAACTACCATAATTCATAAAGTTACATATTTCAATTAACAGGATACATATGTTTTGCTTACATATAGCTTTATGTTAACACATTATGTGCAGATAATTTATTATTCGTATCTTTTGCATAGAAGGCAATTTAATTATCAAATATAACTAAAACTTTGCTTTTTTAACTAATTATATCCTTTCTAAATTCTATATATATATATAATTTTTTTTCAAATTTTAACAAGTTTTGTCTTTTAAGGCGTATTAAAAAAATAACACTAAAAAAAATCTCTTGTCCTGTGATCCGCACAAAATGTGTTAATATTGTATACTTTAATTTTGTATTCTTTTTTTTGGGGGGGTTTTTTTTCCTTTTTTTTCTTTTATATATCTATATATGTTGTTTTAATCTTTTTAATGTGATAATATACTTTACTATTTCGATAAAAATTTGAATATAAGGTGAAAGAAAGAAATTTTTCGAAATAATACTCACACACCATTAAAAGTTAACAATAATAAGAAATATAACCTAACCCTCTTTTTGTTTATTATATGAATATAAACCTAAACGAAAAACATTGGAGATTTATCCTTCATTATTACATCTACTTTTTTCTGTTCTTCGCTTAACCTCTCTAGACTAATGGCAACACTACAAAAATCAGATTAAACATTGAATCATTATTTGCTTTTTTTTTTATTTAAAAAATAAGTTTATTTTATATATCATGATATTACTTACTTTTGGATAAGTGCCCTAGCACGGAATGCTGCTAAATGGGCATAATATGTTGGTGCCGGATAACTAACCGATCTTGTACACCGTGCAAACATATGACATAAATAATAAGTGAGTTCTTCTATCTGATCCTCTGTCATATTTATTTCATTATACACGCACTTATATTTGGTAGGTCGTGCAGTACCCTTAAACAAAATAATGTTTAAATACTTATGTAAAAAAAGAATCGTATTCGGGAATTATTTCGTATTTAATGATTTACCTGAATGCTTGCATGTGATACAAGATAAAAATCAATATGACTTGGATGTGTAATCTGTGTATCCACGATTGTACCAGCTTGTACGTTAAAATTTTTATCATCTGATAGATAATCCTTATTAGGGAAAAATCGTATATGATGTCTTTTTTGCACGACAAGGAAAGTAACTGGTATATTATTACTGATATTAAGCATTTTAAATGCTTGTTTGAAGGCTGGTAATTCATGTCCCAAAACATGAACAAGCTGTCCATCACTTACACCATCACTAAATAACAAATGAAACTGTTTTTTAGTATGTAACATTTACGACTAGTTTAAATAAATTTGAATAAATCAATTTGATAAATTCTACATTAAAGTTAATATTATTTTTTATCAAGCTTTATACGTACCGATAAACAATAACTTGCCGTGGAAATTGACCTGTTTTCGTACGAAAAGTAATAAACAGTTTTCTTATAATTTCCGCAAGATCAGAAATTATTTCTTGCCTTGGTGGTTGCAAGCGAAGCTCAATTGCATATTTAAAACCAAACTTATCGCAACTTGCTGTAACCTGTATTATAACAAAATGTATTGCAATTAATAAAATATTTTTATTAAAATATTAGGGATAAATAGATATAAGTAATATTTACTGCGGCTATAGAAGGTATGTTATCAGCATCTGGAGATGGATGCGTTACATCGGCACCAATTATAATAGTATTTTCAGTAAAAATATGTGGTCTGCGAAAAGAAAATTAGTAGTAGATACAATCCCGAACACAAATATATTAGCTGTAGTAAAAAACAATTCATTTTTCTTTTACTTTTATTTCAAGCTAAAAATGATGGATTACTTTTTTACTACAACTAATATTATAACATATGCTCTCTATAGAGTATAAGAGAAGTAATGGGGGTGAAGTAAAAAGGTTCTGACCGTTTTTATCTTTATTTCTACGATAAAAAAAAAAAACGCTAGGAGCTTTTTACTTCACCCCCATTATAAGAAGTTTATTATAAATATAAAATGTTGTATACCTGACATTCGCAGAGAGAGTATGATTTGTACCATCAAGTTTAGAATTAATTTTTAAAATGATATTTCCCAAAGTTGAGCTATTACATTTATTCTTAACAGTTACAGATTTAACACACTGTGTGAGTACATCTGACCTTAATTCGCTAATCTGCTTCACCGTACCTTCAAGAACAACAATAATGTGTGTAATTATAAAATATCTTTGAATAAATTAAACGAAAGAAAAAATTTGTTATTAAATTAAATAAATCCCTTACAATATACTTCATTAATGTCTGGTATGATAACTAAGACAAGTTTTAGATTCAATTGTTTTGCTTCATCAAAATATGATATAATAGTCCCCTTCCTTGAGGAATCACATTCTCTATAAACATGTAACTTGGATATACTCATGCCATATGTAAAGGCTGAAATAAAAAGTACAATATAAAAAAAATTTATTTCCTTTTTACGATCTTTCTTATTGCAAACGAAAGAAGAGATTAAATAAAGAAAAATTGATTAAACGGATGATAGGAGAATTTTTATAGAGTCTAATTTACAAAATAAAACAAAATTATTGCTGATTTTCATTTTCAATCAAAATTCTCACATTCAATCAACACTTTCAAAGTGTTCAAATTGTTAGATAACTGTTAATTATTAATATGTACTTACAAGATCTCCCTAGTTCATCAAGAAAGCGATTTATATCCTGGCTTTTTATATATCCAGGATGGAAATTAAAAATTCCCCATTCGTTAGGTTTTAATTCTACCGCATACACCATTTTTTTAGCCCTCCAAACTCCCTTTCTCACTTGCACTTCTTCTCTATCGTAGGACAGCATCGGAGGGTTTAATACTCTTGCTTCAACTTCTTCAAATTGTGGGTTTATTGAAAACTTGAATTCTTTTTGAAGAGTTGGATAGTCGTTCATTTTCAAAGCTTTAAACTGCAAATATTATTATGTTATAAAATAAAATATGTATATTTAATATATACATAACACATATGCAAATAAAATACTTACACCTTCTAATATCTTTTCTTTGCGTATCGTAGTATTAGTTGCCGCATATTTTATCATTGCAGCCGTTTGAATATCATTCAATTTTTTTCTGGTTACTTGTCCAGGTAATATCAAACAGAGCTGAAAATTTTAAAAGTATATGATTTTTTTACACTTATAATTTAACACCTTGAATGCCACGCTAATCTTACAGGGATTGTCCATGGCGCCACGATAGTCATTTGTTTAAAGTATATATATTTCTATCAATCTGGGTGCGCCGATCACCGGTGACCCTCGTGGCATTCAACGTGTTAATATAATATTATCTGTCTCAAAATTTAATAATAAATATATTGTTTCTATTTTATATGTTATAAAATATATTAAACGTACCTCTGGAGGAACATATATTTTCTTATCGCTTGAACCTATCCACAAGCAAGGCCAATTGGGATATTTTATGATATAATTCTTATCTTTTCTGAAATAATCCTCAACGGTACAGTAAACTCCGTCGGAACGTTTAAATTTACAAGTCCTTGGAGAATCCTGTATTAAACCACGCATTATATGTGTTCTCTTAGATGTCGGACAATGTGGTATTTCATAATGAACTTTTAATCCAGTTAAAAAGCGGTTTATTTGATCTTTTCTCCTGAATATATCATTTATGGAGTAATTCGGATACCGTCTTCCAGATGAACAAATGTCATCGATCACATTAATGACGCATTGAGAAGTTGGAAATCCCTTATGTGAAACTAAATAACCACATAAAACACACACGGTTTATGTATACAAATTTTGAAAATTTTAGTTAGTATAATACTAATATATATTATACAATACCATCTATATTCAAATATGGTTTCCATCCTAGAATAGCAGATTGAAATTGACCTGTCCATAATTCCATGTTTGATGATAAATTAACTGCCGACGTATTCCTTGGTGGCCAAAATATTGATTTTCCAACCTGTTAAAATACGTACAAACTGTAAGAACAATCATCTATTTTGAAAAGTAATAATAAAAAAGAAGAAAACAAAAAATACATAATTAGGTAAAATTAATATTACCGACACAAGTTCTAAAAAAAAGAACACATGTGAAGTTAGTGAAGTAAAAAGAAAAAATTAAACGAAATCATATCATTCAGGAAAATATATACCTATATATTAACAAATAATAAAGAAGAAAATTCGGGTGAAAAAAAAATAGATAAGCTATATAAGTCAGAATCAGTAAGGCTTGCGGGTAATGTTTCGAAGAATTGGGAAATATTTATAATTCTATTAAATACATAAAATAAACAAAAACACTTGTTTTACCTACCTGAAAGTTACATGACAGAGGTCCATGACGTAAGATGACATCAAGCGCTTGTATTCCAGCTTGAGTTCCCAATGTTTCTCTAAAACCAGCTTTAACATTATTTAAAAATGAAAGGTCTAGACTTGCAGCTTTTGTCATTTCAACTTTAAATGTTCTTTTTCTATTATCATCTTGAATTTCAACAATTCCGTTTATCTAAATTAAATAAAAATATTTCTAGAGAATTAATTAATTCAATTCTTTTTTTTTTTTTAAATTTCATTTTATATACTTACATATCTACCAAATGGCAAATCATGTGCACTGTAAACAATCTTATTCCCATCATACGCAGGATATCGATTCGGAAAATTTATTTTTCTGAATTCTTCAAAAACACGTCTCATGAAAGATCTGGGCTTGTCAGGGTCAATATTTACATCATATTGGGCAATATCTGTTACAATTTTCCTCATTTCAAATGACATCATATTGACATCAACTGTTATTTTTCTACCAAGTGTTCCACATTTTCCAGGTACCCGTCTTTCAGGTATTTTTAAAGCTAACTGGCCAGCTACAGACTGTGCTGCTTTTTCGTGTAATTGAGTATATGACATTGTTGATGATTTCACTGGTCCTTTCATTGATGCTGATGGTGACTGATATATTTGTGACCCGTTAGAGTCTGCTAATGTCGATGAAGTAGACAATGGTGTCAATGAAGGTGATGATAACGATGATACTGACGAAGTTAATGGAGTTGATGGTGATGTCCATACCGAACGTGGTTTTTTTAAAGATGATGATAAAGGTGATTTAGTTTCTATTGCTGGAGATGGTAACATTTGTGAGCCTCTAGCCTAAAAAAATATAATAAAAATGTAATATTATCCTACACTATTATGTATAATATACTTCCCTACGTTCCTCACATTTAACAATTAATTTTAGATAAAAGGATTAATAAAATATTAAAGGAATATACCTTAGGTGGCGATGAATATGTCTGTTGTTGTTGTTGTTGAAATATATTTTTACTCCATGCTGATTTTTGAGGTTCACCTTGATTCGCACCAGGAGCTTGACTCGAACCAGGAGCTTGACTCGCACCAGGAGCTTGACTCGCACCAGGAGCTTGACCCGCACCAGGAGCTTGACTCGCATCAGGATCTTTTCTCTGACTTTCATCTCTATGACTTCGACCTCTACCTCTACCTCTACCTCTACTTCGATTTCGACTTTGAGCTTGACTCCACACATTTTGCGAATCCTCAGATAATACTGTTTGAGGAATTGATGGAGCTTCTAGTGGTGTATAGGAAACTTGTGTCGTCAATGAAGCTCCTAATGGCTTCCTTACGACTTCTTTCACATCGTATGAAGCTTGTGATGTCGATGGGGCCTGTAATGTCGATGGGGCCTTTAATGTCGATGTCGATGGGGCCTTTAATGTCGATGTCGACGTGGCTGACTTTTCTGAAGAATCACTAAAAACATCTGCTAGATCTACCTTTCGATAAGTTCTCCCTAAAAAATATTGATACAGAACTAAATATCCGAGAAAAAATAATTAGTAAACTAAGTATAAAATTAATGAAAAATTATATACCTTTCTTTTTACCCATTATTGATAATGAATATCAAGCTTATTTTATATTATTAATCAAAACTACTATGTTCCAAATAACAAAATATGTCAACGTTTTCCAAAATGTACTGCGTATACAATATGGCGATCTGGAAATGAGAGATTACGCAATATTTCAACATAGAACTGAAATATCGATTCCGGAAATGACCAAATTATTTCTACGCGCGCACACAAATTGTCGTTAATTATTAGAAAATTTCATATTTTTAAACTCGCCTTAAAATTAAAACAAAGATTCCTAAAATTTGTCCCAAATTGTACTAGCTATTGATTGGTCTACTGGGGTTGGATATTATAAATAGATCAATCAACGATCTGGGATTATATGCGGTGAAACTAAATACAGTAAATCCTCGATTTCGTACAGCTCTTAAAAGTTTCGTCCCCTCAAAAAAGCGTTTCCCTTTCCCCATAAGATTTCATCTATAGGAAATGAGGGCAATAATACGATGGACGGGGCATATTTATATGGGAGGACAATCCATATGATGTCGGTAAACTAGAAATTATGGTCACTATACAGTGACTGCGAATATTTAAATTTTTTAATCATATTTCAAGCCAATATAATCAACTTTTTTTTTCCGTAAAACACTTTAATCAATGTTTTTATTTGTACAATTTAAGTAATCAACTTCAATAGGAATAAATTTAATAATTAATACATGAACTTGAAACGAACGAGTCGAATGTATGTATTATGGATAATGCAAAAAAGTAAAAGGGCCAATTATGGACATACCAGTGATTCCATTATGGACAGGTTCAATGCGCATACGTACAAACTTACTAAAAATAATTATAAACATTACAGTAGAATTTATACTAATTGTAATCATTTAAATTAAATATTCGAATTAAAAAATAACAAAATTCATTTAAAATTTATTTTTTTTTTAACAGGTCTTTTTTTCTCGGCTTCTCTTTTGGTTTTTTTAGACAAATTACAAGATCGTTTTTTAGCATTTAACCAAAAGTTGAACAAGCTCGTATGCTGAATATCTCCTTTCCAAACTCCCGTAGACTCCGATTTGTAGAACTCAACCAGCAAATCTTTATCTATGTCTTTTTCGAAGAGTTCTAAATAATTGTTTGCTTCACATTGATCAGAAAAATCCGAGGAATTTTTGTCAGCTGAAGTATTGTCAGATATATTCAATTTTGAATAGTCAATAGCGTTAGCATCCAAAGGAAAAAGGCCACATTTTTTGAACCCATTCACGACAATTCTTTTAGAATCAATTTTGTCAAGAGCTTTCTTCAAAATAGGTGCACAATTCTCTTTTTTTATAGTTTTACCATCATGTTCTAAATGCCACTCCATAATACACTCTTTATATTTTGCTTTTAATGGTTTGAAAAATGCAACATCCAATGGTTGCATAATATTTGTGGCATTAGGATAGAGTGCAATCAATTCGATTTGTTTTTGACAACAAAAGTCACTCAATTCCATTGTTAGGTGAGACGAATGTCCATCAATGTACAAAATAACCGGTCGTTTAATTTTATTTTCAATTAGCCAGGGCTCAAAAACATTCGTGACGTACTCGTAGAAAGTTTCACTCGTCATCCATCCATTTTGGGACTTTCCAATAGCCCATGTATTAGGAATATTTTCACTTATTGAACTAGGTAGACGCTCATAATTAAAAACAATCATTGGAGGTACTAATTTCCCAGCTGCATTAGCAACAAATAATACGGTTAATGATTCTTTTTCATTATTACCTGCAAGCTGATATACACTCTTGCTACCTTTTTGCACTAGTACATAGTCATTTCTAGGGTTCAATAAAAAAGCAGACTCGTCACAACTAAAAATCCTTTCCGCTCCAATATTTTCGAGATTTTTCTTCTTGAGATAAGTAAAATTCTCCTGAAACCATCCCCGAATAGCATGCTCAGTCAATGAAGATCTGCTGTATGTTAAATTTTCAGATACTCTCTTCACAATGTCAGGGTGACGATATAAAAATGCTTCGTACCATGATCGACCTGGACGCCCATTAACGAAGGGTGTTTGACGGTTTACTTTTTTTATTAACTTAGCTACACTGTTTATCAATTGAGATTTTGTCACTGGATGTCCGTGGCTGCTTACGTGGAATATCCAGCGGACCAATTGACTTTCTTCATCTGGTGTTAAAATTGTTGGAGGTCCTACGTTTTTATTTATTGGCGATTTTCCTGTCAATTTGTTTGAAATTGTAGTTCGCGGAATCCCATACTCTTTATTAACGCTTGCAATGGATCGGCCACTTCTTACTGCTTGTAAAGCAACAGTTAACTGTTCCTCAGAATATTTTTTTCTTTTTTTATCAACAACTCGTTTTTTAGGCATTGTCTGAAAAAATTAAATATGTAAAAAATTAAATTGCTTATCCATTTTGTTTATGTATTGATAATATTATCTCTAGTAAGTATTTGCTCAAATAAATCAATATTTTTTATATTTATACTAAATTTACTAATTTTATTGAATTATTTGTTAATTATTTATTGCTATAATAATAAAAATCAAATCGTACATTGAGGTTTTTTGATATAGTTATTGTAAAACAAATTTCTACGTTTAACAAATTTGCAATGCTTTTTTACTTACCTTGGTTTAGTGGACGTAAATTAAAATAAAAATTCGAAGCACTATTTAACTTCATTAAAAACGAAAAAACTCTTAATTTTTATTCAGATAATTCTTTTCAAATATTTTATTCACTGTAACATGACAAGACAGCACGTAAACATAAATAACGTTAATATATGTTGGGGAGGTTAGGTTAATTCAAATTGTGACATGTCGCTAGTTCACGCAAGTGAATTTTTGTGTCCCCATTATGGATACCCGCTATTTTTTAATTAATATTAACTTGATATAGTATAAATAAAACATTATATGGTTATTTAGACTATGAACAACCTAAAATAATTTGAAATGACATAATTACGTAAAAAAAACATATCGAATCTGGATTTGAAAATACCATCTTTCTTAACGGAATTGTTACCCCGATCATGCTAATTAGTCAAGATCCTACTATGCTTGCTAATGGATGATATATGCAACGTTGCAATTGATTATGTTCATTTTAATATAAGAAGAGTATAAAAAAGACAAAATTTTAGTTATAATAATATTTCGTTTGTGTCAATCGGTAGCAAGATGTGTTGCTAAAAATTCGTCTATTGAATCCGTATCCCATTTATGTATATCGAGAATATCTTCCACTTTATTATCAGCATCGAATAACTTAATAATTGGATCCAAACCTCTTACATATCTTATTTGCAAATTTTTATATTTACTTGGTCGATCACTCTTTATAAATGCTGAAAAAATTGAAAATTGTATAATTAGTATTTCTTATTATAAATATCCTTTATGTCACAATACATCCAATTAAATACGTTAATAAAAAAAAAATATTAAATACCTTGTATTTGAGGATATGCACCAAATTTACATGTGCAAACTTTAAGAATTGCTTTTGGATATCGTTTAAAACCAGATGCATCATAATCATCATCCTTCAAACAACATTCTTTGCATTTGTCACTGAATCACATAAACAACACATTTATTGATACATTGAGATAAAAAAAATAATATGAATTAATCAAGTTTTGTTATAATATTCATTAGACTTACTAGATTTCTGGCAAATTATATTTGTTAAATTTATCACAAGTTGAACACAAAAGATTAGCTTTATTGAAGCCTAATTTTTTACAATCGTCTGCAGAAAATTCTCCATTAATAATGCTTATCTATTAAATAAATATATAAAATTTGTTAATATAAATAGTGTATTGTAAATAAATTATAAAGCACAGTAATTATTAAAAACATCAGAATACTTCATTATAAGAGATAAAGGTTAGGTGAAAACTTTTCTTTATAGTTACCATTAAACTAAGTAGAAATATATGTAAAACTGTTTGGATATACATAATTTATGATTTAATTTGTAATATTCTTAATATTTTAATTGGAGATTAGTATAACAATAACAATTATGTCACATAAATATATTCAAATTTATTCCAATATCAGGATAATCTAACTTTATAGGTTATGTGTAGAATAATCACAATAGAGACGACGTCATCTTCTTCGCCTTCTTGACAAATGATTTCGTTCGTTTTGTGTATGTGCAATAAGTGAGTTGGGATTAGAGAAAGAGGAAAATTATATTATAGTGATATTCTCGTACGTATATGGATTTAATTTTGTTTAATAATTCTGTTTAAGGGTATACTTTTATTTAAAAAATTAATTGAAACAATTATTGTTATGTGATATTTTAACATACATTTCATATTTATCATATTATTTAATACAAATGAAAATCAATTCTCTATTAATCTTATAACATAAAATCTAAAAATTTAAAGATTTAATTATTAGATATAATTCCGAAATTATTACAAATATACTACAAATATACTACAAATATACTACTATTATAATACAATTAATAGTACATACAGCTATTTATTATACAGGGTGCGGCAATAATTTTGTTCAATCTGAATGTCTCCGTTGTTTAAAATGGTAATACAAAATTTTAGAAGAAACAATTGCATTATTGCAGGATGGAAATATTATAATGGTTGAATTATTGATTCTTTCTACAGGCTTGAAAAACTTTTCTATAATAGCTTCTCAACACAGTCCATTTAGTGATTGTACAGGAACCAGATTTTTCAACGAAACATAGCCATTGACAGAGCATAGAACATAATTATTTACATATTTAATATAGACTTAAAAGAGTGATTTTTAGTATGCGAGTGAATAGAAAGAATGAATGACAAAATAGCTCAAATTTGTTATTAGTAAATTATAAACCAACTCCTATTCATGGCTGTAAGAAGCTGAATATATTTTAAATAAATTTATATTAGTTTGGAAATATAGATATATAGTTTATAAACTTATTATTAAGATAGTATAATTTCATCAATTACTCTTGATCTATTTCTTGCAAATGATCTAGCTTAATTTTTGTCGAAGGACAAATGTTTTGTGGAATTCTACTTTTTTTGGCTTTCTTCGTTGGCTTTTGCCCAACCACATATTCCGGCAAAATAAGTTTGCAATTTTTATACGTAAGTAACTTTCCATCTGAATTTTCAATCGCGGTTGTATTTTCTGATTTGGTTGATTCAATTTTTGGTTTTTTAAATTCTATCATAGAAGTAGACGATCGAGCTTTTTGCGATTTAAATGATATTTTACTTTTATTTTGATTTGATGTAGTTTCATCAACGTCCATTTTATTTTCCAATTTAGCTTCTTGCATTTTACGCTCTTTTAATTCTTTTAAAAATGATAATGCAGCAAGAGTATTACTTTGATCTGTCATATCTTCATTAGATACATCTTCCAAAGTGTATTTGGTCCATTTATGAGGATTTCTATGATAATCCGGTATAGTTCTGTTAATTGAACGTGGAGCAGGTCCTTCTGGTCTCTTAAAAATACTTATTTTTCCTCTAAACTTAAGTGTCTCGAAATTTTTTCTATTACCATTTTGCATTCGTGATGATCTTAAAATTGTTCTTGGTTCAACATCTATTTCCATATGATCAGAAGCTGCATCTTCTCTGCGTCTGTTATATTCTTTTTCTACGATAGATAATTGATCTACCATTGCTTTCATTTTGTTCGAAAAAGCAGGTGAATTATTTTCATGACTTCCATTTACATTCGGAGAATATAATTCTCCATTCGGTATTAGCTGCATTTTTTCTAAAAAGAAAATATGGAATGTTAACACACACACATACACACACACACATATATATATATATATATATATTCTTAAATAATTTTCAAATAAAGTTAACACACTCGATGTAACTATACTTGATCGAAATTCTAAAATTAAATACATACATACGTGTTATTCTCAATATTCGATTAATATTAATTCAATACAATATAACCTCAGATAGAAGTAGACACTGGAGTGCATAAAGGTTATGCGCAGCATATATATTCTAAACGGTCATTGGGTGAATCTTCTTTTTATCCACTGTTGCATTCAACTGCAGTTCTTATTGTTACCGTTAGAGTACGTCGTGTGTAGATTTCGAACGAAGTGAAGTTTTTTCTTTTTTTTTTTTATTATTATGAAAAGAAGAATATACAATCAATTCTTAATAATAAGTATTAGGTTGGCAACTAAGTGATTGCGGAGCGGATTTCCTCAATATGTGGTCTTAATACATTCTTTCGTTTCGTCAATATATTTAATGCACCTAACCTATATTCCTTATTATTTAAAATCCGCAGTAATTTTAAATAAGGTAAATTTAAATCGTGTTCTTATCAATTATATTTGAGTTGTGTGTGTGTGTGTGTGTATAAAAAAAACATAGCCTATTAAAATGATATTTATTTAATTAATTATGTATACTTTCAAAGTCTCTTTGTTTGGCATTGATTTATACATAAAACTACATAGTTGTACGTCATCGCGTTATTAAATATTACAAAGATGTTATTTCTTGGAAAGAGTGAGTATCATTCAATATTTCATTTTTTGATATAACATAAATTGATTGTTTATTTCAAAAATTAATAAATATATCTTATAATTAAACGATATATATATATATAAACAATTAAGAAATAATTATTAACCCTTAACGATCGAGAGTTTCTCTTTTTTTTTTTTGTTAATACTCGTCCATAAGACAACAGAAAAGTAGATGAATGTTTATAAAACGTTTATAAGAGAAAAAAATGAAATTATATAAATAAAACACTTAAAACTATAAGTTTATTTATGTAGATATAAATTCAAGATATTTGGTTGATTTAATTATTTTATAAATGAAATTAATTTGTAAAGAATGAAAACTTAAATTAAAATTAAATGTCACCCATAGCAAGGCCTTTCGATCATTAAGGATTAATATTCGTATAACGATCAGTCATAATAGAAATGTAATTATATAATAATAACGCTGACAATAACACATAAAATTTGTTAAATATTAACTCTCGATGATAATTAATTAAGTATATTATAATAGCAACAATATGATTTTCTTTTTCCTTTTTTTTTTTTTCAAACGATCACAAACAAATGCATATTTTATATGTAGAGATAAATTAGTACATACTTATATATATTCTCTATCAAAATTGTTCAATACAATTTGGTAGAAAAAGAAAAGGATACAAGTATCATTTAGAAAAAAATCAATTTCAGATAAGTGCATAACTTTTTTTTTTCCAGTTTCTACAAAACAAAATCTTACTTGTACCCTTTTTTCCTTTTCAGTCACTTAATTATGTATTATTACATTTTCTTTTCTTATAGATAATTATCCATTTGTATATATATGTATATATTTTTTTTTTTTCATTGAAATCAATAAATATAAAAAAAAACATAAGATAACATTTTTACAAGATATTATATTGAAATAATATGCCTAATACGGATTATAATATTTGCCAATAACAATTAACGAATTATTTATTTAAATCAATTATTTTCTTTGTTTTATATTTCGGATATAATTTAATATCTTATATATACAAAATTCGCTAAATTAAAGTTACAAAAAGTAAATATAATATGAACACAATCAAAGTCAGACTTAGGGTTAAAACATAATAATAATAATAATATATAGCATAATTTTTATAGGAAATAATTAACTTATTTATTTTAATCATTATCGATTTTCTTTCTTTCTTTCTTTTTTCTTCTTTCCTTCTTATTTTTCACCACTTATGAGAAATAAAAATAAAACAATAAGAGACAAAAGGAACACGTTTTGTTATTTCGAGCAAAATAATGATCATCGTTATCATCGACATTGATTTATAAGATAGTTTATAAAAATATTCATTTTTTTGTTTTTGTTTTAATGCTCTCGTGATTTTTATAATTCTAAATTTATATATACTTGTTGTATATTTATCGATTTTATATGGCAATTGACAATGAGATTGCGTTGTGTGCATTTACGTAAATACTATTTTTAATTTTTGGATTAGATTTATATATAAACAAGCGTGTAAAAATAATATATATATGTATATATTTATTATAGTTATTGAATAATAATACAATTGGGTGTTCATGAAAGTCAATAAAAATCTTATCACACAGCACACAAAATTGTAGTTTTTTTTTTCTTATCTTTTTCTTTATAATAACGTTCGATGGCACCCTGTATGAAATATCGAAAATAAAAAAATTCATTTAATGAGATCTATTAAGGTATTTCGTTCTTCGTTGTCTTCGATTGCTATGATTTTCTATCACACTAATCTTATATTATATAAATTATTACTATATATATTCTCTTAATATCTAATCGAAAATAAGCAAACATGCAATTGAATAGTATTTCTTTTTTTTTTTTTTTCTCATAATGAAAGATTTAGTAATAGAGCCTGTAAGCTTATTTTCAATCTTTGTGTTTACTCGAATACGCATGCTAAGACACGTACAAAACAGGTACAAATTCTGGAACACGCATGACTAGCGCACTCTTTTCGTCGATTTTTTTTATTATCCTGACGTTCCTTCTTACTTGACTTTAATAATCGACAACTTAGATTTTGGCACGGTTTTATTTCGCTTCTTGGTGCGTCGGTTAGCCTCGAAAGAGGGCTATTTGTTAAAATATCTGTCTATAATTTAAATAATATAATTTTTTATTGTAACTATTAACTATTTTCTTTTTTTCGGGTTTCTATGAGAGGGGTTTAATGGAATTACCAATAAAATGGCAACAAGTGATGGAACAAAACGGTGCAGATTTGACTTAAATCGGATCATTCTAATTATACTAAATAAAGCCTTCAATTTCATGCAAAAATAATGGATTTCTGTTTACTACACCTAATATAATCACTGCCTAGCTTGTACTAAGATTTAGGAAAAATTTCATATATGTATATTATTATTTAATATAATAAAATATTAAATTAAAAAATATTCTAGATTATATGTAAAAATAATGAACATTAAATATCCAAAAACTTACCTCTTTTTTAGTAGGATGTCCAAGAATTTTAGCAACAATAAAAGCTGACTCTTCGCTAGATAAAATACCATGTGCCATGGGGCCATCAATAAATTCTCTATCAGTCATAAGTAAGTATCTTACAGAATACCATACATCGTCCGATAGAGCAGCCCTTTTATTCGAAGAAGTAGGCTCGATACCACGTTTCCTACAATTCGATGCAGCCCATTTATCGAGTGCAACGAAAAGTATCGTTTCGTTAGGTAATTTCAATGTATCACGACACGCGATGTCATTAATTTCCTTGGCACTCAAATCTTCAAAACGTTCTTGAGAAAGTATAGTTGAAGGATAAGCATCAATGATAGCGAAACATCGTAAATAAAGTTCGGTACAAGCTGCAGCTATAATAATAAGAAAAACAAATAACGTTTGATTCGAAGAAAGAAAGAAAGTTACGAGAGATATTATTATTATTATTATTAATTATTAGGAACTTTAATAAGTTCTCGCTGTTTCTTAAAAAATGACATTAGCAGTACTCCGTGGATGGAATTCTCGAATGGTAATGCATCGGCAAGGAAGTAATGTACGCAACCTTTAATTTCAGTCTATGGTGTTTCACTATAGTGTCATCCACGTGTTTTTTTATTACTTCTGAAAATGTCTATTCTTGTGCGAAATAAAGTGTTTTTGCAGGGAATTTTATTGCATTATTTTATTCGAAAGAAATCTGTAGCAGAAGCAGGCAGAATTCTTGTTGAGACTTACGGCGACAATGATCTGTCGGATACGATATGCAAAGACTGCTTTCGATGCTTGAAAAATAATGATTTTGAAGTTGAGGATAAGAAACGTTCTGGCGCATCGACAAAGTTTCAAGACGAACAATTAGAGGAATAATTCCTTGATCAAGACCCATGTCAGACGCTAGGAGAGTTTGGAAAAATAATTACAAGTAGATGCGTCAACAGTTTTGAAACGTTTAAAAGCGTTAGGGTTTCGTCAGGTTTGCGTCGGATGAAAAAGAAAGGCGAGAATTTATTCAAGGACCTAATATATATATGAACAACTCACCTATTGAATCAACCTCTTCATCGGGTGCCGGTGGTGCAGAAGGTTCAACAGATGATCCGTTTTCATTCGTAGAAAATGAAAATGGATTTGCATAAAGATAAAGATTCCCATAAACTTCGAGAACGTTTGATGAATCTAAATTCTCTTCGAGATAATTTATGGTACTACGTGCGAGACCTGAGCAGAGATATTGATGTGCTACGTCGAGAGTGGCTCTGGCAGTTGATACTGATTGGAAAATGATAGGTTCGTCGTTGAGATATCTATAACACGTAAATAAACATATGTATGTATTACGAATTTAAATATATATATATTATCTTATTAGTCTGTCAAGTATGGAATGGAACAAAAAATGCACATAATTGAATTGAAATTTGCTCCATTTCATACTTGACAATCTAATATTATAAAATAAATTTAGATTCATCTTCATATGATAATTAGTGTGTGTGAATGTTTAAAAATAAATATATATTAATTAACCCTTTCGTTACGGGTGGCGACTATAGTCGGCGTGATTTGCTTTTTTCGTTCTCGCGATAATTTGTGTAACGAGTATTGCCTACAACACTCAACTGAATATTCATACAATATACTAATTTTCATATTTTGCATATTTTTCATATTTTTCATATTTTTCATATAATGCGATAAAACAATTGTTATGTAGAAGATTACCGACATGCAAAGTGCACACTTCGCGGCGCGGTGCTTCGTTCAGTGGCGTCACTCCAGCGGAATGGACTGCCGTAAGGAAAGGGTTAATAATATTATAATATATATATATATATATATATACACCTGAGAAAGTAGTCGAAGGCTCTTTTTTCAATATACGATAAGGTAAGAAGTGGAGGGGGATTTGATCGTTTCAGCGCCATTGGTCCCGTAAGCAATGCACGAAACCATTCAGATTTGTTTGCCAATCGTTCCCTCTCTACGCAATACCACCAGGTGTCTCCAGGTAATCCAACCTGCGTTTGTAAGAAATTAAAAAAGTTTTTTACGCTCACGTTCATTCACCATTTGGCTAATTTCTGCTCGCAATTGTTTGTTCAATCGTAAAATACGTGAAAAGTAAACGATACAATTAATTCAATAATTGTATTTGGTATATAAGCGGATATATTTCTTTTCAAATTACTTTTATATCTTTTGTTGATTGATATAATTCATTGAACAATATGACAGAACAATTTTAATTATAAGTGATTACTATTTTTTTTTCCTTTTTGTAAATTAAAAATCAAAATAAAAACTGGACATATGAAATCTGCGCTTATGCCATTAAAAAAACTACAAGAGTTAGGACGTTTTGTAGGCAATACAAAGGTCAGCCAACACTTTGTTTAAAATGTTTTAACAAATTACACAAGAAACGATAAATAATGAAGTTATAAATAATATTAATATTCTAGTTATATTTATAATATTGAATTATGATTTTGATGCTATATTGAATTAAAGTTATATTTAGAATATTTTATTAATTATAATAGTCATTAAAAATAAATATTTTCAATGGATAGACGTTAAATTTTGGATTATTTTAATTTTTAACTATTTGAAAATTATTTCTACTTATAGATGAAACTTTTTTTCTTTTAATTTCAAATAAAGATAAAACAAAACACGATCGCGCATAATGACTAATGCAAATAAATATTTATATAAGTGTTTGGATATTAGCTGTAGTAAAAATAATGAATTTCTTTTTAATAATATATATATATATATTTATGTATGTATATAAAAAAAGAAATTAAACATACCTCGATATTAATGGTGTTCTGTGGATCGATCTCAGACGTAGTCGCAATCGGTACGACCCGTGGATTAACTTCGGACATATTTTTCGAGGCCAAACTTATCGCTGTGGCCTTGAAAGAGATTCTATTTCGTAGACTAGCCTCACCAATGTTTTCCCACGTTTTCTCAGTAACCGTATATCCAGTGCATCTCGAATCGTCAGCTGAATAACACAAATCGATAATTTTCTTTTTAAATTCGTCAAAGATGTTGATTTATTATTATTATTATTATTTTTGTTATGTTTTGTTATTTCGCGTAGAAAATAAAACGAGAGAAGGATAGAATAGAAAATAATTTCCTTATTAATTTTAACCGCTAATCCTGGAGGACTAGGAAAATTTGTATATTATTTAATATAATAAATTAAAAAAATAACATTCATCATTGACAAGGAGAAATCCTGAAGTATACTAATCGTCACTGCCAGGGATAACACTTTCGAGTCCCTATCTGTATCTTCTTCTTATTATTTTTTTTTTAAATTATATTTCAAGCTTTTTTCTTTATCCATAATCTTTTCTTTTCTTTTTTGTTTGTTAAAAACCTTACAGTAAAATGTTCAAATAATATTTCCCATTAACCAAGATAATATCTAAAATACACATAGGTTTGGCAGATATTCGCAATAGATAGTACGATGTTTCGATTTACTCTTTTTTCGTTTCCTCACTAATGATAAAAGATAAAAAAAAAAAAATTTTCTGGTTATATATATACACGGATATATTTTATGTCGTTCTTAACACGAAGATATAATTCGTCAGATTAATTTTTTTTCTTTTACGTATTATATTTGTCCGTATTTTGTAATATATTTTTAGATTCAAAATAGTAACGGACAAATATTCACAAGAGTATAAAAATGAGGGATACATTAGTTTAATTAGTAAGGTAGTATCCAAAAGTATCCAAAAAGAAACCATTAGAATTCTCGAACTCGACTGACCGTACGTTTTCACCTTAACTATATATATCCTTAGAAATGTAAACATATTGTCATTTTGAACCATAGATTGTTTATATACACAGCAGTACAAAGATGATCGAGCTTGAGTCATAAAAATGATAATTATCAAATAACTCTCAAACACTCGAGTGTGTTGTCTTTTGAATGAACTATTGTCAGGTGTTTAATAGAATGAGATTATAGTGTGTATCGTTGTAACTGTATATATACATATATACAGGTAGCCCTCCTACAACACGGCATCCTATAAAACGGTTTCGCTCTAACACGATAAGAAAATTGTAAAAACCTTTGTACAGCACTGTTGTACTTCTATAGCCGCGGCGAGGCTTGCCATTTGAAAGATACAGTGTTGCGGAAATGATTCTTTTTCATCTCCGTGGATTGAAGGAAAAGTGTCTCACGCTGCTGGTCGGTAGTCTGGGTCGAGCCACGGTGTGCTAAAGAATAGCTTTTTCGTCTTTAAGACATTAAGCTTCAGTCCCAAGCCATGTCCGATAAAGATAAAAAAACAACGTTCAAGAGGAAATTTATTTCTTTAGAAGTAATGATACGAATCTTGGATCGTCTTTTGAAAGGAGAAAGCCTTTATTTGAATGAAGCAACAGTCCGGACTATCAAGAAAAATGAAAAAGAAATAAAAAGTGCAGTTGCTGGAGGATCTTTGATATATATGTACTTTATGTACGAATGTATACGCAAAAGAGAACATTAGAGCTGACGATGAATTTCTATTTCTGTTTTTGACGAGCTTTTCTCGTTCCAAGGTTACTCCGTATGTGTTCACTTGCCGAAAATAGGTTTTATTCGATAAAAATCAAGCGAAACTTTCGAGTTAAGACTAACCACCAAGTTTTTCGATTCTTTTTCTTTCTATTCTATTTTCGCAAAAATATTAAGATACTCGTGTAAAAAATAAAAAAGAGTCGTTTGTTAAAATTAATGCGAACATACCGACACATAACGCTAATAATTAAGTTTAAACGAATTCTCGCACATACGGTGTTTTAATTCAATTGAAATTCATTCCTTTGTATGTTGGACACACCCACATTAATAATCGTAAAATGCATCGTTTTCGTCTTAAGGTAAAGAAAATATTAAGTGTAGGTAAATCAAGCTAAAAATGTGGGATTACTTTTTATTACACCTAATATAATGAAAAATATTGTAAATAATTGATTTGCATATATGCACTTGAAGCTCTACAAAATCTTCCAAAAATTTAAATCATTAAAAAAAAAGAGAGAAATAATAATTTTAACGTTTATTAATTAACATAGTGAGTCATTTTTGTAGAAATTATTTTATTCTTTATTTCATTTAGTTTAGTTTAGTTTAATTTAGTTTAGTTTAGTTTAGTTTCTATCGTACAAATAATCGTATCGTCTTACACATAACATGGTTTAACTAGTGGAGGTCTAAATACCATAGATAGACGAATGCAAGAACAAATGTAACCTCGGAATAGGAGGCAATGTATGCTATCTGCCGATACCTATATTAAGTCCGGTTATCGTTATCCACTCAAGTGCATCGAGTAACAAAAACTATCGTGTGAATTTATAAGAATATAAAGAAACAAGAAACATAAAAGGTTGTAATATGAAATATATTCCGTAAAAGAAATTACCCTACCATCATTATTTTTTCAACGATACATATCTGAAAACAGAAATCAGATTAATAAAATAAAATAAAATAAAATAAAATAAAATAAAATGAATAAATATATATATATACGACATAAAAATCGGTATATATTAGGTTGCCCTATAATTTTCTTTCTTATACTTCAGTTTTAAATATTTCGTGTGTGTTGTATTTTATATTATTTTACTTGACAATATAAATTTATTCAATATAAATTTATTAGAAAATGAACGGCTGCTCTTCAGATGGCTGTAACTCAAAAATTATTTGAGATATGCATTTGAAATTTTAATATGTTATTTTTAAAGGTATAGACTATCGAAATATGAAACAAAAAGAAATCGATTTTTTCAAAATTTCACACCAGGTATGCCCCTTAGTAAAGGTCTATAACTTTGGGAGTTTTTCTCTAATTGTCTTGAAATTTTGATACAACCTTCTTAAAATGTTCTACTATTAGAAAATGTAAAATTTTTTGTCGATTTTCCGTAAGTGCTTATCCCCTATCTAACCTTCCACCCCCCTCCCCTTTAAAACGACGTTATCAAGATAAAAGTTAAATTATTTCTAGATGAAATTTAGTAAACGAATCACGTCTGAAGTGTTACATTGTTGCCTTAATTCAATGTTAACAGGGATCTTTATGATAGTGCCCGTATGATCGCGCTATTGCATTTCGTACTTAATTAAGTGACATTTTCTTTTTAACATGGTTAACCGTACGCGTATATTAAATAACATTTTTCCTGGAATGTATTAATACTCTTACCGGTTTGGTATAATCGAGAAATAAAAGAAAAAAAAATTGGAATATGTCGACAAGTGCAGAAGTTGTTGTTTGCTCAAAAAAAAAAAAACGATAAGACGAAGAAAAATGAAGGAGTTGTTTCGTATAAACAAATAAAACTGTTTAAATTGTATATGAATTTGTTGAAACGTTTTAAATGATCTTATAATTTGTATGCAAACAAATTGCAAAAGTTTCTTTTCGTAAAGAAATTGTTAACATTCCTTTTTTTAATAACAAACTATTAAAACGTCTCTATGATGTAATTTTAGAAAAGAGAGAGAGAGAGAGAGAGAGAGAGGAGTATACCATTAATCGAAATTGAAATAAATTGATCGAATGGATAAGTTTTGAGAAGTGTACCCGCATTGTTGCGACCAATATAAAACCGTTCATTTATAGTTGATTTTTGATTTTAATTACCGATATAAATTTATAACGTTTGTATATTATTCTCTTTAGTTTTCATACTTTTAGTGATAATTAAAAATCAAAATAGTTTCAACGAATGTCACGGTGAAAGTATCCTTTTATTTCATTGTAAACGATTATATTGTAAATTCTTGATCTCATCTAATTACACGCTCGACATAAATACTAATATGGAAAAAATATTTTTCGAACGATTGGTGTGTAAAGGCTACTTTATATTAGATATGTTGTGTATGCACAAATGTATATTCAAGTTTCTTACGTATTGTGTTTCGATTTTGCGTTTTTCTGCGTTTCATTCGTCGAGCTCTACTAGTTTCGATAGCAAACGTTCGTTGAATGCGTTGATATAGGTCTCGGTAATAAAGAAATGAGGTGAGAAAAAGAGAAAGAGATAAAGAAATAAATAAATAAGAAAGAACAATGAATGCGAGTGCAAAAGAAGAAGAAGAAAAAAGAAAAAAAGAGAAGAATTGACTGAAGGAAAAATTGTATCGCATTAGAAATGACGAAAGATCGCGATTTCAATGATTTTTATTTGCAATATCATTTTATATAAGGTAAAAGACCCAATGACGGACCGAGACCGAATATCGGAATGATTTGACAGTTAGTATAAAATACAAAATAATAGAAAATATTTAATCATGCAAGCGATGGAGTTTCCAAAATCTTTCTTTATATTTCATACCTTGATATTTTATTTATAAAAAAACACATACATAATATAAAAAATAAAATTCTCTAATATAGAAGCAGTCTTAGATGCACGATTTATTTCGGTCCCGTTAATGATTTGGTTTAAGAAATCAATCAAAAAAGAAAATAACTAGAAATAAAAATGACAAATGTCAAGTTCGAGTATGATTAATAATTAACCGGAAGAAGAGTAATTCCATTTTCGAGAACAATAAGATCGATTGTTTGTTAGCACCCTCAACACGAACTAAACGTAGAATGAAAAAGAAAAAAAAATGTTATAACCAAACAATGACAAATGCGATAATTAAATCGGCACGCGTTTCGAGTTGGGAAGTGACAATGGGATAACGTGCGAAAATTAGTCAATGATGGAAAAAAAATGATGATCGTTATGGAGGAACCTTGGAGTAAAAAAAAAAAAAAGAGAAAAAGAAAAAAAAATACTTCGACAAGGTCTTATTGACCAAAATGAATTACGAACGTAGATCGAATTAGAGTAAAATATCAGGATTACGGAGTTAAGTTTTGCGTGCGCGCATATATGAACATGAGAAAAAAGGAAAGGAAATATTACCGGAAGACAATTTATTTAAAAAAAATAATATATATATATATATATATATAATAGAATCCTATGTATATAACAAAATTGTATGAAAAACGATCTTAATCAATTTGAGTAAATTACTATAATAATCGTCGCAAATTTCCCAGACATTTATCCTTAGAAGAAAAAAAGTCAAAAGAAAAAAAAGGGAACAGAATTGAATCTACAGAGTCGAGTTATTTGATTAACGATCGTAATGGTATATGAAAATAATTTGCTAATTACAATAAACGTTCATTAACATTAAGAAAAATAAAGAAAAGTTATTTAATTAGTAATGAATTCTATAAACGATCTTAAATAGCGCGTGGAATTAATATATTATATTAATTACTATTAATAAGTCCTTATACTATTAGATCGAAATTATTCTATTGTATCAGATAGGAAATCGAAGTTCCTTCTTTCATTTGTAACTCTTTCTTATTCCATCAACGAGATCTGTTTCAAGGAATTTTATGACTCAGTATAGCGATCAATATTGGATCGCATTCTGGTCCGCACACATTTATGACAGCTGTACCGATTGTAAGGTGCACACCTATCTTGCATAATAAAGCTTCTCGTTGGGGAGATAATGATGGTTGTTTCTTAGTGGTTCTTTCGCTAATTGCATCGTAATACTTGGCACGATTTTATTTCATTCGAGCTTCATTAACGATTTCCTTTAGATAATTTATATCACGAAATTTCGTTATTAATCCAAAGAAAATTTGTAATATCGTCAATTTTTCAATCGTTAATAATATTGAAGGATGAATATCGATATAAATGAAATCAAATGTTTATAATCGTGTGTATTACTCGAAAAATCTCATAAATAAACACATATTTTTCTTATTAAAATAAATTGTATGAAATAAAGCTTTAGTATAAAATTTATAAACATTTATCGATCATATAGAAAAAATCCTCGCAATTAAGACATATTCGTCCGGTAATTCTTTTGCACCGCTATTCACAAAATGCTTATTTTCTGCATTTTCGTGATGATTTTTTGAAACTATCTGTAGAAATGATACGGTCTATATAAAAAATACAATAACTCGTTAAAAATCATGTATCTTTCAGTAAAACTGTGGAAAATGATATAAAACAAATTTGCCTTAATATATAAACTTTTTCTTGTTTTGGCTTTCTGAAGTTAAATAAAAATTAAATCCACGAATGGTACTATTTGAAACATCTTCCAGTATGAAGGGGAATGTTTCTTTCAGTTCTTTATTCGAATTATTTATTATTATTAGATTTATTATTATTTATTTATTAAAATTATCTCTATTTGGTGTATAAAAATTAGAATTTCATTTATTTAGAATTAAAAGAAGAAGAATCACTTTTTATCTGTAATATACAAATGACGAATTTTCGTCTTGTGGATGAATATGTGTTAAAAACATATCTTGAATGAATGTGTAAACAAAAATACTATGAATAATTTAATACGCGTAAAGTACTTTTAATTAATTAAAAAGATACATTTTCTTCTTATTAAAATAAAATGAAGGAACGATACAAAGATCTATCGAAAACATCGAATTTACGTTACGGAACATTTGCACATAATAAAAAAAAAAAAAAGACACCATCAATAATTTATACGTAAACTTGTTTTTTACATTTATGAAGAGATTAAGTGAAAAAATGTAATAAAAATAATGGTTTATTAAATAAAGGAAAGAAAAAGAAAACAAACAAAATAAAAATTCATCTAAAATACATCAACGAAATCTTACCGGTAATTTCGAATAATCCAACAAATCCAACGAGTAAACGTGCATCTTGGATAGACAAGTGATGAGAAGATTCCATGGATAATTGTTTTACTCTATATAGAAATGAATTTTGTTAACTTGAAATATAAAATTAACACTTTTTAATCGTCACATTTTAAAATGCAAAATTTTTTAAATAATTTAGGTTTGAATAAAAATAAATTCAAACATTCTTTTCCCGCTTTAGATCGGACGACGGATAAACGCGAAATGAACCGACATCGAGTAGGATAGTAGCACTTTTGTCGTTTTTAAATGCAACCACCAGCATCCGGCGTGTAGGAAACCACGTGACCGCATTGTAAAACACAATGATAAAACAAAAACAAGAAAAAGAAAAGAAAAAAACTTGCCGATTAATCGATTATCTGCTTTTTTTCTTCTTTCTGGTCAACTTTGCGGTCAAAAGAGATGAGACACATTTTTACGAATTAGAAATCTAGTAGATATAGGAGAGAAAAAAAAGAGGAAATGCAAAAAAAAGAAGGAAATTAACGAAAGAGAGAGAGAGAGAGAGAGAGAGAGAGAGAGAGAGAGAGAGAGAGAGATCATGGAAAAAAACCACCATGACGGAATAATCCAATTTTACATAAATTTAGATGTGAATCATACTAATCTCTTACTTATTGTTATTTAAATAAAAGACAAAGAAAGATGATTCAAAGAAAAATCTTCCCGAAAAACAATTTTCATTTAAAAATCGAAACAAACAAATAGAAAATAATATTTCTTTTATTCTTTTTTTACCTACAAGTAAAACTAGTCGTGGTGTTTTAGATAATTTTTATATACATCAGTGTGGTAAAAAGTAATCGATCATTTCAAGCTTGAAATAAAACTTTTAGACTACAACTAATATATATATATAGAACGCACCTCTTTATCTGAAATGATAATTTATTTGAGGTCGTAGGCTGCAAAATAAACTACGAGATAATATAAATAGAACAAACGAATAATATAAAAGAACTTTAAAGAAAAAAGAACCCCCCTGTCAAAGTTTTTAGTAATAAGCGTATCGAACTTGTGTATATAATATATTTCATCGTGTATATATATATATATAAATGTGTTCGAGTATGTATAATATATATATATTTAATCTGCATACACATAATAGTTAAGCGTGTGTATATACAAACTTATGAGGATTAATTCGTGCCTGCACGACACGCACGTGTGCTCATTTGATATCATACAAAAATCGCATAGAGCACGAAAAAAAGTAAGTAAGATATAAGTTTTTTTTTTTCTTTCTACCAAATGATATCATCTTTTGGTTAATGAGATGATGATTTTAGAGAAAAGAAGAAAAAAAAAGAAACAAAGGGTGAGAAGAATAATGAAGAATAAAGAAATACGTATGTAATACGTATGTAATACATATTTATTTATATAAAACAAGGATAACGGTTTATATCGATACACGTCACGTCGAATTAAAAATCAAGTCTAGACGGATTAATTTCAATGATAATTGTTTCTTCAAGCGTAGAAGAACTATACTCTCGTACGATTAATAACAATTTCTCGATCTGTCTGACTCACGCATTTTATAATATACGAGCTTAATCGTATGTTTTATAGGCTAAAATGAGAAACGTCAAAGTTTAAGTACGGTATTATAAACCGAAGTTAATGTTTATGCTATTTCAGGTGCGCAAACTCGAGATCCTTAAACATTTTCTTTTTTCTTTCCCCCTCTTTCTTTTCCTCCCCACTCCCATTTAGTAATAATAATTATTCATCGCATCGATGAGAACTTTAAAACGAGATTAGGAGAATTATTTAGATTATTTTGAGTCATTGTGTATTAAACGTGTTCTTCAATTTTAAATCGAATTAATGTAATTTCACTGATTTACCTTTTGAATGCTAACAACAAAAATTGCCCTTTTTTTTCGATGTGACCAACGTAGGACAAGTACAGGAGTGATCAATACTTTCTACCTCAGTCTACAGTTTGACACTAACACATACACGTATAACAGATATCTATCTACATTCTCTCTGTTAAAGTACTCCCCCTCAGAGGAGGACTGACAGGAGGAGGACTAACTCGACTGGTAGTCGTCGTTCTCTTTGCGCAAAATCCAGTTTGCCGTTGCGAATGAAAATAACGATTTTGCGATATACTAGATATAGTTTTAACTTAACGTATTGTAATATATATATATTAGGTAAACCGTAAAGTAACGTCGTTATTTATATTTCTTTTAAGTACAACTTAAAAGTAGACTCCGATTAGCTGATAAATTATAAACGTGTTTTGATATACAAAGAAACGACATTACTTTTCGGTCCCATAAGTTTCTCAGTTTATTTTTTAGTGTAAAATATTTTGTTTTTTTTTGTGTTGTATTTTATATCATTTTATTAAACAATATACGATTTTATTCCTATTACCTTGTTCATAATACACTATGGTATTTAAAATTAGTAAAATAATATAAAATATTAAATATTAAGTATAAAGAGTTTATTAGGAAAAGGAAGAAACTTATGGGACAACTCAATATATATATATATTTAATAACATATAATAGATTTAATATCTCATTACGACATCGAATATTTGCAATATTTCACTTAAGTCGTGTAAATAAATCTAAATGTAAGTGAAATGAACGAAAATACTAATATCTTAATGAAATTTAGAATTTGTATAGGATAATAATTCTCGTTCACGTGATTGATATTACACACCTGACTTTGATTATTGTCATTTATGGAAACTCCTATCTACGAATATCCTAATGTAATATGTTTAAGTAGTTATCTATCGATTCGCGCAGTAGTTTGGGTTTGCAATGATCAGACGGAAACCTAATAAAATATTACTAATGAGATTATCATTCTTACGAAATTGTATTATTAGATACACACATATGAGACACATGTGTATATATACATTTATGTTACTGTTGATATATTTTCCATGAAGGAAATAATAAATACTAGTAGTCATTTTCATTTGAATTAATTAATGTTTTTTTCAACGGAAAAGAAAGAAATATCGAATATGATAGAACGTTTTATTAATTTCTTTCAATTATGATCGATTAACTAATTCGTATCACAACACTGAATACAATATGTGCGTTATTCATTTGAAGGAGGAAATTGTTTTTAAAATGTTCAATTAATACTCGATTCTAATATCACAGAAAATTATTAATTTTATTTTAGAAATTACGTAACGAGTTGAGAATAAAGAATAATGTATTAAATATTTGTACATTGTAAATAAATTGACAACTGAGATAGGTTTTTTTCTTTCGTAGATTTTTTTAATTAATAATAATAATAATAATAATAATAATAATAATAATTATAAAAAAGAGAACAAAATATTACCGTTTATGAAACATCAATGAAATGTTTTACGGAGAGAAAAAGAAATATTTTTTTTCTGAGATCATTGACAAACTAATGCAAATGGTTTAATTGTTAAACGGGAACATTATTGACTAATGAATGATGAAGAAAAAGAAAAATTTTGTTAAATCTAAGTTTTACACCATAAACTATCCTTACATTTTTCTACCAACTCTAAATCATGTAAAATACATACAAGAAGGCAATAAGATGTCATAATAATAAATATGAATATAATAATGATATATAAAAGGAAGTTAGGATTTACAAGTAGCGTTACGAAATAATAATAATACCTCACAATGTCAGAATAAATAGGCGGGAATAAATAATCATTCGTTGACACAAGTATTACCAAACCTCGCAAATAATTATCAACGATTAAACAATTGCCGTTCACCGTAGCTAACAACCGGTACTAAAGGTGAGAAGATTATCTCGTTTAAATGAAATGTTTATTTTTGCCAGTGGCACAAACACGTTCCCTCTTTTTAGGGGATACTTTCGGTAGATAATAATCGTTTAATGTTTACCGAAATTTATGGTTTCTCGGTACGCTGCCACTAGTTGTTAAAATACTAATACACTAATGTTAAAAAAGGCATGCTTTTTTCAGAATAAGATTTATGCTTGCTAGTACAAATGATAATACCTTTTCACGTGTACATTTGCGTGGATGAAAAACTTCACTGAGAATGCACACGAACGAGGAAAAAAATAGAAGAAAGAGATATGATTTTCGTTCACTTATAGAAAAAAACAAAGAAAAAAAAAGAAAAACCGAGAAAAAGAAAAAAAAGAAATTTTTGTTCTTTTTTATATATTTTTTTTTCTTCACAACAAATCCACTCGTTATAAGTAAGCCACTGTCTTTTTAAACGTGCAACTTACACGTCGAGTATTATCCTAAATAATACGATTATATGATACTATTTTTTTTTTTAATCGCATTTATTCTTCTGAAAAAAAAATTTATCAATCGAAGAAGTTGCTATGACATTAGTTTGTTCTTTAATATTATTTTTTTTGTCGGATAAAATACTCGCACTTTGAAGATTTGAATAACGTCTGCGTTGGCCGATTGCTAGGTCTACAATGAACATATAATTCGCACTAAGGAACCGGTGCCCTGGCATCGGGCATATCATTGGCTAAACATAGCATGAGTCTCGATGCGCAGACGCCTAACATTCTCCGTTTTTTTACTCGTATAAACAATAACACGTTTCTTCCTTAAACCCCACCCCATTTCATCCCCTTTTTCCCTATAAAAATATATTATCTAAAGTTTTCTATATTATTGGTCAAGAAAATGAAATTACATTCTTATTGCAGTTTCTACGGAATAACAGTTATTACACCAATGACAAATTTTTAAATTCAAGTTGGAAAATCTTAACGAAAAAAGAAACGGTATTTTTAAAACACAATTTTATCACGAAATTGTGCGAGCGACCTCTTTTTATCTTAAAATAATCTATGACCTAAATAATTTTTTCATCAAAAAATAGTCTATCCCGTAAAAGTGTTACAAATTTTTTTTAAAGTTTCCTTATAACTGACCCGTCTTTATATTCCCATACGACAGGAATAAATCTAATCGTTAGATCCAGTATGAATAATAATGTTTTTAACGTTACCGAGATAATAACTAAATTAAAATGCATAGTAGAATGCGTTAAAAGATCGATCTCAGGACACTATTTAAACGATTGTTACACCTAAAATGGTTACGTTCATTTGCGTTGAATCGTTTTCCCAAAGCAGACCTCAACTATACTACTCTGTCAATGCACCTTAGAAAACAAAGAGAAAAAAGCGAGAGTATTTATAATTTCTGATGTTATTAACCTTTGAAGAGGAAATAACTTTATCTTTTTCTTTTTCTCACAATATTCTTTAACAATTGTCTCACTTTATTATAGATAAATGAGATCCTTGTTAATGTTTAAGATTGTGTGATTAACATTTAAATAATATAATAATAATAATAATTATTATTATTAATAAATTATATAATTAATAATTAATACTTCGATGAAAAATTTCAAAGTAAATTTGTTATACATTTATCAACATTTGTTTTATTATTGTTAATAATATTGTATAGCGTAGGATGTAGTTTATATATGCGTGTATTTCAATTAAATAATCATTAGGATTAATGTGACAAAATCTTATTTTTACCATGTTATTCATCATCGAATTAGACAGGATAAAGTATTTAATCTAGTACGAGTAAAAAGGTGCCGAATATTCTTGTGTATATCGATCCACTTATATTTTTCCTTCCCTCTATAAGCCGTAGGAAAATAGGTCAAGCAATAAGATTCATAGGTTTTGGGATATGGTCCATAGTTATCCGTGTAGATAATACTTCCGTTGTAATTGGGTCACTGGATATAAAAAAAAAACGTTATTTAGATAAACGATACATATCGATAACCTGTTGATAATCAAAAATATTTGACGCAAGCATGCCAATTGATTTTCTTTCTCATTAAAAATCTCTATTAACAATAATTATTATAAATATCATTTAATAAAAAATAAAAACATATTCTTTAAATATATTTTTGTATACATTAATAGTTTAAAAATATTATAAATTCGAACAAAGTTATTAAATGTTTAAAAATGTGATAAAACACATTTATTAAAGAAAAAAAAGAAATTTTCGCCCAACGTGGGGCTCGAACCCACGACCCTGAGATTAAGAGTCTCATGCTCTACCGACTGAGCTAGCCGGGCTTGTTGGAAAGTATTGTATATTTCTTTTATTAGTTTATTTTTTAGATTTTTTATAAAAAAAATAATTAATATTTGATTATCATTTGTTTCGTAAGAATTTTCACAATTAATAATAATGTTGTGATAAAAAAAATTAAGCTGATATATATATTTACTAATTTTTAAATATTGTATATATATATGTATGTATGTATAAATAAAATATTTTATATTTAATTATAATATACATTTTATAAATTAAGCAACGTATATTTATTATTCTGTATTATTTTATATTTATCATCTAAATATATTTAAAATCAACCAATTAGAATTCAATTACTTTTGCGTGTAATGCGTAAAATATCACATTCTGATTGGTCAGTTTCACATTAAGAAATTCTGATAGGTGTATAGTTACAATGTTTCACATATACTTATATTCTTTTTAAAAAATAAAAAATATATTAGACATTAATAAATGAAATATTATTTTTTAAATATAAACGTGCGTGAAGAATTATTGATTATCTCATTGTAATCTGATCGAAAATTTGTAAATAGTTTTAAAAGCACCGACAAGATGTCGCTAGTGACATTTTTCGTATAAATCAAATCAATATCGCGCGGGATATCAGAATAGTCGTTTCCATTTTACCGATAATAACACGTGCTAGTGCGTTTTTCCGAAATTATCTCATTTTGTCTTGATAAACGTTTTGTTTGATGTGATAATAAATTAAAATAATAATACCAAAATGCCGCGATCTTTGAAAGATTCTGACGAAGATGTGGAGTCGAAAATTGGTTCGTATGATATATTCTTTCTTCTTCACCATGCGCAGAGCTATAGACCGGGTCACCTTCGTGTAACGGTTGAACTGTATCGACAAAAATCCGTTACACATATACTATAAAACATACTTGTTAATAATATAACAATATATATTAAGTTAAAATAATGGAAATATAGATATTTGTTATATATCACATAAACAATCGTTGCATCATTTAATTTATATTACTTTTCGCGATCTGCCAAAGTAACAGCTTTCGAGAAAGCCTAATAATGAATTTATTATTTTGAAAAAAGTCATCTGACATTACCAATATTATTATTATTATTATTGATATTATTTAATTAAACGATATATCTTTTCCTTTATTTTTTGTTGTAAAAAAGACAATTTTCTTTTTATTTAATGTTTTAACGTTAGGACGAAGAACCCGTGCAGGATTAGGAACTCTTGTAACAGATTCTCCAGTACGTCGTAGTAACAGAAACAAACAGTCAACAAAACTAACTAGTTGTTCCCCGGACGAATTAATAAGTGAAACTAGTACACAAAGTACTCGTGCTTTTCGTACTCGTTCAGGCACCGTTGACTCTACTACATTGGATGCTCAAAAGCGTTTGCGTTCTAGTAAAAATACAGCAGATACTGAAACTGATTCATCCTTAGAAACATCGGCTAAAAAAATGACAAGAAGAAGCTTAGCTACACCGCTTGGTCCAGATACACCGAAAGCTAATACCCGGCCTAAGTATAAATATTTATATAAATATATATATATATATATATCTTATAGAAATATAAAATTCATTTATGCTTATACATTCTTTGTTATTACTAGACGTCAAACAAGAGCTGGATCAGAATCTAAATCTACGCCTTCAAGATCGACTCGTAAAACACGAGCTAGTTCTGTCGATCCCGAATCTACGGTCGCAAAATTAGATGAAGATACTCAAAGCAAAGTAACATATACACCGTTAAAATCAAGAAGAAAGACATCGATATTATCTCAAATGACTTGTTTAGAAGAAGAAGAAAAAATTCCTGTCGTAGAATTAGAAAAAATATTAATCGAAACTGATGAAAGTTAGTGTTATTATTGTTTCTATGTACAAATTTTCATGTATGATTTCTAATTATTATTACAATGTCTTTTTCTTTACTTTTTCATAATTATAGCAATTCCAGAATTAATTACAACCAATGAAACAACATCTACTAAACTTAGCACGCCTAAAATTAAATCTGCTGAGAAAAGGAAGAGTATTGATAAAATTGAAGAAGTAAAGGATTCTAGTTCTGGTAAGATTTATTTTATAATCATGTACTGGTATTAGCTTTTATTCAGCTCTTAATTTTTATAATAATGTATGCTGTGTAAGTATAAAAAAAAAGTTTATCCTCTATACTTGTGCGCACATTAATTTACAAAAAAAAATTTGTTCCTATTTAATATTTGAATAAGTTTTTGCTGCTTTTTTCATGAAAATTAATATTTTGTTTAAAATTTTAAAATATGTTCCTAAAAATATTGTTCATTTATTTATTTATCTATCTATTATTATTTTCATTATAATTTAATTTAGATATTATTTAGTGTGTTTAATTTATTTAACATAATTCTCATATTACACATTGCATTCGTAACAGCTGAAGGACTAGTTGACGATTCTTCTGAAAATAATCGTACGGAAATTAATGACGCTTTTCAAGATGATGCAAGATTATTATCTGATGAAACGAATATCGCAAAGAAAGATGAATATCCTGCTACTGATGCTAACGATATTGTATTAACCAAAGATGTATTAACAGATTTATCACATAATTCTGAAGACTTATCGAAAGAACTAAGTTCAAAAGATGAAAATACATTAAATGTTTCTATCCAGAGTGAAAAAGAATTGAATTCCAGCAATAAAGAAAATGAATGTTCTAATGTAAATAATTTATTGTCCGAACAGAATAAAAGTATGCTTAACCTAAAAAACATAAACAAAGAAACTTCTACTGCTGTAATTGATATATCAATAAAAGAAGAAAACAGTGCAGAAAGTAATGATAATACAAAGTTAGATAATTCTTTATTAACAGAATCTTCAATATCTTCATTGGATTGTAATAATACAGTAATAATTAACAGTAGTGTAAATATGGACAGTGTTACAAATTTAGAAGAAGAAAATAATGTATCTAGGATAGATCTGTGTGATGGATCTGAAAATAGTGTATCTGTGTTAAAGAAACACAAAACAACAAATAACTCAAATGATGAGAAAGATAATGGGTCGAATATCGTATCAGATAAAATATTAGTAAATGAAGAAGATTCCATACCAAAGGAAAAATCTAAAATAAGTGATGATAATAGCAATCAGGCACAAGATAAAACAATTATCGAAGAAGAACAAAGTTTAGAAACTATTCTTCTGAAAGAAAGTAATGTGAAAGAAACAAATACCGAAGATGAAATTAAAGATATGGAAGATGTGTCCGTAAATCCAAAAGAAATTCTTACAGATGTAATAGTAAAAGAGGATAATTTTATTAATGACGTAAATGCAACTGAAATATCAAATGTAGAGAATGTTGAGAACGATGAGAAAAACTGCGATAAAATTGCTGATGTTGTTCCTACTTGTAAAAATTCAACTGTTACTGAATCTACCGACTGTCCTACCAATGATAATCAAGATATATCTACCGAATCACCAGTTGAATCATTTCTTGTTTTAGAAATGAGCAATGATTCAATTAAGGATCCTTCTAATGATGCAGATCCAACTAAATGTTCATTAAAATTACAATCATCAGAACTTTCCACTTCTATTTCTGAGAAAATTGATTCTTCCACTGTTACAGAGTCCCATGAAATACCAAAAGCAGATTTATCTAATAAGGAAGAAAAATCTATAATAAAATCGTCATCAAATACGCCAGTAATTTCTAAACAAAAATTGCCTTTTGAATCTAGTACATCAAAATCAAAGAAGGAAAATAAAAAGGATAATGTCCAAAAAGATGACGAGGATAGTGAAAATGATGATGTCTCAAAAATAAAAGAGTTGTTCCAAGATATCTCTGCTGATGAATGGAAACAAAAAAGTAAGAATATTAATATTGAAAATGAAAGTCAATCAATACAATTGTCACCAATAAAATTGGAAACTGACAGTGAAACCGAATGTGATCTTCTTTTAGTTGATAAAAAAGCATGGTTAGCTGCAGAAGCGTTAAAAGCAACCAAAAATCAAGAAAAATTTGATTACGACTCTGATGATACGATTATATTAAAAACTGAATTGGATTACCTTAATGATAAATTGAAAAATAAGAATAAAAAACAAATGAAATTTAAGGATATAGCAGAGGACAGTGATACCAATTCTGAGATAAAAGAAAATACGGAAAAATCTAACACCAGTTCAAAGCAGTTAAATAAGGTAGAAAAAGTACAGGATGAATTGGATAAGGTAAAAGAAATTCGTACGTCCAAGAAAGAAAAATTACGAAGAAGTATGTCTTCATGTAATGTTAGCAAAAGCGACCTAACGAAGTCATTAAATGAACAATTGGAAGAAAAAGAAGAAAAAGTAGAAAAAGAAGAAGAAGAAGAAAATGAAATATCTTTAACACAAAAAGTATCTGAAGTTGATGTCAGTAAAGTAGAAGTAAATCCATCAGAAAGTAAATTTACGCGTTCGTCATCAGGTAAAAAGAAAAGGAAAAGTCGTTCCTTAAGTAGTTCTATTAATAGCTCAATAAGTAAAATGAATAAATCAAAGTTAAAATCTAAAAAACGATTAAACATTTATTCAAGTGATGAGGAAGAAGAAAATGACGAGGAGAACAATTCGGAACATAATAAAAGTAAACCTATGGAATTAAATGTAGACAGTGAAATAGAAAAAATTGATCCTAATTATTCTACAATAGCACATATTGGTTCAGATTCCGATTCTTTTAATGAAAGTATTGATTCGAATAACAGTAATACGAGAAACAAGACTCCCAGAATTCCTCGTTTCTTATTTAAAAATAAGGATGATAAAGATAAAAATGAGGAGAAGAGTAACGATAGTGATGATACATCAATGGAAGAAAAACTTTCAGATATTAGTATAGACTCTGATATTAAAGCAGAATATAACCTTGATGGTAAAACTATTAGTAAATTCTCAGATGATGATATACCGGGTGATGAATGTAGAGCATCCGAATCTGAATTTTCGGATCCTGATGACCATGGTTCAGATTTAGCAGATTTTGTTGTTGACGATGATGATGAAGAAGTGGAAGTTGAAAATGAAGAAGGAGACGAAGATGAAGGAGTAGATGAAGATGAAGGAGTAGATGAAGATGAAGGAGTAGATGAAGATGAAGATGAAGAAGTTGAAAATAAAAAGAACGATGAAATTGAAATTGAAATTGAAGATGAAGATGAAGCGGAAGAGGAAGAGGAAGAGGAAGAGGAAGAGCAGGAGGAAGAGCAGGAGGAAGATAAAGAAAATGAAAAAGAAAACACAAAATTAACTGAAAGTAAGAAAGAAATAAATAGCAAAAATACTACAATATCTTGTGAAGAAGAGGATAATGAAGAAATAGATGACGAGATAAAAAATAAAGGACTTTCAAATAAAAAAATGAATATTTCTGATGACAAAAGCGATAAGAAAAAGAGATCAAAGGAAAAAATCAGTACGAAGTTGTTAAGTTCGTCAGGATCAGATGAAGATAAAATTTTATCTGATAGTATACCGAAATTAGATTCTAGTACTTCAGAAAAGAAACAGAAACGAAAATTAAGCGAGAATAACGAAGCTTCGCAAGAAATTAAAAATGATACATTTACAAGAAAGAATAAAGAAGCAAATATTTCATTGACATGTAGTACTCCTAAACCTAATGTCTTGTCAAACCAACAACTAAAACATAATACTTCTAAAAAGGAAAACGATAGAAAATCTGTTGATAAAGTTTCAACAAACGAAGAAGAGAAAATTCATACGAAAAATGTATCTGATGATAATTCTGAGACAAATACATCGACATCGACTAATATAAAAACAACAAAAAAGAAATGTTCTATACAAAGTAACTCTTTAATGGATTTAGTGGAATTATGTAAAGATAAAAATCTTTCTAAAATATTATTATCTAAAAAAGGTCATTTAAATAAATCAGTATCTCCACAATCAAGCGTAACACCTAACACGAAATTTTTAAGGAAAGAGAAGTTAAATGATAGTTTTCCAAATATTAAATTTGATGAGAAAAAAAATGTTTCTAAAATAACCGATATCAATGATCATCAAAAAATTGTTACAGAAGATAAAGAAAATGTTAAGGAAGAAGATGAAAGAACTACTAATCCAGAAGTTACTAAGCAATTACAATCGAAGTTGTATGCAACTAAAAGGAAAAGATTTACAAAAACGATTGATTCAAATGATCAAATTGAACAGAAAAATAAGAAAAATAAACTAAGTACCGAATTGGAGAAATATACTGGTTCTGAGAGTGAGAATGATGAAAGCGAAAACTTAGAAAGTGAACTGAAGAGTGACGATTATAAGAAAAAGACAACTAAAGAAAAGAAGAAAAATAAAAAGAACAAAAATGCTAAACAGAAATTGGAAACGTCAGATATTGCTGTTATTTCAACATCTAAGAAAAATATAGATAAAGTTGAAGAAACTGAAATTGTGTGTAGTAGTAACGAAAGCAAGAAAAAGAATAAGAAGAGAAAGAATAAATATAAGGAAGATATAGAAATTAAAGATGAGAGTAATGAAAAGCTTATAAATGTAGCAGAGGATGATAAAATAGTTGCTGAAATAGAAAACATTCCAAATAAAAAGAAAATTAAGAAGATAACCTCAGAACTTCCAATATTGCAAATAAAGGAAAAGTCAAATAAAAAATTACGAAAAACTACAAATAAAAGTTCAAATGCAGAAGAATCAATTGAAGAACCTGCGATTACTCAATTCAATGAATTAAAAAATGAAGCTTTAGAGGCTACCAAAGTTGCTATCGAAAAGATAAAAGCTAACAGAAATAAGAATAAAAATAACCAAAAAGAACAGCAATTGCAAAGAATGCAACAAGAAGAGAAAGAAATCAAAATAAAAAAATCAAATCAAAAGCTGATCAGAACTAGTACGCGAGGAATTAAACGACTTCCTGCTGATGTTATAGAAAATCTCCCTGATATACCGATAAATCCTTTTAAAAAGCAGAAAATAAACGAAACTAAGACACAAACTACAATGTCGCAAAAATTAATGAAGAAAAATGGATTTAAAGAAAGCTATATTTCGAAAATAAGAAACGCCCCTTCCTCTTCTGGTAGTACTACAGAATTTAATATTATTAATCTGCAAAAAGCAAAGAAACAATTGAAAACTATGTCTCCTACTACAGTTTCTTTTAGAAATAAGATGTTAAGTAGGAATTCACGATATTCAACTACTTCCTATATAATGTACCTTCAAAAACAAAAGGCATCTAACAAAAATTAGTGTTTTACCAAACAACAATAAAATAATATTTTAACTAATAGTTATAAATATAATAATTTTTCTTCAGTTCTCGCAAATTTTTACGTTTTTTGATAACGATTATTGCTTTTAATATGGATAGTAATAACATAATATAACTAAACATGTCCTCTGCCATATTTTATTAAATAATAATATATATATAATTATATGTTATAGAAGTCAACTTGTTACATGTCTCTGCTTCAGTTTGTTTGTTCTTTCATTTTATTTTTTGTTATTCCTCAATATGATGTTATTTAAAAAATATCAATATTAATTATAGTATTAAATGTAATTCAATAAAAGAAAAAAAAAAAAAAAGAAAAAATAAAATTAAATAAAAGAAAAGAAGAGAAAAGAAAAAAAAAGAAAAGAAAACTGTTTCATTATTTTAATTTTATGTAATATATGAAATATGAAATTAAAAATAAATAATAGTTGTGTGATATGTAATTACAAATTTATCATTTATTTCATTTAGTAATTTGTGTATAGTTTATTTATTTTGGTATTTATTTTGAAATGATATGAAAGGGTAATGAAACGAAGAAAAGTGATTGGTAGTTGCATTACGATCTTCTGCATATTTCTGACTTTCTGATTGGTGCTCTTTTTAATCTCTATACTTTCCGAAGAAATGATTGGTCGAATTATTTTACACATCCTTTATCCTAAGGAATAAACGAAGCAACGGTAGAGGAAAGAAAACTATAATACTAGAGGGAGCTGCATCATCTTTTCCCAATCAAAATTTAACACGGTTTCGGTTGGAACGTTTCAAATGGAGTAAGCACGTTAACGGCTAATTCTATATTAGAACTTGCAGGAGTTTGTTTTGTAGATTTCTAACAATACGTAATAGTTTTTGTTTATTGAGAAGATAGTTGTGATACAAAAGTAAATGTTTTAATTAACGTAAAGGTAAATGTTTAATTTGTAAAAACAAATATTTTGAATTTTATGTACTTACTATTTGCATATAGAAAGTATACTGATTCTTTGTATTTTGATTTCTGCATTTTTTTATTTTGTTCAAAAATATATTAAAGAAGAGCCTGTACATTTATTAAATTATATACCAGAATTTGATATAAATGTTTAATAAAAACACAGAATATATTTTATTAATATTAAATATTTTCTTTGTCTAGATGAGTAGTTTATTAAATTCAATACGAGAAAGAAATGGAAATCATACTCGTGAAGAGATGTCGTATATATTTGGCAGAGATCCTAGTATTTTAGCTTACGGACAGAGACCATGCCCATCTCAAGAAACGAAGAAAAATTTACTTTCTTCATATGAAATGGAAGAATTTGATTCTGCAGAAGACACACAATCCTCACTTTCTGATTCGTCTTTAAAAACACTTAAAGTCTATTTACGTTTAAAGCCATTTCCAAGAAAAGTCATTTTATCACCAGAACAAGAAGAAGCTTATAAAATAATTAATTCAACTACTTTGGTAACTAAGTTGCCGTATTTAGAGAATAATAGTAGTTTTGCAAGAACTAAAAGTAGCGATATACAATGTAAAACTTATACCTTCACTCAAACATTTGGGCCAGAGGTGACGCAATTACAATTCTTCGATCAAGTAATTAAGCAACAAATGGTTGATTTCTTAGGTGGACAAAATTGTAACGTGATGACTTATGGTACGTGTTATATATTACAAATTTTTATTTTTACATTTGTTTATATATTTTAAGTGAATACTAATCATGGTTTTATAGGTACAACAAATTCTGGTAAATCGCATACGTTGCAAGGAACTATTATATCGCCGGGTATCATACCACGTGCTTTAGAATTCGTATTTTCTATTATCACCCCAAAATCTTTACCTTCGTATAAACCTCTACATCATAGCGATGCAACGTTTCTTAATTCTTTGGAACGAGCTCAAGAGTTGGAAGCTAAAACCAAATTGTTAAGTTTTAATTCTGTGGATAAAAATCAATATATTAATACTTACAAACAAATGCAGAAAATATTGCAAGAAGAATCTCCTTTGAGAGCTAGCGAATGCAGCGATGCACATTATTCGGTATGGGTATCTTTTGCGGAGATATATAATGAAACTGTGTACGATCTTTTAACAATTGATTGCCAAAAGAAGAAAGTACCATTAAAACTAGCAACTGATAATTTTGGAAGAGCTTTTATCAAAGGTTTGAATACCGTTTACGTTAACTCTGGTGCTGAGGCCTATCAAGTTTTAATGGCTGGACAATATAATTTGAAAGTTGCTGCAACAGCTTTAAATGCAAAAAGCTCGAGATCTCATTGCATATTTACTATTAAATTATTAAAATATTATTCTGAAAATTTAATCGATACAGTAAATTTAAGCACGTACGTATATTTTAACATTTTTATTTTATTTGCAAATGTTAATATGAAATTATTCATTATGATTTATTTTATTTTATTTTTTTTTCGAAACAGATTTTCTTTTTGTGATTTGGCTGGTTCTGAACGTGTAAAGAAAACATTGAATATTGGTGAAAGATTGAAAGAAGCTCAAAATATCAATACAAGTCTTTTGGTCTTAGGAAAATGTTTAAAGTCAATTTACGATTCACAATTATCAAAATTAAAATCTGAACCCGTTATTGGACCATTCAGGGAATCCAAATTGACGAGATTATTTAAAAGAGCATTATCAGGAAAAGAACATATTGCTTTAATCGTTAATATTAATCCCTTACCAAATCTTTATGTAGAAACACAAAATGTATTGAATTTTGCAGCTATTGCAAAGAAAATAATTATAGAACCAAAAGTAAAGGAAAAAATAAAACCACATACAAGATTTTCTAAAATAGTTGGAAGAAATATACAAAGTGTAATTAACTGGGAGCCAACAGATTTAGAAAATACTGGTGATAAGATAATATATTTTATTAGCTAAATCATTTTCATTATAGATTGGTACATATTGATTGGATTTTTAATAAATTGATTAATTACAGATGGAGATACAGAGGCAGAGCTAGATGACATGAAGTTAATTTCTTCTGAAGAATATGAAAACTTGATATTGACAAATAGACAACTAAAAAAGGAAATTACGAATTTAAAAAATCTAGCATTAACTCGTGAATTTGAACTTCGACAAGAATTGGTTGACACTTATACTAACATCATAAAAAAAATTGAGAATGATTGGAAGTATGTGTATTTATATGTGCCCATAATTATGAAACTGGTCTAAGTCATCTATTTCTTGTTTCGAGATATTTCATTGAGTTGCATTTGAATATTAAATGAATTCCATATAATGTTAAAATTACAATCACTATCTAATGATTCATTTTTAATAATATCGTCAAGATTACATTGAATTAATTTAGTTTGAAATAATGTGGTATGAAATAACTGATAAACTCATTTTTTTTTAATTTTGACTTAGACCACTTTTATAATTATTGGCTCATATGTAGGATAAAATATTAAAATTTGTCATATCAATATTATGTATACTATAATACATACTACTATATTCATAATAATTTGTAGGACTCGTATGAAAGATGTCGAAGAACAACAAGAAAGTTCTTTACAATGGTCAATTAAACAAATTGAAGAATATTATAAACAAAAATTAAATACTCGAAAAAGGGTACGATCTAGTGAAGATAATGTTGAGAAAACAAAAGACATTAAAGAACTTGAATATGAAAATTCTCATTTGACTTCTAAATTAGTATCTATGAAAGATACTATTTATGAATTAAAACAAAAAAATCAAGTTTTAAGCATAGAAAAAAATAAAATCGAATATGAATTGAGTTTGATAAAGGAAGAGTTAAAATATACCAAATGTTTAGTGGATGCTGCTGAGAAAGATCTATTTCACGACGAAGAAAGAAAACATTACGTAGAAGAGATAAAGTCACAGTTATCTCTTAAGGAAAGTCATGTGAAGGTAATTATTTAGTTAAACATTTTTTAATCATTATAAATAATATTATACATTTGTTATTTATAAAATATTTCATTATATATACACAATGTTTTAGAAACTTAAAGAATTTTTGAACGAAGCTAAAGAGGAATACATTGCTATAACAAGTGATGGTAGAAAAAAAGAACATCAAATTAAAGAACAAGAAGAATTAATAATAGAATATGAAGACAAGATGGAAGATATGCAAGAACAAATCGAAAGAATTAACTATCTTCTTGCAGATCGAAACGCAATGATTGAAAAATTAGATGAGAATAAGCAAACGATGGCGGATAAAATAATTGAATTAGAAAATAAGTTGAAGCTAGTGAATGAAGATTATGAAGTAGATATTTCTTATAAGCAAGAAGTATGTCGTCTATATATATTTTTTAATTTATATAAGAACTTTTTCTTCTTTTAAATATTTTATTTTTTTTTTCTTCTTCTTCTTTTATGAAGGTTTTAAACAAATCCGAACATAACGAAACAGACAATTTTTGTGTGAATGTCATTATAAAAGAAGATTTAAGTGAAAAAGATGAAACACAATCTGAAGAAACGGTAAATACTTCGGATACAAACAAAAATATTTCAACAGAAAAAATAATAATTGGTACGTAATTATTTGATTAATAATATAAGTTAAAACAAAATGGTATTCTTTTTCTTGTATGGAAAAATATAAATAACAATTAATCCTTATATAGAATCAGAAGAAAAGTCAATTTCAACAAAATGTAAAGAATCGTTAACATTGAAGGAAGATAAAAGCTGCCAAACTGTCGAATTAGTCACGCAAGAAGTAATTTTACAAACTAGTTTCTTAGAAAATGATGTAAAAAATATATCTATTCAAACAATCGATGATATGAATTATGAAAAAATGGAACAGAAATATAATGAATTAAAAACGAAATTAGAAACTGAATTCGAAAAGGTACATTTAATACATAATTTATATAATATCTAAATATTAGGTTAAGGAAACAGAAATCCATTACTTTTACGTGAATTTGAAGATGTTATTTAACATGTTTCGAATTCTCCGATTTAGATCAAATATGCATCGTTTTGTTCTATAATTTATTGCTATTTTAAAGGTAACTTCTTACACATAATGCCTTCGCTTTTGGCCTTCGCTTTTTTGACCGCTTCTGGTCAATCGTTAGCTTCAAACGGTCCAGTTGTTGACAGTAGAGATTCGAATTTAGTGTTTGGCCATATAGAAGCAACTCATAATGAATTATTCCTTTCCAGTCCCACCAAATGCACAGCAGAATCTTCCTGGTCGTTAGTCCTGGTTTGTCCATCGTTTGAGCTGTTTCATTGCGTTTTGATTTTTTTTAGTGCGAAATGTCAATTTTTCCAATGAACATAATTTTGAAATTGTTTGATCGATATTTTACGAGATATTGATTACTACAGCTATCTACCGAAAAAATAATAGTTTTTTTTCCTTATTCTAAATATTAATTCAAGCAAATGATATTTTGTCATTTGTCCAAAACAATTTATCATCATCATTATTATTATTTATCTTTAAAGAAAGAAGAGGACAATCTTAAAATTGTAAAGGAACTGCAAAAAAATATTACTAAAATGGAAATAGATTTAAATGCAAAGCAAATAGAAAAAACTAATCTAGAGAATTTAATTGAAGAAAATATGAAACAACAACAAGTTTTGGTAGAAAAATTACAAGAAAGTAATAAAAAAGAAAAGGATAAGGATGATGAAATAACAGCTATACAGAAAGGTTTGTGATTTTGTTGATGTTATTGAAACAGTATTTCAAATGCCGAAGTATATCTTATTTATAATGTTGTAATAATGCTTTTTTTTTAATAAAATGTTAAAATATAATTATTACATATGTTTTAAAAATCAGTTCTCATTATTATTTTTCAATGTACACGTCAGAAAAGTATTACAAATTATTTCCATT
>JACGTP010000006.1:5060071-5110991 GCA_023678845.1 Mischocyttarus mexicanus | reverse complement strand
CTAAATTAAATTAAATTAAATATTCTCTTTCTCTCTCTTTCTCTCTCTCTTTTCTTCTCTCTCTATGATTTTAGTTATTTCAGTGTTTCTTTTTTATTATTCAGTTTTTAAACATTTTATTTTATTATATATTTGTATAGCTCCATAAATATACAATAAACAGAATTTAAAGAAAAAAAAGAAAAAAAAATAAGTTATAAGTATAAGTATTTTCTATTTTAATTATTTATTATTAAATTTCTTTTGACGTTTTAGTTAAAACACAAAATTGGATAATCGGTCTGACCAGTTTTCTGGAAAACTGATATTTTATTTCTTTTTTTTTTTTTTGTAATATACCCTGATTAATATTTACGTCTTAGAAGATCCTTTGAATATAAAGAATTAATTACCGTTATAATTAGTGTCCTTATCTTAAAGCAGGATCAGGTATAAAACTTATTGAACAGAGATATAAAGTGACAAAAAAAAAGGATAGATAGATACACATGATGAAGGGAAAACATGAAAGGGAGTTGTAAAGAGATGAAAAGCGAGAATAAGAAGAGAGATCGTAGAAGTATTCGTATTACGATGATTAAAATCAGGTCAACGAAGTTTTCGTCGAGTTTGCAAGGAACTGCATTACCGAGATTTATGAAGGGTAGAACTTCATTTTCAAGATATTTCGTCTTCTTCTTCTTCTTCTCCTTCTCCTTCTTCTGCTTTTTTATTCTCACTCCTTTACTATCTTCCCATCGTTAATGTAAAGCTTATTGTCTCGAAAAGGGAGATATAGAACTTCGTTTGTATGCAAATTAAAGTACTCTTTAATTCTTTGATTAGATTATTTTTGCATATACTGCGAGTCCCCCAAGAGTATTTTCTCTACTTCAAATATCAATTTATAATAATTAAATGTTTTAAAATTTTTATTAATAAAAATATATTTTAGAATAATAATTCTAAATTTATATTATTACTCATTTCCACACATATTAAAGTTACTTTATATTATAAAATAAATCAAATATAGATAAATTTGTATAATGTATTTTAATTAACATTAGGGCACTGTCATGTATTATATATATATATATAATACTATTACTTATTAATTATAAAATATTTAATATATACGAATCACAGAGAAAAAAAAAGAGAAAGGAAAAATAATTATAACCACGAAATGCGTTTGTCCTGTGAAAATAAAAAAAATAAAAAAGGGACTGGTAGAGACTTGAAAGCAGCATCTGACATCGGTGTTCCAATATTGCGGTCACGCTTGATGCTAGAAACGTGCTTGGAATTCGATCAATGTCGGCAGTCAAGTATTCTTTGCCAACGGGGATTATTGGGTGTCGCGAGAATAAGCTTTTAAGAAGAATGAAAAGAATGGGGAAAGAAATAAGACTTTAAGAAATGGTAGGTAGAATTTAACAGAAGACTAACCGGGTAGCCAACCTCTAATGCTGACGTTTAAATGTTACTGAAAGTTACGTGGTACAACCTTTTTCAAATAGATTTTGTCTTTTCTACTATTTGTCTCTTTCTCTTTCCTTCTCTTTTTCTTTATTTTTCAATTAGGATTGTTTCGGAGGAAATACCAAATTAGATAGGACTTGAAGCGATAGAAAAAGAATTGTGAGTTAATGAAAGTAGAGAAAAAAAATTAAAGAAGATAAAGCAGATAAATAAAAAGAGAGAGAAAAAATATCCGACCAAGTACTTCGTCGTTGGTCGTATCATCGTGTGTGTGCGTGTATGTGTGTTGTCCCCGCAAACGCATTTTAGAATTTTAATCATTTCGTTTCGTTCGAAATTTCCGCGGTTTTCTCTTCTCTGTAAAAAAAAAACAAAAACAAAACCCAAAAAATTAATCACCACTACGTTTTGCGGTGGTTTTGGCCCGAAAGTTTAAAACATTACTCGTGTTTTTTCCCCAGATGTTTGTTTTCTTTTTTAAAAATAAAAATCTGAAAAATTATTGCAATTCCAGGATTTCTTGTTTATTAAAAAGTATTATACAAATTTATTTATTTGATTTATTTTATAATATAAAGTAACTTTAATATGAAAATAAGTAATAAAATAAAATTAAAAATACTGTTCTGTAACATTAATAAACTGTCATCATCTTTTTTCGAATCACATTTATTAGATTGGGGATTTTGACAACCTAATATGAAATCTTGCATCATAAAATACTATCATGGCGTTCTGAGCAAAACAATTTCTTTTTCCCCAAGCAAATATTACATAAATTCTGACGACTGTAATAATCAATAAATCTAAAGACCTCCTTTACCATAGAACCAACATTTATATCTTTCGAAATACTTTGAACGATAATAAAAATGATTAATAAGAATCGTATTACTTTAATCCATCGTTTTAGGTATAATTTAAGTTCTTAATATTTTACCTCTTCTCCCCATATTTCATTTAATGAACAAACACAGCATCATAATAATTCAAACGTATCAATTTACTTTAATAAAAAAGACGCTAGATATATCTTCGAGGTGTTAAAGAAAAACTTTTCTATGTTGTTCGTCGGATAAGCATGATGGAGTTTTTTTTTATCATGGGGGTCGTTAACAAACGCGAAGGGTTGGAAAACTTGGAAGAAAATTACTTAGAAGATGAGAGAGATCATTCATTTTTTCTTTGATCGACGATGGAAATACAACAAAATGATGGGTGATTTAAAACATCTATTTTTTCTTTTCTTACGGACAGACTGAAGGATGGAACGAAAGATAAAGTGAAAGTGCAAATAAATGGGAAAGAAAAGAAAGGAAGAGAGAGAAAGAGAAAATGAGAATAGGAAGGAGAAAAAATTAATTGATTTGGATGAATTAAAATGATAAAAAGAAATAGAAAAAAAAAGGAGAAAAAGTGGAAATGATGAGAACAAGGAGGAGAAAAGATTAATCGATGAGGAAGAAAATAAATGATAAAAAAAGAGAAAGAGAGTAATACAGATAATGATTAATTGATCAGCTTTATCAGATATTTAGTTACTATATAAAACATAGTCTTTTAATATTCTATAAAAATGGTCTAATTATTTTCTTCGAGTCTTTTTTACTTTAATTGGTAAAGAGTTAAACATTTTTATTCCTTCGTAATACATATCTGAGAAAAAGAAAAATTAAGAGAAGGAAAGATGAATTAATCAATGACGAGAAAAGAAAATGATAAAAATAAAGATAAAGATAAAGAGAGGGTGAGAGACAGAGAGAGAGAGAAACTCAATCGATAAGGAAGAAAGAAAATGATAAAGAGAGATAGATATTTTCCAAGGATCGTCTCCGAACGGGAAGGAAGGAAGGAAGGAAGGTGGCCTATTGATCCATGAAGAGAGTGCCAAAGGGATGCTGGAGCTTCGTCCTTGACGCAATATCCGTCATTGCTGAAAAAAGAAGAAGCTCCATTTACGATTTTTTTCTCCCCTTCCCCCTTCTGCATTCCCTTTTCATCCTTTCTTTCTTCCTGTTCCTTCTCTCTTTTTTTTTTCTACTTTTCCAAGCCAACCACACCACCAAAGTACTTTACTTCTTCTTCTTCTTCTTCTTCTTCTTTCTTATCTCTTCTCGTTTCTGCTTTTTCTTATCTTCTGAAAATTTCTCATTCCTTGGTTTAACTTTTTACTTTATTCTTTCTTTCTTTCTTTCATCCGATTCACAAGCTTTCTCCTACGATGGGGAATAATACCCATTCTATCCCCCCCTCCTTTTTCTAAAATCTTTTCCCCTTAAATGGTAATCTTTCCTTCTTTTCGCAAGAATTTATTCCCTTTTTTTTATTTCACTCTTATATAACTCGACGTAATTCGAACGATTTATGGAATCATTTATGAATAATTTTGCTTTTAACTCTAGTATTTGTTGGAAAGGAAACTTAGGAGGAAACGGTTTAATCGATAGTCACGTAGATGTAATAGAACGAACAAGTGATGGAAGATAATTTTGAACGGACAGTGTGTAATAGTAGTAATAGTAGTAACAGTAGTAGTAGTAAATGTTCTCTACGTGTGTTATATTCTAACTAGTATAAAGGGTTACCATTTTGATTGGTGTATGTATAGTAGATGAATACCATCACATACCAAATACAACAGAGTAATATCTACCGTGTATATATGAACCGTATAAGGAAATTAGGCTATCACTATAATCAGATCAAACTATGATACCTATTCCGTTATCATACAAACTCCTCTAATTGTTGCAATTTTCTTTCATCATTTTAAATACATTATTATAGAAAATTCAATTAATTAAATAAAGTGCATACTAAATTTCCTTCGTATACGTTCTATATCAAAATTTAATTAATTATTATTTATATTAATTATAGTGTTCGTCAAAATGTATATATTTTTAATAGAATAAAGTTGAAAATGCATAATGTTGATCAATAGATCGATAACATATATACATTATATCGTAAAATATCTTGCGATAAAAGGTAAAATGTTAGTTGAAATTTCATGAGAAAGTTTAGCCCAGTTTCTCTTATAACTTACTATATATAATTTATTATAATTCGATGAAGGTAGATAAAGTATCGAGAAAATTTCTAGTTTCATTAACACGTTAGTTATCATTAAGTTTAGTAAGAAAAACCACACCGTAAAGGTTTTTTTTAGTTAACGCAATATCTGTTGCATGTATTCATTTATGTATACAGACACACACATATATATAAAGTTTATTAAATATATACCCAACAAAGAGTATTGTTTATAAATATCATCGCGTATACCCTTAACATTTGATTGTAATTAATTTATTTGTTCCTATAGACTATTACGTCACATATATATGATTAATTATATTCAAAAAGGGCAAATCAACAATGTAACTAATCGCTCGCTTGATGGAGATTTTCTTGAAAACTAGCGTAATGCATTTCAATAAAATTAAAAATATATCGATTCCTTGTTCCTATCGAATTAAATTTAACGAGGGTTATTCCTTTCTCTCTCATTCTTTCTTTTTTTTAATTTTAGAACAAATAAAAGAAGGTTCATATGATTCCAATTAACTCGCTCATTTAACATGATCGTACCTTTTTGCGTAGGGTCAATTTTAAAGTGGACACGTGTATCGGAAATTAATAGCCATCGTTGTTGAGACCCATTAGTCGACTAGGAAAACTCGATTAATAAAATCGATACGATAAAACTTTAGTAATAGGGGTATGTCGTTATTATTACACACATACACATACAAGTATAGTTAACTTTCTTAAGTATGTAAAATCACAATGAGGTTGTTAAAACGTAACCTTTACCATTTAAACGAATCATGTAACTTCTTCTTTAATATTTCGTATAACAAATATACAGTAAATCAATACACGGAAAGAAAATAGTAATTATGTTATTCAAAAAACAAACTTTCTAACAGCAGAACATTAATTTCTTTTTACTTTCGAAATAATGTTGACACGGTAACACCTTAGTTTCTACTTGTACCCTTACTTTAAAAACTATCCAGTCACGAAATCCATTGTTAAAGAATCCTATTCGTGTTGCACGAAAGAATCATGCTTTATATTATCGTCACTATGATTTTATTAAATAAGTACACACAGAATAATGTAACATCTACAAAAATTATTCTTGTTTTCTTTATGTTTTACTAGTTCTTATTATCTTAACTGAATCTTTATAAGTTTATTTTTTACGAGATATCGATTACTACAGCCATGTGTCGAAAGAATAATGAATTTCTTTTTCCCCAAGCTAATATATATTTTATTTATGAAACATATTTTTATATATTCTCTAATTTAGGAAAAAAAAAATTAAATTTTGCAATGTGATGTCGTGTAAATTTATTCTAATAAATAAAGAAAAAAAAACTGTGAATGCTACGTTACGGTAGAAACGTTTGTAATTTTCATTCATTTTAAAATAGAAACCACACTCAAACACAAGGGAAAATACGAATTTCGTTTATTACTCGTCGGTTGCGTCTTCGTTAATGCGTTCGCGGTATGTTGGAGTATAGTTTTCATGATAAATATAAGACTTATGTACGACGAGCTTAACGAGAAAAGCCTTCTTCGTCTTATGGGAGATAGTTTATTGTGAAAGTTTCCCATCTAGAAACGTTACGCTCTTCTATTCTTTCATTTTACTCTTTCTACTTTGTAGTAGTTTCACATTTCTGCTTCTCCTTCTTCTTTTTCTTTTTTCTAACTGTTGTTTCTTTCATAATATTTCTTTTTTTCCCCGTATTCTTTATTCTTACTTTAACTTATTATCAGAAAGAAAAGAAAAATAAATGATATGCAAACGTTCTCAAGTCTTACGATCTAGAAAATAAACTAGATCTAACGATTCTTGAAATAAAGAAAATTTTTACGTTTTCGGATTAAACCATGAATATTTTTTTAAATAATTATTTTTTGAACGATGAATAATACTGAAAAAATAAATAAAATTATTCTATTAGAGGGAAAAGAAATTAAATCATCATTTATTGTACTTCAATTCGCTATTACTTAACAATACAAACAATAATAAAATTCTTAGTTTATTGAAACGTCGATATGAAAAGAAAAGTTTAAAAAGATCATATTGAAATACACACACACACACTCACACTCACACAGAAAGATAGGATATCAAAGCTGAAGGAATTCCTGAATCAATTTCAATCGAAATCACATTTGCGGTTGAATATTCTTTATCTCGAACAGTTCAACGACTGTATTAAATCTAATACCGTAGGAGGCAACGTCCTATCAATGAATCATCCTTGCCCTCGAGCTATCATATACATATATTCATGTATGTATGCATGTATGTATGCATGTATGTGGAAAAATAAAACTGTAATATGCAGATATAACGTAAAAAGAAATTTACAGCAAAAGCAGACAGAATTCTTGTTGAGACTTGCGGCGACAATTCTCGGAAAAATGACAATTTAACGTGTAAAAAGAATCTTTAATACGAGGCATAAAGTAAAATAAAAAATAGAATAAAGAAATGAGTCAAAGGAATAAAAAAGAAAAAATAATAGAAACAGAAAAGAGCCAGTGGGGGAGGAGGTGATAAAAATTGCGTAAGGGTAAGAGTTACGTGCGTGTGATTACTCGAAGGGAGGGGTGGGAGAGTTTTATGTACCGTGGTAGATGGTAGTAGTAAAACAAAGTAGGGCGAAGCTTGTCCTGACCTAGCTGACAGGATGACGTCATACCTGCGACCCACTCTTTGGTCGTCTTCCTCAAACCCAGTTGAGAAAGATATTCTCTTGCGGAATACCTGTTTGCTTTTGATGCGACGAATAAGTATACCAACCAACCAACCAACCAGCACTTAGGTATTCGCATTTTTCAACGTTGTTTTTGAAATATGTGAAATATTGTAGCATCATCGTTTCAAAGCTATGCTGGACACGCTTTGATCATCTTTTATAGTTTCTTTTTCATATTATATAATAAATAAATACGAAAAGGAAACCTATATATAAATATACTTATCTATTTATTATATTCTAATAAAGGTAAAAATAATGTATTTCTTTTTCATCATACTAATATGTATACCAATTAAAAAGTATAAAAATTCTAAAACAAAATTGACGAGTATACAAAATTTGAACGTTAAAACAAACGAATATGGATTATTTAAAATTGATTGTAGATAGAAATACTCCCATGATTCAACTTTATATAAAAAACAAACCAGTACGTACAATTTTATCGGTTTTCCGTGTTGAAAACATCGACATTCGATACACGACGAGGAAAGCACAGCAAACATCGTGCTCTTTCGTTGTTAAATACGACTTGCATCATCCCTCCTCTTTCTCCTCCACTCTCCCACCACCACTCTCTTTCTCTCATCAACGAGTACATCGATAAAACGTTTAAAGGTGTGTAAGAAAGTGGCACACGTTCATTGATCAAAGCAGCTTTCCAACTAACAAGGTTTTAACGTTGGGGAAGGGAAACGAGGGTGAGGTGGGGATGGAAGGAGTTTAGTACTCTGTTTGTTTCACCTAATCGTTCACTCCTCAAAACGAACTGTTCATCATCTTACCAATTTTTCTATTCCTTCTCGAATCCTATTTGTCCCAATCATTTGACGCTAACTCCAACTTCCTAGATTATCGAAAAAGAAAAAGAAAAAAAAAACAAAGCTAATTCGACCTTCTTCGTCTCGTCACCCTTCTTTTTCTTCGACCTTCCCTTCCATTATATTTTTCCTTCAGAGACACAACCCTCGGTCGATACTCGCTGTTTGCACAGCCTCGTTTCTACTCTTTCCTTCCACCTTTCTCCCCCTCATTTCCTCGCCGATCCTTCCTTTTCCCTTCTTCCTTTTCTTCTTTTTCTTTGCTGCCACTTTTCACCCCCCACTTCTTCAATTTCCGGTCCAATTTTATTATTCGTCGATTATTATTACCGGAAACGTACCCATAAACTATGCCCATTTTCCCTTTTTCCCTTTATTTTTTTTTATTTGTTATTAAAATTAACTTTCATTTGAAGATTATATTGGGTGTTGGAATTCATTCGTAGCGTTTTAGGAAAGATGACGTGGGTATACAGTATTCTGTTTATACCAGTGATGGCGAACCCGTGATCCGTGAGTTAGAAACTGACCCACAATTGCCAGACAAAACATAATATTCATGGATCTAAGCTCCTCCTCTGTATTTGGTGGGATCAACAAGCGATGGGTAGTATTTTTATAAATGTATTTTTGTAACTCCGCCTGCAGTTCTCTGGGTGAATTGAGTAGCACAGAGACACTGCTGCCGGTCCCAAGCCCGGATAAAGGAGGAGGGTTGAGGAACAAGGTAAGCCACCTATTCCTCGTAAAAAGGATTCTTGGCTCAGAGAACAGGGACGTCAGCCTCGAATAACAGACAGATTCATGGAAAAAAAAACAAGGCAAGAAAAATGATTCGCCAGCTAGAACATAGAATGATCAAAACGGCATGCGACAATAAACCACAGGGATCCAGACCACCAGGAAGACCCCTAAAAAGATAGCGGGACAGCTGGACGTCAGCTTCTCAGGATGACCCAGCCCAATAAAATACTGGCCTCAGGCCTAACGTAAGAAGAAGAAGAAGTATTCTTTTTAATTTCATTTAAAATAAATCCTTATTTGGCTCTCAGAAAACACTACGAATTAATTCCAACACCTAATAGACTATACAAGGGTGATAGGTGGATGTATAATTCGTCTATTTATTCATTCATTGGTGCTTTTCGTTCTGAAAACCTTTTCTATTTTTGGGTTAGACATTTATTTGAAGAGTTGCACGAAGATTATTGATCCATGGTTTATCGAAGAAGGATGGGAAATGAGAGAGGAAATAATCGGAATATATTTTAGATGTCATGTGACCGTATATATGGAAACAGTTACGACTAACTCAAAGTAATTTTGAAAACTGTCAAGAACACTGGGGAATGTATGTACATTTTGTGAAGATATAAACTACAACTTTACCAATTATCTGTCTCGAAATGTGAGTTGTTGTAATAGAATGTTAACCGTTTGATTGGGGGATGATGTGTGGTGGTAGTGGTGGTGGAAGAGAAAATCCAACATATCTCTTGAATCATTCAAAATTATGTTTCATACAAAATTGTCGACTCAAAATGATTTTAATAAACATTACTCCTCCAACCATTCAAAATTATGTTCTCATTATGAATTTATTATCTTCAAATGCATTCATAAATCATATCTCAAATTGACGAATTTGTTTATTAATTAATTTTGCATATATTATAATAAAAATGATATTTTGGATTTATTTTTGGAAGAAGAGGGTTAAACGAAGTTGAAGGTAACCAAAGAAAATGTTGGATTGATTAAATACAACTCGTGGTTTTTTTCCTTCTCATGTAGCATACCTGTCAGAAGACATTTTCTCTCTCTTTCTCTCTTTCTATGTGTACACAATACAAATGTATAAAATAAGAAGAGTATATGCGGGTTGCGTTTGTCAGACGCGCAAAAACCTTTTACTGGTCGTAAATTCGTATTATTTAGGTTGTGAGTTAAACTAGGACACGGTTATATTTGCTTCCTCTCGTTGATATGTGGGTGATATGAAGAAGAAGAAGAAGAAGAAGAAGAAGAAGAAGAGAGAGGGAGAAAGAGTAAAAAAAATGAGAATACAGTTTATTGAAATACTGAAATAATGTACGTCTAGTCTGCTAGTCTCGTCTCTGGAACTATGCCGCCGTGAGAGAAAGAACGATATCTGTCCATTTTTATTGTCCCTTTTTTTTATTATTATTTTTTTCTTTTATTTCAATCTCTTTCAAAAAGATGGAATGTGTCGATCAATATTTCAAAGAATGCTCGTTTATGTTTCCTATGACGACAACGATGACGAGGATGTGGATGAGGATGATGGAAAGGTTTGTAGGAAAATACTATTTGAAGTTCATTCTTAAAGGGGATACTCTTCTATCGGATATAAAAATAATTATTAAGAAAAATAAATAAATTCATTAATTTAACAATCAAAAAAATGATGCATATTTGACTTTAATTGGATCATTCTAACTATACTAAAAAAAGCTTTCAATTTCATGCAAAAATATTGGATTCCTATTTACCATCCCTTATATTTCATAAACCGTGTAAGTTGAAATCATAAATTAAATTGAAATTCCATAAACTGTGTAAAAACAAACGACAATTAAATTATATATGTTTTGAGATAGTATGCACTGGATTGCATTACGAGTTGTGTGAATAAAATATCCCACTTTTTATTTTCTATGGAATATTATTTTTCTTTCTTTCTTGAAAAGTGTGTATAATAAAAGAGTTGAATCGTAAATATATTTACACATACGTATATATATATATATATATATATTTATTTTATGTGACCATGTAAACGTGGTGTATTAAATAAAAAAATATTTTATCATCATTTTTATATATACCAAGCATGGCGTTGATTTCATGAATTATTAAACGAAATCTATTCGACCGGATGCAATCCAACTTTGCCGAGTTTCACGCATCTTACTTCTCGTGCTAGTATAAAAGGAACAAAATAAAATAGATGAAAGGGAGAAAAAAAGGGAGAGAGAGAGAGAGAGAGAGAAAATGAAAATGAAAATGAAAATGAAAAGAAGGAAAGAAGTATGATTCTAGTAAAGGAAAGTAGTTCAGCGATGAGAGTTTTTTCAAATGCAAATTTTTCTCTCACTCGATAGCTTGACCTTTGAGAAAAAGAGAGAATCCATCTTGTACGTTAGAAGCATCCTCGAACTTTCTGACTCATCGATCTTTGATCATGCTGATACGATTTCTAAAAGAAAAGCCCGATGTCGGGCTTTTAGAATTTATAAAACGTGATTTGATAAACGTTTTAAATCAATATTGCTTTTAGGAATATTCGATTTTGTTTCGATTTTGTTTCGATTTTGTTTCATCAGTCAAATTCATAATAAATCTTATGATCTATGGAATAAAAAGAATATAAAATGAAAGAAAGAAATAGGATTGTCAGTTTTGTTAAATATCTATGTTAATATATAATTTATTTATTTATTATATATATTATAATTATTAAATTAAATAAACTAATATACTTGGTTGTCTCCTTGTTAAACAAATACGATTACTATGAGATGAGACAAACTCTTTTTCAATATTTTATAAATGATTTTTATTACAACGATACTATTTGAAATAATGGTCAAATACGGCGATAGAAATACCAGAATAAATGATCAATATATTTGTTTATACAAAAAATACATTGATATAATCTATGAAGATTTATCTTTGTCTGAACCCTTAGAAGCAAAAAAAGAAAAAAAAAAAGACATTTACTTTTCTCTACCCTTCTTGAAACGAACGAAGAACAAACTTCGAAGGTCACATCAAGTATCCACGTGTCGGAGAGGAATGGCTCGTTATTTCGTTTGGAGTCTAAAGAAATGTCATTTTACGGAATGATTATATTTTCACGTTATCATCGTCAAGATTACGAGTGCTTTAACAAGCTAACAAATTAAACTCTAATTAAATAATTCAAAAAAACTTCTCTCCCATCCCCTTTTAGATTTCTTTCAAAGAAATATCTTAATTGAGAGAAAAAGAAAATTCATTGATTCGATATTTAACAATTAATTAAGAAGTGGTTTCGTAAGTATCATTAGATACAAATTATAAATATTAATTTAAACTGATATCAAAATTAAAATTTTATATAAAATGTATATAAAGGTAGATTAGTTTTCTAGAAACAAAGTTACCAAATGTTCCCAAATGTAAAATATTTATATTTGAGAAATTATACACCACAGGTATGCAAAAAATTATTAAATCGTTAAGCTTTTAATTTAAGCTTGTTATTTATAATAAAATAAAAAAGAAAAAAGACTAAACCTATTATTTTCAGCCCCAAACGATAGGCAACTTTTTAATAGGAAAGTGTAGTAACACGAACTTCACATTAAAGAGCTTTAGTAAATTTCTTACCAATAGATGGCGCTAGTAAGCAACATTATCGACAAAGTCTGGAGTGTTGCCTATCCACAGACGTGAATATTAGCATATAATTGATCACAAATATTTTTATTTCATTATAATCAAATTAATTAATTAATTAATTAATTGATCAATAATAATAATAATAATAATAATAAATCCTAAAGAATAGTTGTCAACTGCGAAACGAAATCATTCATCTAATTTCATTCACGGATATTAATTTTTTGTTTCACCCGACCGAGATCCTCCAATCGTTCGCAATTAAATTCCCATTTTAATATGCACACATATTTAAATACGCATACGTTCGAAATATTGATACTATCCGTAATTTTCATCTATTATGATAATGAAACGAGAACGTATTATTCTCTTTCTCTCGACTGACCAAACAAATAAATCTGACGACTTGTGACATATTTCTGATTGGCTTTCGGAATAATGTAATATCGTTGAAAAAAGAAAAGGATTTTGACAGAAAAAAAACATTCTATTCTATTCTATCGATATTATCGGAATGATTTTTCAATAATGACGACGTTCGATCGAAAGGGTATTCATTTCTTTCTTTTTGTTTTTTTTTCTCTTCTTTTCTTTCGATGCTCTTACAATTAGTTCGATCCAATTAAAATCAAAATAATGAACCGAGCTTAATTAAAAAAAAAAAAAAAAGAAAATAGTTTGATTCGATGATGCTTGTTCGCGCATTGAACACGTTAATAAAGAATTGAAAAAAAGAACAATAACGAAAAGGTGGAGAAGAAAATTAAAAATAGAAATTGAAAAATGTATTTCTTAAAATAGAATTTTATAAAAAAAAAAAAAAAAAATGAAACGATAATCCCAGCACGTGCGAGACGTTCGAGATCGTCTAGGTTGGATTTTCTTATCAAAAGATATACGAAGAAAATAGAAAAGTGAAACGAAAAAAAGAAAGAAAGAAAGAAAGAAAGAGAGAGAGAGAAAGATTGTCATTTCGAATGCATTTCCCAAGCTGACAGTTAGTCGATAGCCAGCAGCAACGTCGTTCGTCTACGTCGTAAACACTCTTTGAACAGGATTATACTACCACCAGGAGCAAAAGTATTAAACTTTATACTTTGGAATACGGTATGGTAAGGTCGTGTTTTGATAAAAGGAAAAACAAAACTATATCTAATAAAATATATCTTACGATATCAGTGCCAATCTATATCGAAACGATCTTCAATAAGAAATTGTATCTATTCATGGGGGATTCAATTAAATCTTATTTATTTTAATTCACACACATTCGATTTGTAACTTCTGGTATTCTACAGGGTTCTCATCTTGGTCCTCCTTTTTTTTATTCTTTTTATTTTTTTTCTGTACAAACTTTTCTATAACAATCTTGAAAAAGAATTTCGTTAGAAACGTCTTATCATCTATGAATCTTGAATATTTCTTCTCTTAATCTATTTACCAGAATTAAGGAGATAATATATTTTTTTGGAATAAAATATTGTATTAGTTATATTTGTAAATTGAATAATAAAATAAAAAAAAATAGAAAGAAAGAAAGAAAGAAAGGAAATGGACCGGACACAGTTGGAATCTTTCGTCACGTTCACAAGGGAAATCAATATTACCGACGAGTAAGCTTGCGCGCCAGTTATCCCTTCTTTCCTTTGCGCACATATTGTGTGTGAATGTGGTATGCATATATATGTGTGTGTGTAAGTATGTTATACTTCCTGTAAAAGGGACAATTCGTTAAACTGAAACAATACAAGCAATTTCGATATTGATAGATTTCCCCGCTGAGATTGAATCGTCGATACTTATGTAACAAATTGACGAAATAAAAAGAAAATGAGAGAAAGTGTGTGTGTGTGTGTGTGTGTGAGAAAGAGGGAGATAAATCTACACGAATGTTGGATTAATTCATATTCATCCAAAGATTGAATATAATTCATTGTTTATAGATACAAATTCATTCGTACGTTTGTTCATATGCGTTGGGGAAATGGTATTTGCGTTTTGTAAACGTTTGGAATGTAGGATGATTGCCGAACGTGAGCGAAAACGAGCCTAAAATATTGAATTATAAGTGGACATTGTTATTTTTTTATTTTTATTTTTATTTTTATTTTTATTTTTATTTTTATTTTTTTGTTTGTAGAGAGAATTTGCAATCGTCAGATTATTAATAATTGATTAAATGTCAATCTCATACGTGTTGGAAAGGGTGGAATGTTTATTGTACTTGATATTGGGGTATAGAGAAAATGATTGAATTGATTTACATGAGAATTCGTAACCATAATTAATCAACAATTTATAACGCGTTTTGTATCACCGAATACGATATATTTGATTTTTTATTCAAATGTAAATACAATAGGGAAATTGATAAATAAATAATATTCGATCGAGTTATCGATGCATTGATTATAAAACATGCGTGTTTATGTGTGTGTGTGTGCATTTTAGGAAAATAATAATTATTAATCAATTATTCGAATTTCCCGTTCATTTTTCAAAACTTATTCGCGTGTAGTATTAATCGATACAAATTTTGAAAGAAAAATAGATTCTGTTACGCGTTATCTTTATAAAAAGATTATTTTATAATACTAATAAAATATTCATGATCTATAAAAAATACTCTCTTTCACCTTTCTTCTGAACTATTTTTCATCTCGTTAGAAAACTAACAAGGCGGGAAAATTTCTCTAAATCATCTTTGCGTGCGTATTATCGGTCTGCTTCAGTTACTCTTTATATTATGGTTTGCCTTGAGAAATGCACTTGAGCACTGACGGCCCTACGAAGGTCAAGGTTCGGTATCGATTAGTCACGGAACGTCTCGTCGCTGGGCTCCGTTCTACCATGAAAATAAAGTAAAACAAAAATAAAGAAAGAGAAAGAGTGTGAGTTGATAATTGTGTTGAATAATCCTACACATATAACAATTTCAAAGACCCATATTCCTATTTGCATCATTAGAAAATATATCCAATTGTATATAATAAATTTCAAACCTTTACTTCGATCACTAATAAACCTGCAAGGTATTTAATACGAAATAGAAAATAAATAGAAAATTAAACAAATGTTAATTACAACACCGATCACACAGGTGACCCAAGTAGCCTAGTTGAAAGAACACAAACACATTGATCGTGAATGACCGAAATGACGGTGTCAACTTATTAACAAGTTGATCATTATATTATACTAATTATGAATAATCTTCTATAAGAATTTCAAATATACGCATTTACACACATTTGACCAGTTAATATTACCAGACCGATTGAGGAAATTCCGCAAATTGATTTACGGTTTGATTGTATTTAAGTACTATACACAACGTATGCGTTTGTTACCAACACACTCACTCATTCATTCATTCATTCTCTCTCTCTATCTCTCTCTCTCTTTGAGTCTTCATACACCTACATGTATTGAACTAGACCCTAAATTCAATATAGTTGGTTCCTAGACCGCAACCCAATGTACGCCGACAAATTGGTATCTCCCAAATGATTATGTAACGAAAATCATATGCCCATGGTGCTTTGAACTCGGTTCTGAATATCTAACATATCAATTTGTACATTAATTGACATATTATGTACGACACGGAACATGATTCGCGAGAAACTGGATTGATTATTCTGAACAACAAGGCGTAGGCGTACTTACGAGGATCGATTTTCACGAGGAGTACACATTTTTAGCTCGACAAAAATGAATTATGAAAGATTTCAAAATTGAAAATTTTACTCGATTATGACAGTTTGTGAAATGGAGCAAAAAATGCACATAATTGAATTGAAATTTACTCTATTTCATACTTTACAATCTAATAGTTTGGGAAAAAGAAATCGAACACTTTAACGTCAACTTCAAGATTTTATTAAGCGTGTTTTCAATAAAATACTAAAAATATCGAACGTAAATTCTAAACGATTTATTCTACCGTGCTAAAATTTATTAATCATCGTTATTTATTATTTATCATCCGTGAGAAAATTGTTTTACTCGAAAACAATGCTTCGCGAATGCATTCTTCTTGTTTACCCTGGTACATTTTTATTCTCTCGAAAACCCCCATTTAAAAACCGACAATTTTCAATGCTTTCGCACTATTTATTCTTCATATATATATATATATTATTTGTTTTTTCTTTTTTGCTTTTTCCTCTTTTAGTACTTTTCTTTTTACCTCCGATCGAGAGAATCGTTCCGAATTGTTTTGCATGAGAGATAAATAAAAAAAAAAGAAAAAAAATATTTAATAGAAGGGAGTATTATACACGAGTATGAAAGAAGAAAAAAACTATAATATCTCGGTTGTTCCATTACTTGTTTTATAAGAACCTCGTACACACATATATATATATATATACACACACACACACATATCACAAAATTATTTATTCTATCTTATTATTAAACAACGAAATATAAATACTAGAAACTCTAAGTTGTACAAATATTCGTATCATTAATAATACAATTAATAATTTATTTAATTTTATTTTCCCTGAATGTAAGTATCCGCAAAAAATTCTCATCGTCATTTTATCCAACAACAAGTGGAGTAACCGTACGATTGAAGAAACATATCAGTGATAGTTATCGAAAACATTCAGACAACACAAGTCTCTCTCTCTCTCTCTTTCTCTTTCTACCGACATCCGATGTGTTTTCCTTGTTTACGAAACTCAACACAGAAAGAGACATGTATCTAACACACACGACATACATACATGCAAACGCGCGCGCGTGTGTGTGTGAGTGAGTGAGTCTACAGATACTGTATCTTTTTAACTTTACACGCTTGCGCGCGTATACGCGTATTTCTATCTCTCTTCCTCTTTCTCTTTCTCTCTCTCTAACTCAGATATTACGCCGCGTGCATACAACCGAAGAATAGGGGCAGTTGGTATTGATCCAACCGCTACCCCCTTTATTTGAGACCCAACTACGCTACACACCCAACTCGCACCGTTACTACCACCCTACTACTACTCTTTTTCCCTCCCATTCTCTTCCATTCCCTCTCATTCCAACCCTCATTTCTCCACTACTTCGTCAGCACTATTTTTACATCGACTTTTTTGGAAAAAGTCCTAATGATAACTTCGAGTACGATTTTGGTGCCAATACTTTTTAACGATCGTTCCTACAAATTTTTATCTCTTTCTTTTTCTTTATTCAACATTTTTATTTCTTATCTCGTAAAATTATATTTTCTTTTTTTTCTGTCTTATATTTTCATTGATCAATGAATTCGCGTGATGCAACTGGAAGATTAATGCGTAAAGATGTTGTATTGGTCTGATCTATCGCACTGTAAAGGGCATTCCGCTTCGTATTATTCCAATAGAAAAAAAGATTTGCATTATAATTTGATTTAAATAATATTTGGATATATATTTATTAATTTTGTTCTTGAATAAAAGAAACTCTACGAGAAGCGACTTCTATGGCACTATTTTTATTTTTTTAATCATTGATTTTTAAAAAGTACGAATACATCATTGGCGAATTATTTAAATAAAAACAAACATTCGATAAATAAAAACACAAAAAGTAATAATAATGAATGAATGAATGAATGAATGAATAAATAAATGAGCTCTCATTTTCGTAAATCGAATTTCAAAGCAATTCATCGGACCATTGATCGTTTTCTCTCAAACGAAAGCTAATTCCACGGAAGTAAAGGATTACTATAGGAATATAGGATTATAGGAAGAACGATGTTTCGTAGGTGGCTTAGGAACAACATTGATTCACGAGGTACCGTAAAATCTGATGCCTTAGTAACTAGCTAACGGATGAAATCGAACATCGACCGGGTTGCGATAACCTACATTCCGAGTTATAGTAACTTCTTACAAGACCTAAAGTTTACTCTATACATTTTACGAAAACTTAACTCTATGTATGTTAAATAACACTAAAATAAAACTAGGTATAAAACTTCAAATGATGATAATAATAATAAAAAATGCTCCTAGTTTATTGTTACTTTCGTCTTATATATAAAAGATGTTGGAATTCATTCGTAGCGTTTTGCGAGAAATGGCGAAGGTACTACAGTATTCTATTTTTACCTTCCCAAACGAATTTATCGTAAATCAGCTGTTATTAGGCATTATTTTTACGACACATCTTTTTTTCTATTATTTTAATACCGACAAGTTGCAGTTATTGAAATATGTCAAAATTTATGCCAAATAAAGTGTTTTTGCGGAGAGTTTTACTCTATTATTTTAATATGAAAAGTCATCGGATTTTTGAGGAAGTTTATGGTGAACATGCTTTAACTGAGCAAACTTGTATGAAGTGATTTACACGTTTTAAAAGTGGTGATTTCGACTTGGAAGACGAGGAACGACTTGGATAGCCAAAAAAGTTTGAAGATAGAGAATTGGAAGAATTACTTGAAGAAAACTCATTTCAAACATTGGACGAGTTTTCTACATCGTTAGGGATTGATTTATCAACTGTAGGAAAGCGCCTTAAAGCTTTGGGAATGATCCAAAAGGAAGGAAATTGGGTCCCATATGAATTCAAACCGAGGGACGTTGAAAGGCATTATTTGACCAGTGAATTACTGCTTCAACGGCACAAAAGAAAATATTTTTTGCATCGGCTTGTTACTAGCGATAAAAGTTAAACGTTATAATTAATAATTATATGAATTAATAAAAATACGACTTACGTTTTCTTCCACCGTTTTCTTGATTTTCACACTGGCTTCAACGACTGTTTTGCCAGCTTTGTTAACAGCGCTGTACAAAAATCCTCCAAGGCTTTTTGCTCCTGCCAATGCTTTTGTCGAGACTGAAAAAAGAAAAAAAAACAATACAAAATAAATTAAAAATGTTAAACAGTTTATGTGCTTTGTATGAAATCGTACAGAAAGGAAAATAGATTTCGACGAATTCTTTCATTTCTTTTCTTTGATTATTCGTTCAAATCTCATTTGTGAAAATGTTAAAAGTCAACATAAATACATCCTCTCTCTCTCTCTCTCCTTCTCTTTTTCTCTCTTACTCTCTCTTTCTTATTTTTTTTTCTTATTCATTTATTAAGAAACGTAACGTACGTTTCAACTTTTTTCAATAGAGTCAAACCGGTGAGAATTTAATGGAAAAACTGTTTGCACCTCTAAGAATTATAAAAACTTTCCATTACTTTTCGCAACTTGTTACATGTACGTATAGTAAATTCCATTGTTAATTTAAAAAAACAAAAAGAAGCCAATATTTCTTTTCCAAGGAAAAAAAAGAGAGAAAGAGACAGAGAGAGGGTTAAGGAGGGCACATAAAAAAAAATATAGAAAGTTATAATAATAATCTAAAACCTTTGAAGACCGTAATTATTCGATCGGATGATTTTGAAGATGATTGATGTTGCCAATCAATCGAGTGTTTCATCGTACGCAACAACATTTTTGTCACTCTTCAAAAATAATTATAATACAAACTCCTGTCACTACTACACTTGTGCGTGTGTAACTATTTAATGCAATAATAACATTAACATACACGTAAACGCGATTTGCACGGTTTTGAAAAATATAGACCAAATAACAAATTCAAGAACGAATGATGAATAAAATAGAAACAACTAGCGTTGATAATACGTATGGACCATAAGCAAACGTTCTTTTGCCATCATCCTTCTGTTTCTATTTCTCTCTCTCTCTCTCTCTCTCTCTCTTTCGATAGAAACCGAGGCCAATTTAATCAACCAAATTGAGCTTCGATTTGCGTGTGCCTTCAATTATATTCTCTTTATCTTTGTCTCTCTCTCTCTCTCTCTCTTTTTATCTTTATCTTATGAGAATGAACGTAAACGAGTAGAAACAAATAGCATATTGGAATTACTTTATCGCAACATTTTAATTGCTCTCAGGGTAAGCGATGTTAGTATTTTAAAAGTTGCTTGAATTTAGGTTTAAAACATGTGTTACTCGAATCATGTTAAGAAATAAGATTTATAATAGTTTGATTAAATGTATAATGATGTTGGAATGTATATGTATATGTATATATATAAACACGTGTAAAAGAAAGAGAGTAAGCAAGAGAGAGAATAAGAATGAGAAAAAGAGAAAGAGAAAGAAATAGCGAAAATACGTGTAAATGATGAATGAACGACTGCATAGACAGCAACCGATCTAATCCACACAGCTGTTATCGATTGTTTAAATCGATAATTGTGTTAATTATAGACAAGAAAATGATGTATAAAATGGGTTTGGTAAGCGAGTAAACATACAAGGGAAAACGTGGTTATCATGTTCTTCTTGCATTGCAAAACTTCCTTAATGATAAGAAATTGGCATCAAGAGAATGTGAGTTTTTTGTCAATGGGAACCAAGATTTCTATAAAAAAAACATTACGTGTATTACGCTACCTTTAAAATGGCAACAAATTATAGAACGAAAGTAATTATCCAAATAGAGAATTTCTTTGAAATGAAGATGATTCTCTGAGAGAGGAATATATTTTGTATATTTTAGTGAATTATGAATAAAACCACAATCCCCGGTAGGTCGATAAAATCCCTTATAATGCTTATTCCAAGAATACTCAAAACCTTAGATAGTATCTTTCCCTCTTCCCTTGACAATAATCCTTTATATCTTCCTTAGAGTACTACAAAGTAAAAACACTCTATATATTCGTATTTTACTACTACGTAATCCTTTTGCGTATACCATCTACGTAAACAACGTTACATATTTCGAATATTGTTTCTAAAAATGACCCAAAAATTTTTCCGACTGGAAAATAAAAAGAATATCTGTGATAAAGGGGAAAACTATATAGAAATATATCGAAATATTAGAAAAAAAGAGAGAAAGAGAGAGAGAGAGAGAGAGATTGAATTTGAAACAATTCCAAACACGTTGGTTCCTTTTTATTTTATTTTATTCTTCTTTTTGTCGCCGATCAATATTGTGTTGGTGAACAACCCTCTCTCTCTTTTTTTTTCATATCTCGAAAAAGGGAAATAAAAAGAAAGAAAGAGAGAGGGGTGAAGGAGGAGGGAGGGAGAAGGATCGTCGAAGCGAGACAACTATAGCAAGCATGGATTTCGAAATTGTATGACGTGCCGACGGACTCTTAATCAACGTTGACCTTGCACTTCCGTCTATTGCTGTTAACCTTGTACCAGTTTACTCCTTCCCCTAAAGAATAAACGAAACCGTGCGAATCCATAACGCCAGGAACGTGGATGGTAGAAATGCATTTTGCGTTAAATACTTTCTACCCACTTTTCTTTATAAGTTTGTTGGAAAATTTGTTTACAAGAGGTTTAACGATGCTAAAAAGAATAAGAGAGAGAAAATATTTATTCCTCGATAGTAGTATGGTATCATTGAATAATAATATTTCTCTCTCTATCTTTCTTTCTTTTTTACTTATCATGCTTTTCTTTAAATAAAACATTTTATTTGTTTGATAATTGTTTATGTCTGTCTTGTTACGTTTAAAACAGAAAAGTTCTTCTTTAAATTTGAATAAAAGAAATTGTGAATAAAAATAATATAAACGTATATATATACTCTTATATATATACTCTTGTTATTTTACTTTAGGTTCATCTCTTTTTTATTATTATTATTATTATTATTATTTTGTATTTTATAATAATCTCTAGCTGAGTCTCCAATGTGTTTTGGAATATAAAATATTTAGTATTCTTAACTCTCACGATATCTAACTTCAATTATCTCTCTCTCTATTCGGATAAAGAATTACAGGATGAGAAAATGAGCTTATTACTCAGAACCTCGAAGAAAATATATATATATATATTACTTATTTACATAAAACAGGATCAACTAATCTTTTAGGATTAAATAGAACTTTAAATGAAATAATTTCATTAATTTTTTTTAATCACAGATTCACAATAATCTTGATAAAATCTGTTCCAGACTGTTTTGAGAGATACCACACTTTGCATGATTATTAACAAACAAATGTAATATTTACATTTGTGTAATTTTATTATCAATCGATGCTCTACATTCCCTTCAAAAAACTATTAAAAATCCTACGTCGTAAATAAATTAGTTAAGAAAATATAAATCTTCTTCCAATTTCTCTCGGGCATCGAACACTGCGTGACGTTTCCCAGCGAGTTACACTGGACCATTCTGGTACACGCGTCGGTGAATTTCTTGCCAGAGCAAGTGGTTAATTACAAATGTATTTTCCACCATCATCATCATCTCATTTAATTTCTACTTATACGGAAAAAAAAAATTACACTTCGGTGTAACAATAATCGGAAAAAAATTTCACGCGTATATGCGTTTATGATGCAAATGGTTGAGTGGGGAGGTTAACTCAAAAACAAAACGAAAAAAATACAAATTGCATTGCAACGAAGCAAATAATTACAAATCAAAGACGGTCGTGAAAGTTGAGAAAAGAAAAATTGAAGAAAATCGGATGTAAAGAGAAGACAAAAAATAATAGTAGAAGAAGAAGAAGAAGAAGAAGAAGAAGAAGAAGAAGAAGAAGAAGAAGAAAGTTGTGTGGGTGGGATGATAGGGAATGGTGGTGTTATTGGTGGTGGGTTGTGTGTGCAACTCGTAGTCGTTGATTTCCAAGAGAGAAGAGTCGCCCGGGTGTATGTATTGATCGACGAAGATGGGAAGGGGTGGAGGGGCGGAGAGGAGGAAGAGAGGGAGAGGGTGGATGTTGGATGGGAGTTGGAGGTGGTTTCCAACCCCTCGACGCGAAGGACGGCCACTTGCTGACTGGATCTGGTTATATTCTCGTGAATATTCTCCCACCCTCTCACACACACACACACACACTCTCTGGAGACTCGTACCTCCGAAAGATACGAGAACGAATCCGTCCCCATTACGAACGTTAACAACGTTTTTTTTCCTCCCTAGGAAGATAAACGAGGAATATTCTAGCCGATCAACAACGTCTTCTTTCCTTCTTATTTTTTTTTAAACGCTTTATCCTGGGATCTACGCAACTCAGCAACGTAGATACGTGCTTTAGTGCCCCGGGCCAAGGTCAAACGATCCTTTTTCTCACTTTGATCTCACTTATTCTTCCTTTTTTTTTATATATATACTTTTTTTTCTCTCTCTCTCTCTTTCTCTTCGAAAAGAACGATCATTCTACACCTCGTTAAACTTTGTCTTTCTCTTTTTTTATTTTTATTTTTATTTTTTATTCGTAATTACGATTCCATAGTACCAACCTTTTTCATTATATCAAGGAAATGTTTTTCTTTTTTTTTTTACTCCTTGATATATACCCTAAATTTGTAGATTATACACGAACGGGAATACTTGTAATAAGAACGTAGGACCGATAAGATGATGAAAACCATACTCGACGGGTGGTCCCAAAGCCTAAAGCCCATTTATGAATCTTCTCGTTATTTATAAGGGATCCTTGTTATCCAAAAAGAGAGAGAGAGAGAGAGAGAAAGAGAAGTACATACATATATACGAACGTTTAGATGCTCGACATCTCGGGCCAAGGCCAAATCCCTCGACTTTGTTCCGTAACCCTCAGTGGTAGCATCCTCGCAACAACTTCCACCACTACCACTACCACCACCAAAACCATCACCCACCACAACCCACTACCCACCACCAGTGCCACAACCAACGCCCACATTCATCCCTCGTCTTTCTTACTTCTTTCTTATTTTGTTTCTTAAATTACTTCTCTTTCTGTCTCTTTCTTTACCTTTGTCGAGAAAACATTACCAATTGATGAAGAAAATCAAAATCTATATGGTCTTTGTAAAAAAATTTGAATTTAGAAATGATAATAATAATAGTTTTCTTATTAACATTTAAAAAAAGGGATATAGTATTTGGTGATTCTTCGTATTAAAAAAAATTGATTATCCTGGTTTAAGATATTAATATTGTCTTCAAATAAATATTGAATTTGTTTTTAAAAATTCACTAAATACATTTTTAAACACATAAATTACACATATATATATATAAATAACAATAAGATTTTTATATTTATGTCTTCTCGAGATAACAAACTACATTTTTATGACCTATTAGCACGTTGAAACGCCAGGTATGTTTTACGTATAACTGCAACGTGTTAATAAATACTGAAAAAAATACAAAGTAAAATGGTGATATATAAAATGGAAAAAAGAAAAAAAAAGATAATAAAAAGAAGATAATAAAGATTGAAGAGAGAGAAAGAGAAAGAGAGATAGATAGAATAAGCTAACAAAAGTGTATTTAAGTATTTACCTTCAAAACTTCTCATTCATATTATATGAAAGGTTAAGTGCACGCGCACACACACACACACACACACACATGTGTATGTACGTACGCACGCAACTACAGAAAAAAAATAACGAAAACCTTTCATTTCTGTCAGTAATAATTCATAATTTAATATTTCTTTTATTCACGTTTGCCTTTTTTAAAACGAGTAAATATTATTATCTATTTTTGATTTAATAGAACAAACAATTAAGTAACAGTCAAAAGAGTATCGTTTGAATAATTACATCAGGTTTATATTAAAAGAAACGGAAGATTGATAAAAAAAGAAATGTGTAGAAAATACAAAAAGAAAAATCATCGAACTTTGATAAATGTAAAATGAAAAAGGCAACGGAGATTGAAAAACATCTATCTGGTTGCAGATGGACCTTGTATATTTCGATTAAACGAGATGAATGTGTTCTGTTGCATTTGTTAAAATGGATAAACAACACGTATTACTAATTCATTCTCAATCAAATCTTTGAATAAAATACAGGAAAATATCATTTAGAAAGTTTTATTTTTGTTAAATAAACAGTAGGTACCTGCTTTAGAAAAATTCAGAATAAAAGAGAGATATTTTTTCTAAATATATAAATATTCCTGATAATAAAAATTAAAATTTTATTTAGCTATTATAAAATAATCAATTTTTTCTATAAATAATTAGATATTAAATTTTCAATCAACTTCGTAGATATCTCGGATCGATTACGTATAATACGTAATGTAAAGAAAAAAAAAAAGGATAAAAATAATGTAACTAAATCGTAGAATAACTCAGCCCCATTCATTTATAACCTTCTAATAGCAGTAAATTTTCCTAATGACGTTGAATGAAACACAAGAGAATTCGGTTAACGATTGCATTGCGATTTCCACGAGAGTTTCCTCTGTAAATACTTAAACTACTACCGGATTAGAAATAATGAGATCATTATTAAACGTATTATTCATGGTAAATGTAAGGATGGATTATACCATCCTTTCGAGTGATTTATTTAAAATTAACCGAGAAAAAATTAAGTATTGTAAAAATTGATTACATTCGTTAGATATTTTGATAAGCATATACACACAAGTAAATATTACGTATACGTAATATCAGATCGGAAATATTTAATTACATTATTCCATTTGATAAATCTTATCTAATAATTAATTCCCACGACATTATTAATATTAAATGAGGTTTATAAAGATTCCATTGTCGTAGACGCGTAACAAAGCAATAAATTCTTCCTTAAATCTCCCAAAATTTGAATAAATTTCCAAACCGAATAAAATTCGTATAATAAAGATATTAGAAAATATTTTCTACAAGATGTATTTTATATAAGTTAATTTTTATTAATTAAAAAATAATAATATCTCGAAAATACGTACAATACGTTTTCTCATTTGACTGTGCACCTCTTAATATTTCAAAGTATACTTCACAAAAAGAGATCTAAATGACTAAGAATAGTCCTTGTCAATTCATGAGAGAGAGAGAGAGAGAGAGAGAGAGAGAGAGAGTACGAACAATCCCTATTACTCGTTCTCTCATTGTTATCGATATCCAAAAATAGAACACAGTGACATGGATACACCAACGACTTACTTACCAGCACCAAAAGGTTGTTGTCCTTCCTTGTCATCGGTTGGTGTCCCTCCTAGACTACCAGGGCCACTATCTGCTCCTCCAGTTGCGCTAGGCCATCAATAAGATAAAATTTTATTTTATTTATCACCATTCACAACAATTTTACTTGATAGGCTAGACGACAAGTATAAAATGTAAGAAATCAAATATTTTAAATAAAGTAGAATAATTTTATCTTCTTCTCATCTTGGTCGTGATTTTATCTTATTATTTTTTCGTTGGATCATCGATGATGATGATAATAATGTTGCGATATGTAAGACGGTGACAAAATATAAATATGATATAGTTGAATTAATTTATCTGTTCCGTACATCGGTCGTGATTTTATCTTGTTTTTCTTTTTTGAAGTAAAAACTTCTTTAGGCGCGTTAGACGATTTTTGGTAGGGGAAAATCTTATGGGTTCGCATCAGCAACATGCTAATGCACGCGCATACACACATATCATCGGATATATACAATGTGTTGACGTTTTTAATTGTAATTTTTAATATTACAATCAGTTTGAAAATTCAAATTACAGTTTTAAGTATTCACTTCTGTCGACAGTCCTCACGACTGCCTCCGATTTTTCTTTTCTTTTTCTTTGACAATAAAATAAAAAAAGTGATAAAATAAGGATGGAAAAAGTAACGTAAAAGTTCAATCATTTAAAATACCTGCTAGCGTCATCGTCCTTGGTTGGTTCTGTCGTTGCCTCCGGAGGATCCTGAACGTTTTGAATTTCATTCGTTTCCGTTGGTGGTATTTGAGGATTACCGTCATTTGGTCCACCACGACTTAATCCTGGAATGCCACCGCTTAGCCAACCAGTCATTTGAGATTTAACACCAACGAGCATATCGAACTTGCTGCCTTTTGTTGGACTGCGAATAATAATAAAACAAAAAATCAAATATCAAAGTTTGATGAACCATAAACGTTGTGACCTGGTGTTGTGTTACTTTTGATATTCATGTCAGGTATATCACCCTTATTCAACCCCCTATAGTCTACTTATTTACGAGATAATAGATACTAAAGAAAGATTTATGAAAAAAAAAGGGGGAAAACTTCCATTCATTTATGATATTTTTATCGGTTTAAGTATATTAATAATAAAATAACAATACTTATTTTCTGATTTATCCTACGTGTGTTTAATTTTATTAAAAATATTAGGTAGCGTCCTATAAGTTTCTACAATATTTTTCATTATAAATATAAGACAATCTAATTTAATAAGAACAATATTTTATCAATAATTAAACTTATAGAATAAATAAATTAAAGTTTGTGAAATCCTATTGAATTACTTGAACAGAAACGATATTTTATTAACGAGGTCACGTAAATGAGGGTATTTAAATACAAGAAACTACATAGGACCGAGAAAACACGTGTTCTTATCAGTTCAATGAATCGTTTTCTCTCTTTCTCCATTTCTTATCGATTTGCAAGAAGAGATGACACGCCAATCAGGAAGTTATCGTAGTTTCCCTTACAACGAAAACCCCTACGAAAAACGGAAATCCTAAAGAACATGATGTCGAAGTTCTCGAGTTTCTACAATCGATACGCAACACGGTTGAATCGATTATTGACCTAAATAAAAAAAGATTCAGAAAGCTAGGACAATCTTCTTATTTTTTTTTAAGATTAGATAAAGTTGAATTCACAGATCTTTAATAAAAGCAGCATTCTTTCATTTGTAATAAAAGTTCGACGAATAAAAATAATTTTTCTTCGGAAATAAAATCTCGTAAGAAATACGTGAGTAAGATCTCAATCGAAAGAATAATATAGAAAATGAAGTTGGTTGATCCTTCGAACGTGGAATTTTCAAGCACCTAAGTCACAGACTTATCGTCAATACGAAAGATTCTACGTACGAGAGGAAACATATGAAAAAAAGGAGAACGAGGGGAGGAAAGAAAATATATCTATCCTTGCATTTATATATCGAAAAATAAAATTGCATCCTAGTCGTGGTACGAATTTTTACGATAAAAGTTCGAATAGGTGTAATGCACGTTCTTACGATCTCGTTTCCTAAAGTTTCATAAAATTCGCTAATAAATTCTAGGCAAAATAAACAAATAAATAAATAAGTAAATGAATTAATTAATCAATCAATAAATAAATATGCGTATAAATGAAAAAGTATTCGAGTATGAAATGCGATACAAACATAAAAGACGATAAAAACAAATATGCATTGCAAATGAAGCTTTTTCCTGTAAAACGCTTTGCGCGACAATTTAACTGACCTAAGTAAATGTTTTATGTATTTTAATTTAATTTTCATTTTAGTATTATTATTATTATTATTATTATTATTATATATAGGATGTTACAGTTCTTGTTTCTATTTTTCGCAAAATTTTACCAGCATTTATTCAGTAGAGAAAAATAAATTTAAAAATAATTAGAGAAGCACGGGTTATTAAATGTTTCAAATGTAAAGAAACTTTTTAATAAAGCATTTAAGAGCTCAAGTTTATATCAAAATTTTATATTCTTATTTTTATTTATAAAATATGCTGATAAAAATTTTCTGACAAAAAGAAAATAACTGTTGAAATATCCTTTTATATATATTAGAACCCCGAATAAGTTATCGCCGTTTCTAAAAAAATGGCATTAGCGAAACTCCGTGTTTCAGTCTATGGTATTTCCATATTTTGATAATTACACGAAGCGCATCTCGAGTGAATTCGTCGAAAAATAATTTCTCGAAGCAAAGGGTTAAAAAAAAAAAAGATAGAAAAATGATTAAAACAAATCGATGAAAGCAGCATTCTTTATAAAACTTTTCTCTCTCTCATACATGACCATTTTCAATTAGTTTAGTCGATTTTAACATAAATACTTTTGCCAATGTTAAGATCGTAAACGACGATCAATAAAAGAAAATATAAATGGCGACTAAGGAAACTCCCGAGGAAACAATTTTCATATCAAACTTATTACGCAAATAGTTTCATTTAACTTTAACGTAAAACCTCATAAATGTTAAATGGAAGAAAAAGGAAATAATTATTTAAAAAGAAACTAAGAAAAATACAAATTCGAAGGATCATTTTGAAATGGGTACTCCCCATTTTCTCGATTGTTACGACGCGTAAGCATTGATTTTTTACGGCAGACATTTTTGGTCATGCGAGAGTTCGATGTATCGAACCGTGTAATATTTCGAGTATAAATATAAATATATATATTATATACGTGTGTATTTAAATAACCACGTTGCAAATAAAAAATAAAAAAAAGATATACTTTGAAGGAGCTCGTAAAAAGCAAATAACTTTTTTAATCTAACGATCATAGAAGCCATTTCAAATAAAATATAATAAAATATTAGTTAAAAAACAATAACGCCTTTTAGAAGTATTAAATATTATACATAGGATAATATAACGAACAAAATATAAAATACGAATAAAATGACATATGGAAAATTATTAAATAAAATTATTTAAAATAAAAAAAAATATAAATCTTCAAAATAATTTCAAATATTCGAATATAATATCGAACGATTCGTACAATATATCGATACATTGAAAATATATACTTTTTATTCAATTTTCTTACCGAGTTAACCTCTTTTCGTTATACTCAACCGAAACGCGTCATAGTACTTTACGTAAGTACAGTGCTCGGGGCCAGTATCGATCTAATCTCGAAAATATATGTAGAAAGGTTGTTCCGTTGCTTTTAGAGGAAGACATGAACATTTCTACGACGAAGACGATTATTAACTAATTTTAAGCGTATATATTTCTTGGTGTTACTCAACTGGTTAGCCTATGTTGTGTTTCATATTGTTCGAAATAATACTTCAATCTCTCGTGTTATCTACATACTAATATGATAATATACGGACCGTATGACAGACAGACAGACATACTAACTGATAACTGTCATACGTACAAAACACACATTTTGATTGTCAGTGTGTGAATGGAACGTTGATTACGACGGACGTTAACGTCAAACATGCTACGACGCAACAAAACCACGTTTACTGTAACCATTTGTTATATTCATCATCTCATTCTTTTATGCTTGCCATAGACAAGTTATTTAAATGTATAATATTACTTTAATCTATAAGCTATAAGTAAACGTATAACATTTTACGAATATACACGAATGTCATTAAGAAATAATATAATGAACAAAAATCTAATAATAAAATGTTTGGTTATGTCCGCTGACCTGTCTTTTTTCTCGCCCTCGACAACTTCACCTTCGACCGGTGGAATCTTTTCCTCGGGTGGAAGTTCCGGAACTTCGTCAGCTTTCTTTCCCATCCAAGTTGATACTTGGTTAGTCAAACCGGAGAACATTTTAGAGATGTCTTAATGCGTTATCTCCGCCCTTTTTTTATTACACTAATTGACTCGTCGCACTCTCTCCTCCTAATCGTTATGTCTTCGTCTTAACCCTCCACCTCCTCTTACCACCTCCTTTATCCACCCTATTTTTTAATTAATAATCGTATTCTTTTCTTCTTCTTCTTCTTCTTTTCTGAGAGAGAGAAGAGGACCTATGCCGCGGAAGTCAGACGTTTGCGAAGTGACGACGAATATCCCGACCGTCTTCACGATCGCGCAACCACGAACTGCAATAACTGCATGTGTTTGCGCGCACCTACCTTCGCGCACTCCGTCCACGACTGATGCACTCCTACCGGCCAACTCGAAACTAAATGGCGGGGCTTTATAAAATCGATCGTTTTCGTTACGACACGCAGTTGCACTTTAAATTTACTAATGCGCGGTACACTCGCGCGTCTTTCGACAAACCAATTCACCACCTTTCTCCTACTACCCCTTTCTTTCTTTTTTGAATACTTTTTTTTTTAAAGATCGATCGAGTCTTACTCATATAAACCTAAATATTTCTACCGATTGTGGCCTATAAATTCTATATATGTATATATATACCGTATGTATACATGTATAATATATATATATATATGTAGTGTTATTTTATAGATTTTTGTCATCTAGTCTTATGATCGACCACGTCCTAGATTTTCTTTTGTCGCACTGCGTTTTGACCTTGTTGAAACTACGAGATCGCATGTCGAAACTAGTTAAAATAATCGATATACAAGGGTCGAATAAAATTTAGGGATGTCCAGATATTGATAAATATATATACATATATTTGTATATATGTGCCCATAATAATGAAAGTAGTCTAAGTCATATATTTCTTGTTTCTAGATATTTAATGAATTGCATTTGAACACTAATTGAAATTACTATTACTATGTAATGGTTCACTTTTGACAATATCGATTACAATAGATTACATTGAATTAATTTAGTTTAAATTAATATGGTGTGAAATAACTGATAAACTCATTTTTTTATTTAAATTTTTATTTTAGATCACTTTTATAATTATGAACCCATATGTTAAATCCAAATCCAATGATAAAGTTGAGATATCTTCTTACCCGTACTTTATTTCAACAATCTTAGAATCAATTACAACAATTGTCGATGAATGTATACAATTTGTACATCGATATACAAAAATTTCGAATTATTCGACAAAGTTGATGTTTTAATAATCGTCATAATTCAAATTCTTAGATTACAGTTTCGGAGGTAGAGAAAAAGTTTGTGAAAGATATATATATATATATATACAATAAGTATAAGACGAACGAGATTATCAATAATATCGGGAATGAAAATCTATATAATATACAGATATATATACATTAGGTTATCCCCATAAGCTTCTTCCTTATTTTCTTAATTAACTTTTTTATACTTGATATTTAATATAAAGAAGTAATTAAAAAAAAGGTAGAAACTTATGGGACAACCTAATATATATATATATATAATAATATAGAGAGATATTAAAAACACGATGAATTTAAATTAAAGTTCATCAAGTTTCCGTTTGTACTTATGCTATTTGTAATCATTCCCGATAGATAACCAATATCAGATACGATCTCGGCTATCTCGAATAATGTAGCATTTTGTTGTTTTTTTTTTTATATATACGTTACTGTAATTAAAAACGTCTAGATACCCTTATTCTCGTATCATTATTATTATTATTATTATTATATAATTTATGCTACTAATTTTTCTCTAATAAGTGATGGTCAACACTTTGATAAGTCTACATGGTCCGATTTGTACCATTCATTCGTTCATGCACTGCACGTGTGTATTCGATATATGTGTGTGTTTATGCATATATGGTTAATTAATTATCGATAAATCGTCGCAAGTCTTTCGTATATCCTTTCCATTGATGATTAACTAAACCATCGACGAAATAAAATAATATAATGAAATTTAATATTATCATTCTAAATATTATTAAGAATTTTTGTTTGTTTATAGATTCGATCTTCGCTTGAATATCAATTTTTATACAACGAGCATATTTGTACATTTAACGATTAAATTAATAATCACCCTTATTTACTTTTATCTTGAAAATTGTTATCATCCAAAGCTCGTCATATTTTCTTCTAGGAATGCGCAGTTTTACTATAGTTGTTACTAGCTACTTTTAGATGATTGACTCGCTAAAGCTGCTTGCTCTCGTTGATATCTACAAAAGTTTGGAAAATATTTATTACAAATTTCGTATTATTAATTTTGTATAATTTTGTACTATTTTCAAACTATTTGTACATTTGTTATGAAAGTTGATTAAAATGTTTTCTTTATTTTTTTTTTTTTTAAATAAATTGTAAACACGTTCGTGTCGTTTCAACGGTGCAGAATGATGGACAGAACTTTGTGTCAAATGGTATCTAAAAATAAACTCTAAACGACGCGACGTCATCTTCTGGTATGAACGAACGAACGAACGGCCTTGATCCATGAAACCGGGAAAAGAACTATTTTTTCCGAGTATACTTACGTAAAAAAAAAAACGTAGTCAAAATCGTTGATGATAACAACAACGTAACTATAAAGAATAGTTATATCTACAGAAATAATGATAGTAGATTAGAACGAAAATAAAATTAGGAGAAATTAATGTTAAACGCGTATGTTTAATTAAAATACTTGTGCGCGTACACGAGCTTAATTTGTTTTATATTTGTTTATAAAATAAATTTGTGTGAAATATTATCGTCAGATGTATAATACTTACTTTACAGCTCTGGAAATTTGAAAAAGTGCTGTACACGCGACAAAAAAGTTAACGCTGAATAGACTCCAATTTTTTGGTATTATGGCCAAAGAATATCTCGTCCAAATGGCTCCTGTAAGGGCCAATGAGGCAGACTGCCCAATTGAGATTTTATCGGCTGGCCTTTGTAGGTCACCTAAACCTGCTATCACTAGTCCCTGTAATGGGGGTAAACGAGATCTATTACGTTTATATAAAAATTGTGAAAAACCTATCCATACTAAATATATCAAAAAATCCAAATCGAAATTCTCTTATCTTTGCAAATTCAATACGAACTTTTCGAATCGTTGTTTTCCGTGCCAACGAGTTTTTTTTATGTTAACACACGACATTTGTGTGAGTGGTCTGCGTATGTATGTGTGCGGTCCCGTTCTTACAAATTAATATCAATCGATCCTCGTATCTACGTGGGACGTTACGAGACGTACGTTTTAAAGTTCTCTCGACCTATATTACTTTATTTAGGTCAACTTAACTTTTTAGTACGAACATGCGCAGTATCATATCCTCGGCTAACGTAAAAAAAAATAAAAATATGTCTCTCTCAACGTTATCTCGAAAAAGAATTTATTTCCATCTGATTTATTTTTCTTTTTATTATTATTATTATTATTATTTTACATACAACCGGTTAACAACTTCGAATGTTACGGATAATTGATTATACGAGCATGCGCGAGAACAAACCTATCGATACTGTTTTCTAATAAAAAAAAAAAAAATAATAATAATAATAATAAATAAAAGGAACAAAAAGGAAAAAAGAATCGAATAATTTTTTTTAAATTCCAAGAATATTTACAATCAGATAAAGAAAATGTTCCAACTAAAGACTCCTATAAGGAAACTAATATTACTTTGCAAATACCTAGAGTTAGGTTTTTCTTATCTTATCTATATACAAGCATATACATATATATTGCAAATGTGATCAACTATTACCTTGAAAAAAAAAAATTGATCTGCTTACATACTAATGCCAGTAAAGATTAAGAATATGGATAAGAGGAAACGTTATTCCGATGTAAACCAAACTTATATTACCATGTACGAATATATTATCATAGTTTATCTATTATCTTTAACATGAAACGAATTTATCGATGCGTTAAACAAGATATCTCTCTGATCATTGAAAAAAATATTTAAATACATGTATTTTTTTAAATGCTAGAATTATTCGCGTATTATTCGATAGTATCGATAACAAACAAACCCAAACGTTAGAATTTCTCGTTTATATCGAAATTGACAATCTAGACGCGTATTCTCGTTTATACATCGAGTATCGATTAAATATTATTCGTGTATAACCCATTGATAAAGTTCATCAGGTCATGCAGCATCCCTCTTTCCGATAAGACAGTAGTAGTAACATGATTCATATATACATAAAACTATTTAACACATATTCGTCCGGTAATTTTTTACATTGCCATTTACAACTTTGACACTTTTTGACACTATTTGTAGAAATGATATTGTCTGTATAAAAACAACGTAGTGATGTAGTTTATTAGTGTATATTAATTAATTATCTCTATTTGGTATAAAAATTAGAATTTAATTTACTTAAAATTAAAAATTAACAAGAATGAATTATTTTCTTCGAATTTTCGTTACATTTGGCTATTGGTGACTTTGCGAAATGACGAATTTTCGTCATACGGACGAATACGTGTTAATATAATTTTTTTCCGTAATGTTTCTATTCCATTCTTTTAAATATATATTTTTTTTTACTAACCCATTTAACAGCCGGTGCCCAGAAAAATATGGTCTGTGGTCCTGAAAGCAAATCCCATGGATACTTATTATCGAAGAGACCTTGAACGAAGACAGCTTGTAGGCAGCTTGAAAAGAACAAACGTTAACGATATGTTGACTTGTAAAAACGTAACAAATATTACGGAAATTTCACATTTCGTCGAAAGGAAAAGGAAATGTATTTCTATATGTATATATATATATATACATACGATGTAAGATTGGTATTTCATGCGAGTTTCGCAACAGATTTTCCCCGTTTACGAAATAATCGTTTGACAATACATTTCGTAACCTTAACGCTATTACAAATAAGTTAAATCCTCGACCGGATTTAATATCATTGAGACTTATAATCAAAATCGTCTTCTTACTCCCCTTCCTTTCTTCTCTTTTGTACTCGAAATAAACTTCGAATAAAACATAATTCTTGGCCGTTGCATTGATCTACTTTCCACTGCAGTCAATCTTGCTAAACGTTTAGAGAAAGGTCGATGATACACGTTGGAATTAACAATTTATATATCTTTCTTTTTATAAATAAATAAATAATTAAACACTATAACGCGTTTTATTAGTTTTATATATATATATTTTTCTAACATTCAAAGGCAACTAAAAGAAACGTAAAAAATAAATGCCACGACTATTTAGCAATTCGCAATGAACAGAGTAGTAGTTCCAAGAAATCATGCATATTACCGCGAGTAAATTGTTGCAACGTCACCTTTATTCTACTCGTACTATGATTCTATTCCCCTATCCGATAATTAGAATAATAATAAATATTAAACCACCAACTATGATCATATTTAACTAACACACAAATCTATTTTAATTCAGATTATAAAAGTAAAGTTCAAAGGGGTAAATCGATGGAAACTCTAATATTAATAGTATGATACAATACCGATAAATATATATAAACACACATACATACATATATATATATACATAAACATGTGTACAAAAGAAAGAACCACGTGTCACATTCCACAGGGTTAACGTATGGGTTTTTAGGAAATAAAGAGGAAAGGGAAAAGGACCCTATACTTTACTAACCGGCTGGATGATTCCAAAATGGTTGAAATTTTTCAGGCACGTATTTCCCAACAGCTTTAATTGTATTTTTATATATAACCGACATGATTATATTTATATTATTATATTATCAAACGTTATTTTCCTTTTCTCTCTTTTGTTTTCTTTTTTTTTCTTCGCTTTTTTTTGTAATTTTGGAAAACTGAAACAAAATAAATAAAACTAGTCGAAATAAATCTTGACGTAAACTATAATCCACTCTAGCCGGCGTCCCAGCACGAAGTGGCGCGCTCGTTTACCCCCGCCCTAATACGCGTTTCCCCACCCCACTCAATATTGCGCGTCCTAGGTCGTAACCTTAAAAACGATCATGCAATAACAGCGCAAACTCCAATCCGACATTAACTAGCTTTAGTCCAAAGAAATCCATTATTTTTACCTTTATTTCAAGCTAAAAATGATGTATTACTGTTTACTACAATTTAATATTTATCATCATCCTCTTTCTGTTATGCCAAAATTCTTTACCAACTGTCTTTTATAAATATTCAATTGTCTTATTAATTAATAATATATATTATTTTATATTTTGTTTTAATTAATTTTTTTATACAAAAAGATTAATTATCTTTTTAATCTTATATCTTTGTAGTATTTTGTTATTTTTATTTATTGTTCTTCTTAATTCAAGCTTTGAAGAAAAATATATATTTATATTTATTATTAAGTTATAATTATAATATATATTGAATAAAATATGTCTACGTTCGTAAAAAAAAAACAAATTAATATTCGTGACACAGCGAATTGATAACAGAGACCAAATGAGTCCCCTTAATTATAATCTGTATATATCTTGCAATATGTTATTAGATTTACTTTAGTATTATATAACACTTCGAATATAAATTGGAAATTTCAAGCATTTTGTTGTCTGGTTTATATCGAGATTATATAGGAAGAAAGAAAGATATCGTCTATTTATTAATTGATTAGGAACAAAGTATCAATGACTGACCTTGCTGCCTACGTCATACCTGGCACTGGCCTATAGTTTAGAATTAGAAATACCGTTGCGTGCCAAGCTGTATCATGCTTGGGCGAGGCTACCGATAAATAACTTTTGTCACATTCGCAATTTAGATTTTTCAATATTATCGTCACATTCTTATTTGTTCTACTGATCAATGTGTTTTATACAAATGCATTATAATTTATATTAACTTCAACTAGTCTTTAAGAAGCTAAACAAATTACATTATTTTATTTTCGTTTTATCTTGTAGTCGGTAAAAAAAAATATGTATATATATAAACAATTTTTCTCCTAAAATTGTTTAATTTATAAATCATGAACTATAAATCATGAACTGGATTTTAAACTGTAATATACACTCATCATACATTTGCACATTTGTATCCCTTACATTTAGAATATATTCGTTATTAAAATAAAAGATAATTATTTAAAAAGAAGTAATATGAGTTCTTCTATTCAGATCCGTGTGATTATATTTCTACTTATTTTCTTTTTGCACATATTCAGTGTTATTTTGATGGAATGCATAAAGAAAAAAAAGAAATATTGATAAGTGAGATTAAGTGTTGTGAAATTTTCGAGAATATTAGCTATTGTTGGTATAATTTTTGTTGTTGTAAGTATTATAAATTAAGAAAGAATAGCTCTTAAGGTCAGTTTTACCGGTTGTCGACATACTGCGCACATAGTCATAGCAGGTGCACATTTAACGCACGTAACCATGTGTCTACATGGTAAAAATACTACACCTAATTCCGCATCGTAACAGATTTTACACAATCTAGCACTGTCTATAAATTTATTCGCCTTTGTATCTTGTAAATTTTTTAGTTTTTCTTTGCTGGAACTTGCACTAGAACTTAATCTCCCAGAATCATTATTCTCAAGCTTGCCATTTGAAATCTCCCCTACTGAAGACGATTCAATGTTGTAATCGAAATCTGGTAGATTCGCTGGCACCGTTTCCTAAATAAAAAAAATCGTTCAAATTAATAGTTAACAAAAAATTTTATTATTGTATATAATTATTAAGAGAGAGAATAATACCTTCCGTTCCTTTATCATATCCACATATTCTTGACCTTTCACCATTAATAGATAATAACACGTAGGAAACCATTTAGCATGTTGTTCCCATGGATCATCCTGTGGTTCCCAATCTTTCAAACCATCACCACAATGATAACATAAAGTTTTATCACTTTTTCCTGTATAGAAAAATCCAGCATTTGCTAATCGATCTTTTTTCTGTGGCATTGATTTAGGCCACGTATCAAAAGTACGCAGTCTAGCATCATAGCTTATATATTCTGGATGTACTGGGGGCTTTGGTTTTTCAAGTCCTATTTGTAAAGAAGATATTGCATCGCATTCACTCTGAATAGATTCATCTTGAAATGTAGTATCGTATATTCCGCAAACATCTTGTGTGTTCGATCTTGATACCGATACTGTGTTAGTATCTACATCGATGGGTACATTACCACATGGAACATTTTTAGCAAAATGGCATGTTTGCAAATGCTGATCTAACATACAAACACCTTGTTCCCATTGATATACTTCCACTCGACATTCGAAGCATCTCACTGTATTAGCTACGCCCGCATAATAAAACCCAGCTCTTGCAAGCCTTTTCGGCTCGATAAATGTAACAGGCCAATTCTTAAAGCTCTGTAATCTAACCAATTCAAATCGATAATCAGGGTTATCAACTTCATCGACTCCTGATACTAAAGGCAATTGTTGTGCTACTGATGACATTACATGTCTATTTTCAGAAGATTTAAATGTCATTGAATTCTTAGAGAAACCTGAATGTTCCATGATATCTGCCATATTTATTTATTAATTTACACTTTGACAAATACTTGTATTTCCAAATTTAAAGATTAATATCAAAATCTATAAGAGAATAAAAAAAAGAAAACTCACATAAATATTATTACCTCGGTATTGAAATTAAATGTCACATAGTTGAACGATTTATATATAACAAAGAAACAGAGATGACAACATACCAATTTACTGATGTATGTGCTATGTTTACTTCTTATTAGTAGATTATCTTTCTTCTAATAAACAGTGACAGTTTGAAAAAGGAGGAAATTCTTATATATTTCTCGCTTTTCCTCAATCCTTTTTCTTTCGTATAATCCAAATCTGTGTTATAAGATCATTAACGTATGTTGATGATCGCGGAAATAATAAAGAATAGGAAAAAATCGGAACAGCAGTTTTTCTTAAAGTAGCAGGTACGTTATTCCGTTGGGTAAATGTAATCTAAGAAGGTCAATTGAAAATACTATAACGCATTTACTTGTTTTTTTTTAATAAAAGACACCACACAGATATATAACAAAGAGAGATTAAAAATAATTCTAATAAGTGATAATACGTACGAAAAAAAAAGAAAGAGCACCTTACTTGGGTACAATTAATATCATCAACAATACTAGGAACAAAGCTTCTATAAACCACTGTAATGGAAGGAGAGAAAGAGAGAGACACAAAGAAGACAGAGAAAAAGAGATACACAAAGCTAGAGAAAGAAATAATAACAGGGAATAAAGGAGGGAGAGAGGAAACTGACTTGATGAAAGAACGAGAAGAGAAAAGGAAAATGAGAAAGAGAAAGAGAAATCCAGTGTTAAAAAAGGAGACGACGAGTGGGTATTGATGACAAGGGGGGCGGTCAAGAGGTGAAGGAGGCATGGTAAGTTCGGCATGAACCATTAATTTAAATAACTCTTGCGTTTTCTACTAGTAGCGCTGGTGTCGCTGCACAACCAAATAAATACTTCTGCTTCTCTGACTTGATTTTCTTTTCTCTTAAACATAAGTAACAAACAAAAAATTCCATTATATTTTTGAATAATTATTAAATAATTTTAAATTTTCTTCTCTTTCAAACATAATTAACAGAAAGAAAATTCATTTTTTTTATATGTATTTTTATAATGATTAATAAATAATTTTAAATAAATAGTTTAAAACAAAAAATTCCTTGTATTCTGAAATTTTCTATATAATGCTAGAAAAAGAAAGTCATTTTTCAGTCAAGCTTTGTAATTAATGAGACATCTATATGACGTTGAATTTTCATCATATATATGTCATATTTACGTATCAATTATACTTCAAAAAGTGCGAAATAGGGACCTAAAAATGACTAGTTTCAGAATAAATTTCTTACGTTCAAGATTATTTTTCATGACGTCAAATTGACATCATTTTTACGTAAATATGTTCACTGGGTATATATCAAAAAGGTGTTTTCACTTTATAAATGATTTTTGACAAGGCGCAAAAATTTTTCTGTATTTTCTTTATAATTTAAATTCTTATACATTTAAATATATACGCATATATATAAGGCACGTGTAAAAAAAAACAGTTATCACCTTTTATAAATCAGTACATTCTGTAACAATATTATTTAAGAGATCAACCTTAAAATTTGTTATATTTCATTAACTACGAATATTGATAACTATAAAAATCTCATCTAAAATTACTTATAAATGCGTGTTATAAATGCAGCGAACAAAAAAAAAACAAAATCCACTTCGATTATTTAACGTAAATTCTTGATTAATTATTTATAAGAAAAAATATATAATGCTACGATTCTAAACCTTCCTCTTGTATACAAATATAATATATAAATATAGATAAAAAATTATGTGTGCATAGAAACTAAATTGATAACCAACTATAAGTTGAGACAGAAGTTACCAGATATCAAATAAAAGTTTTTAAGACAATATACTATTATGAATCTTGTACGTTTCCTAATAAAAAAATAAATCTTTCATCATCACATGGATATTGCACTTATCTTATATTTATAATATTTGTAATATTGGGAAGGTAAGTTGTAAAATGTTCATTATATAATAATAATTAAAAAAAAAACTTATCTATCAATTTCTTATAACGTAATTAAAATTAACAAATTATTCTAATAATAATAATAATAATAATATAAAAAAAAGACAATACTTTATAAAGAGAACAAAGTTCTTAAAAATATTATAAAGTTATTCAAAAGACAATTGGTCCGATTATTAATTAACTATATATACCATATATGGTATATATATAAGTATGGTATATATATATATAAAGTACATATACGTATGTATATTAATTGTTACATTAATAAAAAGATTATGTACCAAAAGTGTACAAGTCTAGAATATATATTCTGATTGTATTTCAGATATTTGCATTTTTTTAAATTCTAAAGATGCTGATTTGGTGGTTTTACTTGGAAATTATAGCTCCAAAAAAGCAAAAGGAATAGTATCATATTAATCCTCAATTCAGATTCATTTATAAATATTATACATGCACCACATATTATTGAGAATGCCATTGACGTACTACAGGCGACTACAGCCGCATTTCATAAAATGCAATCGACATACGACAGGCGATTTTAGCCGCTCTGCATAAGATGCCGCATATTGAATATATGACCAATATGTGTTTAATATAAATTTTTTAACCCGCCCGTAGCGAAAAGGTTAATAAAATTACATCATTTTATTTATATTTTGGGTGATATAATGTTTTAGAATAATAATATTGTTATATTAATATTAAAATACTGTAATATTAATATAACAATATGCATTTCTACCACTCTTTATTTTGGCGATTTTTTCTTAGTAGATTTCTACCATTAACAAATCGCGTATAGCATTTAAAGAATTAATAAAAATATATAAGCATGAACCAATTGTCACTGGATTAACGTTATTTTGATCTTCCAGATCAGATGAATATCACATAAATATAACGCGCGTATAATAATATTTCATATGTATACTAATAAAGTATTTCTAAATGATTTGACGATTTTCAAAAATATTTTACGTTAAATTGACTGTCATCGTAATCAAAAATAAGTAGTAACGAAAACTTTTATTTTTCTCCTGTAAAACGAGAGTGTATTTTGTTTTTTTTTATTTTTTTATTTTTTCCTATTATAAGTTAAATGCAATTGGCAATGACGTTAATATCTTGTAAATAATAAATTAAAATTGTATAAGTCTTTCTTAAAGTCTTAAATGTAAAAATTCTTATTCATAAGAATTATATTTTATAATATAAATTTTGCTATTCAACGCTATGAATTTCTTTCAAACTGTTTCTTTGACAACTTGTCTAGCTTCGTATTACAAAAACTTTATTTTAATATGTCTTGTAAAGAATTATTCATTTTAAGAAATTTAAAAAAACAAATATTACTTTATAGAATAGAAATAGAATAATAATTTTACAATTTTTAAAAATAATACATTTCTGCTATTAAAGCAAAACAAGTTGACCAATTAAAAAATGCATTTCTGATAGAACGTGCTAAACGATAACTTTACAGTTATAAAATGTCAAATTTTGTATATAATCATATAAAAAAACTTTATATCATTATCACAAGTTATCCTTTGATGCATTAATGTTTTTAAACATTAACAATAACATTCATTATTATAAAATGATATGTAAATGCATAATTGCACCACTTTATATAATAAATGTATATCATTGCACTATTTACTATGAGAATAATCAAATAGTTTGAAAGTACTCACAGATCCATAGATGTCGACTGTTACAAATTTACTAAAGTCTGCAGATATACATACTTTTGGAATATAACTTGGTGGAAGTTCAATAGCACCCAATAATTCTGGTCTTTTACCATCTCTTCCTACTTTGCTTTTCCAATATGAAGATAAATCTTCTATTTTATTTAACTCTTCATATTTTTCCAATATTCCATTCGATGAATTTGATATATGAAGAGACGATACATCTACGTCATTGTAGTAAGAAAAATCCGAATGAGCACTAGTAGAAGGTGTACTGATGCTGCGAACTATGCCATAACGAGATCTACGTTTCCTATGTGTGCTGTTATTGGCTAATTGAACATTCCACCAAGCTAATTCATCTCCATTTAATGACAATAGGAGAGGAACTTCAGTGGTGGTTGGGGCCCAATTTAATTGGGTAATTGCACTAGTGTGAAAATAGAGTGTTCGGAAGACTTTTAGCTCTTCTATATCGATTATCTAAAATAATACAAATATGTATAATTTTGTATAGAGATATTGTTACGCTAAAGAATATGTTTTATATATATAATTATACTTACTTCAATACTTCCAGTTTTGAATCCAATCGCCAAATATTTTTGATCTTGCGAAATATCACAATATGTTGGCTTATCTTTAAACGATTGACTATGATGTAATCTTATTATTATGCATCGTGGTGTTACAGTATCATCTTCTTGCAGATTATATAAAAATAAATCTTGGTTATCGTTTAACAAAGCCAAAAATTGTTTTCTATGGCTGAAGCAACTGAAATAGATGTTTACATTTGCACTCTCAACTGTTGCTCTACTTATTTTCGTCCAAAGTGTACCACTTATATTGTAAAGAGTTATCACACCATTTTGTGTTACCGTTATAACATATTCGTTATGTACATCATGAATTGAAATAATAGATCCTGTATTTTCTACCAAATGTGATATTTTATTATTCTTCCAAACCTATTAATAAAAAAGAAAATACTATTTAATAATGAAATATAATAATTATAACAAATAAATATAAGAATAATAATATATAATAAAACCTAAAGCGGCCTTAGAATCTTCTAAATTCTGAATTTTCTTACGATAGAATTAATTCAAATTGTAAACATACTTAAAGATACTTACCCTCAAAGTATCATTTGTCTCTCTGAATATGATAACTTCGTCATTTTCAATAGTTAAAAATTTAATAAACTCTGCACCTTTGGGTATCTTCAATATATTAGTGGATGTCTTACTTTCTACATCCACTAATCTAACCATTCCTGTGTTATTTTGTTTTGTAATATAAACAAGTCTTTTACCATTAGGAGAAAGTTTTAAACTTATTATATCTCCATCGATAGGACTGAATTCTGATATAATTCCATTTCCAAATAATATTGTAACCGAATTAACATTTGTCGTTTTTGCAATTAGATCCATTTCTCCCGATGGTTTTACAAGAGCGTCAAACAGAAGATTTCTAAATGAAATAATTAATTAATTAATAAATGATAATATGACAAATAATTTTTACGTAAATATGATGTAAATTCAACGTAATTCAATTGACAAAAAAAAGAAAAATGAAATTGATTTGACAGTTGTGCCGCCACTGAGAGTACATGGGTATCCAACCAACCAATCCCCCATATGGCGATTTACATAGCCGATGTTCCCGCCGGGTAGCAACACAAGGATTAACATTTTTGTCACACTTTTTCATCAATTTAATAAGATGATAAATAATATAAGTTGAAAAATATGTTTCTTATACCTCACTTGAGCATCGGATGCTTCTTCTACAGGGAACTTCCATTTATGCACTAAGTTATCTTCATTACCACAAATCTAGAAAGTAAAACAACAACAAAACTCATATATTTAAATGCCATGAAATACAAAGTATATCCATAAGAATAATATCTTGAATCTTTATAAAGATTTTCAATATATAATATTATTCTTACATAGTGGTAACCTTCATTTTTTAACCAATATGTATCTAAAGATGTTACGCGGCTTTTATATACCGCAATTGGATGGAATCCACCATCTATTTTCCAAACATTAACGAGGCCTTCAGAATCCGCTAATACTAAATAAAGGCCATCATATGTTATGGAAGCACATACGTAGACTGTTTTATCGTTTTCAGCTTTTGCCTTTTTTTCATAATTCCTTATGTAATCGGTAGCCGGACAAAACCATTTAACATGAATAGCTTTCTTTTCGGTAATGATAATTAACGAATTGTCATGATTTGGAACGTTGTGGAAAAATATAACTTTTTGTTTTAATAATTGTAGATTATATTGCGAACTGTAGTGATATTCATTATTATCTTTTCTAAATGTTACAAGATGACCATTCGATAAGTTTATCGTATGTATCAGAAAGCTTTTTGTTGTAAATGTAATATATCCTAAGTAACTGTAAAATACAAATAAAATTTATTAAAAAGAAACACAAAGTAGAAAATATAGAAAGCTATTTATTTATAAAAAATATATATATAATGTAATAAATACTTACTTATTATTGTGTTTAATAATTGATAAAATATTTCCTTGTATATCCCAAACCTGTTAAAATATAATATAGATAAATAAATGGTACTTAATGTTTCAAATAACATAATAATAATAATAATTAATTGATATACCTGAATAGTTCCTTCACTAGTGCATGCAGCAATACGTTTATCGTTGTGTCCAAATGTTACATCAGATATAGTTTCATTTTCAATTGAAAATGATTTCACACTGATATGTCCATCGTTCGAATAAATACTTTCCCAAAAGATTTGCTTTTGTTTTGGACTTTGAATAGTTATATCAAATTTATTGTAATAATCGTTACTGTATAATGTAAAAAGTTCTACATTACCATTACATAATGTTAAAAAAAATTCCCCATTTTTAGATACTACTATCTTTTCAACTATACCATTTCTTTCATTTACTTTGTATATTATTTGTTTCTTATGTTCAGAATGCCATTGAATTATTTCACTATTTTTATTTCCAATTAAAATAACATCTGGGTCATCGGTAAAACACGTTGTATACGTCTCTGTACAAACTTCCTCACTTTCTGCTATATTATTTTGTTCCAATTTCGTATTTTGAGATAGATACAAATTGTTTATTCTTTTTTCAGCTATACTTGTTGCAGTTTCTACCACATATCCAGGACGGAAGTGATTAATGGCAATTTGTATTAAATCTAAACATTTCTTTCTCCTGTATTTTGATATATTACTAGCTTGTTCTTGTAAAAATTTTTCTAATTCATTTACTTTATCATTTTCATTATCATTAATTGCTATATATTTCTTATATTTCTTAAAATCAATTAATAGATCACATAAGCCAGTGTGTTTTAATTTTGCTTCAAGAAAACTGAAGTCTAAGTAGAGAGTCGGAAATTCATCATACAATTTAGCTAATTCTAAATGATGTCCAATATAGGAATAACCATAATTATCATTTGGCAGTTTGGAGAAGTCATTGTCGCAATATTTACGATATTTTTCAATAAAACATTTATGCATTTCCGTAAGTTTATCTATCCCTAATCTTCTTCTTAAGTGGCACAATAAGAGATCATGTACTCCATATATATAACAGCATAAGTTAGCATTCCATCTCATGGCTGCAAGGGATTTATGGCACAATTCTAACATTATTTCTTCAACTTCAAATAAATTTTGTGACCACAAAACTTCTAAAGTCTGTTTATAAATATAATAAAAATTAATATATATTGATTATACATATAAATAGATAGGATTTTATTTTAATCCTTTCGATACAGCTAATGTCATTTACGAGTATGCTTTTGCTATACAGATACTCGCATTGCGAAGGGTTTATCATACAGGCCAATTACAATTAAAATGTACATTTTATCACGAAGTAGATGAAGAATAGAATTCTGTAACAATGTAATGCGCTTTAAGATATTCAAATTTTAAAAATTGTAAATTACTGCAAAATATCAATGAATTATTATTGTCACCGCTATTATTGAAAGGATTAATAATATTGTTTAAAAAAATAATTATTGCTACCTTTGGTGTTATATTTACATCTTCGCTAAAAATTGCTAATTGTTCATAATATGCTTTCAAATTTGGTGGTAAACGATCTATGGACATGTTAAATATAGTTTCTTGTTTTTCCAAGAATTTGTTCATTATCCTTAACAAAAAAACATGATTTTTTTAATGAAACATATTTTTTCTAAAAAATTGTTCATAATTTGATTCAATTTCTCATTATATTATTCAATTATTTTCTAATTAAAATATACTTACGTATTATCTTTGTTTTGTATGCATTTCAAATAATGTTGCCATCTATTATTACGACTGTTCATATCATGTTTAAATTCTTCAAAATTAGCTGAAAACATTGCTATAAGTAATGGCATACCTTTGCATTCTTTATGAATTAATTTTGCTTCTAAAGGCAATTTATCTACACTTGTATCTAATACTTTAGCAAATAAACCTAAAGTTTCTGCTTCCGTAAAGCCATCATTCATCTAATAATAAATATGTAAAAGAAAATTTTATTATACATGTATCAATAGGTGTGTAACATAATAATAATAATGTTTTAATATAATATATAATTTGCGCATGCATACTAATGTATTATTATATTACCTTTATCACAATTCCTCTCCTTCCATCCAATACATCTAAGTCAGTAGTTATTACAAGAGTTTTGCATTTAAAATCAAATGCATCTATAAAATTTTTATCATAAACATCTTCCAGTACCAATAGAGCATTATGATTTTCTTTTTTATTAAAATAATTTGATAAAAATAATTTATAAAGTTCGTTCTGCGCCAATTCTTGATTCATTATACGATAATAAAGCCCGCTTAATTGTATTGTTATTTCTTCCTCGATGAACTGTTTGTACAAATGTTTATCCTCGTCTTTGTATTTGCAGTTTTTATTGTATCCAAATTTAAGCCAGTAAATTTTATTCTACGAAGAAAAATATATAATCTTTATATTAAAACGTTAGAACATTTTTAAAAATTCATTTAATTTAATTAATCTAAAAATTATAAAGTTTTTTTTATAATACATTAAACAAATCCTTCGCCAAGTTGGCATCATTTAATGTGCTTGCCGTCAGAGACGATCTACCGAATCCTTTCATTCCATGTAGAATGAGATATCCATCCGGTTTTAATTTCTTCAACGCTTCTATTAACTGTTTATTCTGTATTGAAAAAACAAAAAACAATTATGAAATAAAAGAATTATTTAATATATTGAAATTGTTAATTATTTAAACTATATAGTAAGAAATTTCTCAATAACTTACATCGTTTCCAAAGTGTATAGATTAAAATTATATTAATTAGTAACGATAAGTAAAATATTTACAAAGATGTCTTGTAAAAAATAATATAATAAATATTCTGATATAAATAATAAGTTAATATATACCTTATCGTCTCTATTAATTGTCAACGGGGATATAGGTGGAAGAATTAAAGATTCCGATGAATATCTACCAAACTTTTTTAATTCTAAAGCATCCATGTCATCACTGAGCCATTTATAATGATGCCTTAAGGATTCACGAAAGGCATTGAATGCATTTTCTCCTCGTCTAAGAAAACAAATAAGCGAGATGTTAAAATTATGACAAAAAATAATCCAAAATTAAACGCAAAGAATATAAAATAAAATCATATTGAAAATATATCATATTATATTATATCGAAGTAAGAACACTTACTTTGGAAGGATATCTAATAAAATTTGAGCCTTTTCTCTAAGATCTCTACCAGATTCAACACATTTAATGTCTTCATTTTTTAAAATATATTTAGCCGATAATACTGACAATACGTCATTACGTACATCCATGTCATTTAAGATATTTTCTCGTAATTCACTTAATATATCTTGATGTAATTTTTCCATTTTAATATATGATTTGTAATTTCAAATTTTCAATTCTTCATAGATATATATGTATAAATAAATATTAATAAAATTTAAAAATATATTTCTTGTCATATATTTCTTCAGGCGTGTGTGTATGTGTGTCTAGAAATATATTTAAATCACAGGATATAGAAATAAAATACAAGGAACAATAAAATATATATACAGTAGAAACTCGATTTCGTTTCAATCCATGAGATGTCAGTAAAATAACCTCAAAAGTACTATAAACATTTCAAAATGTAGCATTCATAGTAATTACTTCATTACTTTATAAGTAGCTATTTATTAAATAATAATTAAAATTAAGAATTTGATAAATTAAAGGATAGTATTTAATACTGACATCTAATACTGTTAATAACACTTACTGGATATCCTTTTGATAAGTTTTCTTTCTCCGAGACCGAAACGAAATCAAGTCTATACTGTAATATATTAGGTTGTGAAGTATGAAATGGAGCGAAAAATGCACATAATATGAACAAATAATATTAATATCAATAAAATAGAAAGAAAAAATTTGAAAAACAGTTTTGAAAAATAATCAAATAAAATCAAATTTAAATGGTATAAAATGTTACGTATATCTTACCCTTTGTTAGCATTTGCTTGTAGCACAAAATCTTAACGAATTTATCAGTCTTTGTTCAAAACCTTACACTACTAATTCTCTCAATGGCAGGAAGAACACTACTGACGACATCAAATGAACTTACCCGTAGAATCCTATCCAATGTTGCCACATTTCTCTGAATCGAAGTTTGATTTGATTGGTTACCATTGTCGTAAGATTATAGTCTATTGTTGCAAAGAACTATTAAGAAAGAATACCCTTTTGTTTATTTATAGACAAAAATTGGATAATATAAATTTATGTATTTAAAAAAAAAATAATAATAATAATAAAAATAATATTAAATATACGTTGAGAATAAAATGGTTGACAATAAAATGGAAAAAAGTTGATTTCGTTGACAAACAAGTGAAATATCTTTTATATTTTATACGTCCCTGGGAGAATCCCGTTAGGGTGATTTCATATATACAGTACCAAACTGATCAGAAAATCTCGATTATTTGTCCCATAACGACGGAATCTTGCTTTTATCTTAAGATGACTCATCAAAATAATATGGCGTAGAAAGGGAAGTATTATTTTTAATATATTTTCTATCTCTATAAAGGGTAGATATAATTTTAGCATTATTTTATTAAATAATATACAAAATTTTTAATTTTTATAAGATTTAAAAAAATGAATATATATAACATTTATAGCAACGTGTAAAATAAATTTTTCTTTCTTTTCTTTTTTTTTCACTGATCACATAAAGTCATTAACCTTTTCAAGGACGAACAAATTGGAAAAAAACAATTAATGTAATATAAAAAATACTTAAACGTACACACACACACATACACACACATATATATGTGTTATTGAAAAAGTTAACTAAATAAAAGTTATATTACAATTTAACACAAAGGAATATAAACATATATATCAGTACGTTTTATAATTATAATATGAAAATAATAAAAAAAAAAAAAACAAAATCAAAATGATTTTAAATTATAAGAAATATATTCCCATGTATATTAACATTAAAAATTACATGAAAAAAAAATGTTCTGAATTATACAATAATAATTGTTTGACAATAAAATATTTGACAAATAATTATATACAATAAGGTTGTACAAAAATTATACAAGAATTATTTATCATCTTATTATGACTAAAAATATTTATTATAACATTAATGAAAAAGGTATTTATTTATATGAGCAAAAAAAACCTGCGATGGCCGGGAATCGAACCCGGATCAACTGCTTGGAAGGCAACTATGCTAACCATTACACCACCATCGCAG
>JACGTP010000006.1:5025669-5053093 GCA_023678845.1 Mischocyttarus mexicanus | reverse complement strand
CATTAACAAATACATATTTATTATAATTGTCGTACGTGTTTCGATATTCCGTGCAACCGTATTATTCCTAACACGCTCAATTACTCTGATACGCTCGTTTTCCCTCTTATCCCTTGGTTGTGAAAAAGAAAAAAAATCTCATTAAAAAGCACACCCGACGCATTTTGCGTACGTGGGGTATGTTTGTGTATGGGTGTGAATTACGGACTCGTCGATCAGACTAGACGCACTTATCTCCGGATTTGCATATCGCGTGTACTTTGACTTGTCCTCTTTGGGTTGCAGGAAGGCATTAAAGGGTTACATAAACCTAGGTACGGTTGTTACCTCATGGTTTTTCTGTTATATATTTTCTTATTAGACAATATCCTATATAATATATTTTTTATAAAGGTTAAATTAGATTGCACTAATTTATAGATTGCATATTGATTTTAGAAAAGATATTTTTAAAAGAGATAATAAATTTATTAAAAATACTCTTTTTCGGTTAAATTTAACTTATTTATATAGAATTTTTTATTGGACAAAATTTTAAGATTTAAAACTGAAAAATTTGTCGCATCATTTTCTCATACAAAAACTTCGATTGACTTATAGAATAATTTCGTTTGACTACGTTTCATATTATATTCATCAAAGGAACATTTGTGCGGATAATTTATGAACGAGTAATTTTCAAAATCACCTACAAATTTATTCTGATTTTACACATATTACAGATTTGACGCGTGTCATATGAATTGACTTGACTAGCAATGCATTTTCTCCTTTATCTGTTGTTCACAAATCCCTTTGCTTTGAGTTTTAAATGTAGTATACGTAAATAAATATATACAGGGTGGTCCAAGTAACCGTGTGCATTAATATAACTTCCAAAATATACGTTGCACGAAAAAATGTTAAATTAAAAGGGTCTCCAAAACCATGTCTAAAAAAATTAACGCCCTACATAGTGTATCTTTTCGAATCATGTAACTTTTGTATTTAAAATTTTTTCGTGCAAGTTATATCGTTGCCACGATCACCTTGAATATTGTATGATATTGCATTATCCCTTGGTAGGTTTGTTATTCTTCAAAAACAGAGCGATTACTCGCTTTGAGACGGATCGTTATCGGTTGTGTCCGCTCTCTCTCTCTCTCTCTCTCTCTCTTTCTCTCTCCGCAGTGTTCGATAAGAGAATATTTATATACATTGCTGGAGAGATAAAGAAAATAGTCATCGTTCACTTAAATAAATTTATATAAGGAACTTCTTCTTTCTGAAAAATTTTTAATCTTCTTCAATAAAAATAAAAGGAAATATACCGTTTCTCGAAATAGTCTTTTGAAAATGAATATTTTGTTTTAAAAGAAAAAACATCGTCGAATAAATGAGGGGAAATTAAATACGCACAATTTATTTGCAATATTTAACATTCGTCGTTACGAAGTTGTTTCGTAGTTGACAGTCAACGTGTTAAACTTAGGTTTGACGATTTTTCTAAGCTAACCAAACTTTTTCAAATTTATTTCAGGTAGAAAGAAAAAAAAAAGGAAAAGGACCTTTCATTGGTTGGTGGTTTGAGGGATATATTTTAACCGGTTTTTCTGCTTTCTCAATATAGGTTTTCGTATCTTTGAAAAGAAATGCTGAAATTCTGAGACGCAGTTAGACACCTGACTGTTAGGGTCAGAAAGGGAAAAATAAAAAGGGCGGTTAGGAGAGAGAAGTTCAACTAGCCCAATAACAACTCAACGTTCTAGGAATCGATTTTTCCATCGATCTGTCTCCATAGCATTCGTTCTTTTCTTCCCATTGAATTTCTTGGACATATCTTTCTGTTTTTTTAAGGATACTGAATACGTTGACGGCTGGTATCCCTGCCACAAGGCTTGACATGCTACCTGCTCAACGAAATTCAACAATAACTATGAATTTAAGACGTAAGAAATGATTTATGTCGTTAGCCTAGTTTTTGATCGATTCCTAAACGACACAATAGGGACTGGTAACTTTGAATCATGGAGAAACACTTTAACTTCGTCCTTCAGATATTTAAAAAAGAAATAATAAGATTGTATTCTTGAATTGGTGTGATCGTATATTTAACCTTTTAATCAAAAATGATGTGTATATAAGTGTCATCTGTAGTCCTGTGTAAATACCCATATCATTTATAATTTTATATTTTAATAATTTTGTAGGTCCTATCATATTAAAAATGTAAATATAATTGTTACATTAGAGCAATAACACGGTTTCAATTTTACACAAAACGAGTTTCGATACAACACAGAACGCATTGCCTTGATTTGCATTATTTCAAGGTTTTGTATAACACGGTTACACATTTCAAAATTCGTTCTTTTTTAAATATTTTTTCTTATACAAAATATTATATTTCTCTTTCTCTCTTTCTGGATTTTTGAACAAATCCTACCACTACCACTACTACTAGTATAATAAAAAAAAAATAAAAATTTAAGTACGCGAATACGTTTAATTCGTATTCTCTCGAGAATAAATAACAATACTCCGAAATGATCAAAAACTGACTATTCCCTTTTCTACACGAATTATCATTTGAATATACATTCCGTATTGCAGCAAATACTCTTCCGGCAGATCTGATAATAACACCACCACCACGACCACCACTACCGACCAACACATTCTTACACATTTCCCGGAATTTAAAAATTCTATTTCTCTCACTCTCTACTTTATAAAAAAAAAATTACCATTATTTATTTCTATCTTATTTTTCAACACGGTCCAGAGAATATTCAAGCTTCTACCGAGTTAATCTAAAGATAAGGAATAGGAACAAGGGAATGTATTATCTGGTTTCCTCGTAGTCTTCGAATCCGCGAAGTTCCGCGTCGTTTAACCCTTCTCGATCGTCTTAGGTAAGTAAGTGTAAGAGTAAGACAGACAGAGACAGAGACAGAGACAGAGATAAAGTAAAAGAGAAGGAGAGAAAGGGATAGATTGACTGAGATAGATTGGCAAAGGGTAAATTCGATCCTCTTTGAGGTCGATCGATCGACACCATCGGTCTAAGCACTTCAAATAGTGCTATCGTGGTATGCATCCAGGAATGGCAATAACGTTGATAGGATAGTAATATGATTATCACCTGTGCAAGAGGGCCGATAGTGGTGCTACACGTATAATTGGAGATGGGATTGAAGGGGTGGATACGATGCCGCGTTTCGACGAAGTGGGAGGAGAGGACTGCTTCAACAGGGGGAGGGAGAGAAGAGAAGAGTAGGGGGGGAGAGAGAGAGAGAGAGATACACAAGTATAATGCCATGCAAATACAGCTCATCACTTGGGTCCACCAGGAATAGAGTGCATTAATCCGCTAATGCACATGGGTCCCGTAAAATTAGATTCGGCCAGATTTAGCCGGAAATGCGATATTTCAGTGTCGACCGAATTTCCTACGACTCTGGCTGCTCTGGTCCATGGTATACGAGGAGAGAGAGAGAGAGAGAGATAGTACATTGGCTTGCTACTACGAAACGCAAATCGCGCGAAACATAGTTACTCGTGAGCCGGATTAATGCCGGTGTACATATATATCGTATGCGATACCTTTAGCAAGCCATTATCTCAATAATTCTTGAATAGGAAACGCGTTGCTACTCGATTCTCTTGACATCAATCTTTTACGAGTATAACGAATACAGAATATTCTGGATTATTTTATTACTTCGCGTTGGTTAGATCATCTATGATTGTTTTTCATGGTGTTTTACAATAATTATTTCACTTTAATGTATTTCCATTTAAAATACAAGATACGATGAAATCTTTCAAAAGATCTATGACGATTCAATAGATTTTCAATATAGAAAATCCCCCTACCTTTATTCCACCCTCACACCTCTTTCTCTTTCATTGTTTTTAGAAAGCTTAACCTCGTAGATGTTATAGCTACGAGTTATTCGCGAATTACTCGCGTCCAATTAATTTTAACGAATTCGCCTGAATTCACGTTTATTGGTTTCATTAAACCAGCTCGACTGTACGTATTATCTTGTTTCCATCCCCTCCTCTCTCAACCTCCCTCATCCTTTCTCTCTCTCTCTTTCTCTCTTGTTCAATGACGAAATCAGTTTCTCCTGTGAGCACGTTCAACCGGTGCACATCCTGCAGGCTGCAACATTCAGAATCTGTCTAGGTTCACAGAACGAATCGGAAACGGTGAAACTGGTGCGCGTTCCATCTAAACGCAATGACGATCCTGATTCTGAGCCCTATATTTCGAAAATGAAAATGCCCCGCGGTACCTCGACGTTCGGAAACCCTTCTCCTCTCCCCTCCATCCCTCGGACGTGCTATTATCTACGATTTGCTAATTAAATCCTTTTCGATTTCAATAGGATGGATCAAATCGATGTAGATCCCTCGATTGCCTCCACCCACCTCCTACCCCAACCTCATATTCGCCATTGTTATTTTACTTCCGCGTTCTTTTTTTTATCTCGATTCGCACGATTGTTCGAAATTTTGAAAAAAAAAAGAAAAAAAGGATTCAATCGAGTATCGAATTAAACGACGCCAGGTACTGTTTTTTATTGAACGTTAAATATGTTTATTAACAAATACATATACACGCATGGTGTATATGCAAATATTAACGTTAGGTGGGAAAAGAAAATGATGCGCTGTATTGGGAGAAGCCGGTCCTTCCGGTGTCATGTCGGAAGTGAACGACACAATTATAACGACGAGCAAACGACATGCGAGATCCCTACATATGTATGTACATATATACATAAGTACGTATGCCTATCGACACGAATATGCTAATGATTGAACGCCGTGCGTTAGAGTTATGCTAATTTCATTATGATTCACCGGAGCAAACATATGCCGTTTTGCTGTTTTATTCCGACCACCTGCAAAGCTTTAATTGTCTATGAATTATTAATTGCACATGCTTAATGTTCCAATTATACTTTTTTTTAATTATTATTATTCATATTTACACTTCCTCGAATTGGTCTCTATTAAATAACTAATAAACTAATGTTTTTATTTTTTATTTGGATTGATGAGTTCAAATTATTTTCAATCAACGAACTCTTATATACGAATTAGATTATATTAAATTCAATACAAATGTACGATGTAAACGTGCATATTATTATTATTATTATTATTATTATTATTAATTTAAAAGTCTTATATAGCGTGCTTATAATTTTCTAAAAAAATTTCTGTTATTTTGTTAACTTCTACTATCTAGGGGGAAAATGTTGCATAATTGGTCTTTATAATCCGACGAAAAGTTTAGGCTACTTAACTTTGGTAATATGAGCTAGAAACAGGGGTAAAAGGTTTTAAGTGAATAAAAGAGAGAGAAAACAGATTGGTATGAAATTCCGAGCTAGTGAGTGAGTGAGTGAATGAATGAGTGAGAGAAAGAGAACAAAACAAAGTTAAGAAAACTGGGCTGGAATGGGTGAGGGGAGAAAAGAAGAAATGAAGGGATGATAAAAGAAAACATTTTGAAGTTGGTATATATATAATACAACTTAAAAATATATCAAATGACATTTAAAGATGCATACGAGTGATGAGTTGAAGGATAGATGGATGGATGGATGGATGAATGCGATGGTAGGGGTAGGAGTGGGGATGGGAGTATGTTTATACGAATTCAAATGAAGTATAGGCAAGCGGAAAAATTTGTATCATAAATTTTATATAACAGAACGTCACATATGATTAAAAGTAATGCGAATGCTTGATATATTACTTCGTCGAATCAATTGTTTTAACTATGACAGATTATGGCTGATCCTTAGCTGTCAATCATGCTTGACCGTAGGAGAATATACCCTCTACTCTCTAGTAAATGTATATTAATTATATAATTGGTATGTATGTGTGTGTGTGTGTGTGGAATAATCGTAAGGGAAGTTCATAGATGGCGCAACGGGTATCAGATTCAGTGCCACCCTTTGATAAAATATTCCCTTTCGTATATGTCAGATATCTCTTAAATTAATTCAGTCATAATTATAAAAGTTGTCTAAGTGAAAATTTAAATAAAATTAGTTTATCAGTTATTTCACACCACATTATGTTAAATTAAATTAATTCAATGTAGTCTTTAGGATGTTGTCAAAAATGAACCATTAGATAGTGCAATTCAATTAAATATCTCGAAACAAGAAATAGATAACTTATTGTGTGTTAGATCACTTTCATTATTATGGAAACAATTCTATACCCCAAACGGAAAATTTAATTTATAATAATATCATCTTGGATAAATTATAATATATATATAAATTATTATAATTTATTTTTCTCTGACGTTCATAAATTCTTTGTTGGTGTCAAACGCATACTCGTGTACTCCGAGTACGGCTCGTATAATCTTTTCTTTCCAAGAGAATGCTAATTAACAATTGGCAGTTCGCACGACGAAATCGTAAAACGGTACATTAGCATGATCTAACAAGGCGTGAAGGGTGAATTAGGCGATGACGTCACGAGCTACCGAAAACATTTCGATACTACTACTATTACTACTACTACTACTACCAGTAACAGCAGTGAACCAGAGAGGAAAAGGAAAGAAGACGGTAGATCCCTGCAGGCTCGTAAACCGGCGCAATGGCCCTGAGAAAAGAGAAGGAGAATCGCTTTGGTTAGGCCAAAAAGCGGACGGAGGTCGTCAATGTTGATGATGCGTGGATCACGATCTACTGACGGCTCCATCATAGCCCTAACCTCCCACCCTAAAATCTCATCCCTCTCTCTTTCTTTCTTCCTTTCTCTTTCCTTCTTGGTTGGTTGGTTGGTTGGTTGGTTGCTTGCTTGCTGGCTGCTATTCACCTCTCAATGTAGCCCATTCCATTTGCTTTATTGAAATAAGTTTCGTGATCGAGTCCGAAGAGTCGACCCTTCCAACAATATCCTTGATATGGATCTAGTTGCATTTCGTGTACACCAACTTAATATAAAACGAATAAATTTTTCTTCTATATATTTTACTAGTTACTTTTTCTTTCCTGTTTTTTTTTTTTATTTCTATTAGGTTGTCAAGTATAAAATGGAACAAATTTCTATTCAATTATGTGCATTTCTTGACGATTAATTACTTCGCACACTTTTACATGTTTCCTTCTTTCTATGACTTTTTTTCTTCCCCTTTGTTTCCCCTTTATGTATTCAATGGCACCGTTTAAAGCAAGACGTTGGAGGTACGGGTAGGTTTCCTTTTTCTTTTCTACCATATTACGATTAACTCGTACGTAAATTATAATTAACATTAGATCCAACGGTTATTGCGAGCTTCCGGACTCTAAGAAACTTGCAGCTGCTATCACGTCGAGCGTTACCGCTTGCATTTTAGCGTTTAAAAAAAATGCAGATACTCAATGAAAACTCTTTTTCTTTGTTTGAATTAAAAAAAAAAATAGAAGATAATGATAAACAAACAAAAAATTAACTTGTCATTAAACGTATGGTTTATAAAACGTACGTAAGTTAATCTATGTTACAACGATTAAAATTTAATTGAATTAGAAAGAAAATGATAAATTATTTATTAATACCGAGATAATCAAAACCCGAATATTACTTGGGGTCAAATTAAACCCATGTGTATTTGATTTATAGTATGTACAATAAAAGTTAAATACGTTGTTCATATATTGATGGAACTTGTTTGTTAACAATACACGAAACTAAACAAACATAAGAAAATAAGAAAAGGGGAATGAAGATAGGAAGAGAGAGAGAGAAAGTATCATGAAGATATAATATAATAGGGTCGTAAATAGAAAACCGAACTATCGATAATCGATCTGTCCGTATTTTTTTGTTCTTTCACTTTCTCTCTATACATATAGACAAAAAAAGGGGAGATGTATCCTCGAAGGGTGGTTTTGAACACGACGACACACTCGTTTCTCGCCCTAGTACTATATTCACCCCCGCCCTTACCGTCACATATTGACGCCTCCACTTTATTCAATTGCTCGTCCAACAGGAGAGAAAGGAGACCAACCACCTCCGACACGCTTTTCCCCGAAACTCAAACACGTTTTTTCGCTTTCCTCATTTCCGGAATCGAAGTAAACGTGCGTGCGTTCGTGCATGAGTGTGTGTGAATGTGTGTGTGTTCCGTCGTTGTCGTCCTTCGTACTTCCGGATTTTTCTGATCTTCACGAACGGACAAAACTGCTTAACCTCTGACCACTGGAATCGCCGTCACCCTCCTCTTCTACGAGCGAAGAGGAGCAGAGAGGGTGGTGGATAAAAATGCTTGGGGAAAAAAAAATATAAAAAAAAGAAGAGAGAGAAAACTTCGGAGCAATCGATCCGAACGAAAAAAAGGGTCTCCAAGTCTCGGACGAGCCGTAATTTTTCTCTCATCGAGCATCGCTCGAGCATTTTTATTGGTAATTAAAAGTCACCGGGCTGTGTGATTGGAATTAATGGTCAAATGGTCAATCCGCCGGGAGGGAAAAAAGCGGGCTGTAAAATCGTCTACCACTACGAACCACCCCATAAACCACCATCGCTATGACGAAACGATCGTTCGTTTAGAATTTTTCTGTCTCCATAATATTGGGTTGGCAGCTAAGTGATTGAGAATTTCCTCGATAGGTGGTCTTAACACATTCTTTTGAAAAATTACAATAAAACATCAACCGGAAGTACAGTAAATATATCAAAAAATAGAATAAATAATGAAAAGGAGAGACAGAAAGAGAGAGAATAATTTTTCTTCTAAAAATTAGTTAAGAAGATAATATCACGAAATAGAAATGTCTCTAAGTACGTTAAGTGGTGGTGAGAAGGGTAGGAGGATTGGAATTCTTTCGCAAAGGCTATATTCACCAACCCCTTGACATTTTGTCGAGTAAATTCGTTGAGTCGCGACGGCTTACGACGATGAGGGGGTCGAATACTCGACGTCTATCTGTCATTACGAAAGATTTGTGCTCGTCCAAAACCGAAGTTCGACCTTCTGTGCCGCGTTACGGTTATGGATCCTACCACCATCTTCTTCTTCTTCTTCTTTCTTCTTCTTTTTCTTTATATCTTTCTCTCTTTTCTTCTAGCAAGTTCTTAGAGCATACGCACCGAGGGTGGCGTAATCGTCGACGAGCGTATATAACAATCCCAAAAGCATAACCCGGAGGAAGAAGGCAAGGAGGTATAAACGCTATGAAGGCTCACTCACTCCGGAAATGGAAAGAGAAAGAGAGAGAGAGAAAGAGAGGATAGATATCGAGGAAACTAGGAAGAAGCATGATCGTTGTTGGACCGGTACTCAGACGACAAAGATATCCAACCTTCCGACCATATGGAATTGTTTATGAACCATACATAAATACCCACACACTCACATACACTCACACACATTCGCTTTTATTTTCTTCTTCCTCGATTCCTTCTTTTTTCTTCCCCTTTGTTATTATTTTCTACGTTTTAATATAAACGGAGTAAATTTCAATTCAATTATGTGCATTTTTTGTTCCATTTCATACTTGACAATCTAATAAATCCACTTCTTACTCAACATTAAAATATTCAAATATCTGAAAATATGTTAATAATCATGATAATTGAACGAAGTAGGTTGAAAAAGTGTCAAAAGTTAATAGATAATTATGAGAAACTGAATTCTCCTTTTCCCTTCTTATACTTTTTATTATTCATTATTTTTGTGTCACTTTCATAAGATTATAACGCAAAAGTTTTTAACTTACTTTCCACGCGAAGGGCCTAAAATGGAGTTTGACTGTATATTCACCTAACCATAGAGGAGTAAAATGTATGTATAAACCCGGGAGTTAATATTGATGGACGATGACTCGGTGGTTGTATCGAAACTCGAGGGGTACTTTATCATCCAAGAACGAACCGCATTACTAATCGATTAATCTTCGATATTTATATTAGAGGCTTCATTAAATAAAATATTCTTTACGCCAGTGAAGGATATTAAGTGCCACTGCTATGTCGAGAGATCCTTTTTTTTCTTTTTCTTTTTTTTTTTTTGAAAAGAACTTTATCGTAAAAGTCAAACATACAAAGACAGGGATTGTGGAAGACTCTCCCCCTCCTTCTATCCTATTTCATAATTTTTTTTTTTCAATTATCGTTGTCTCGCGATACATCCGTAATCTTCATTTCATTAAAAACTTATCGTAAGATAATTTGCAAAAAAAAAGAACAAAAATATCTTTTCTATATTCAATCTGTCCATATCTGTCCTATGTTTGTCCCTCTTTTTGTAGCCAACTCGAACGAGACAGGCTTTTAATCTTCTATTCATGACGCACCGATGAGTTCGAAAGCATCCCAACATCCACAAGTACTTCAAATATTTGCGAGCTTTCATATAAATGACGATCATCTGTGTATATTAATAAGTATTCATAATATTCGTATATGCACTCTCGGACTTTATTTAACATTCAATTATCCGTCCATTGTCCTACGTAAATCAACATTTTCAATTAATTTTCAATTAATTTTCATTATTCAATTGATATCTATTCCAGAATACACATTCGATTTTATTCAAATCTTTTTATCGATTATACGTTTTTGTTTTTTTTTAGCCACAAAAAAATTCATGCACTATGCACTCGTCGACCTTATTTAACCCTTTCCTTAACCCTTTCTCCCCTGTGAGAAACAAAGAAAGTAGCATTTGTAAATCAAACATTACTCTAGGAATCTATCAATACAAGTATCAATAAAAAGAATATGCTACTCGTAAACATATAAAATAAATACAAGTTTCCTGATACTATATGTTCAAATTTTGTCCATCTTTCCATTTTCATATATTTCTCGAAGAAAATGTTTTCCCTTTCCAAAGGAAAGGACTCCTTTCAACGAAGGTATATCCACAATCCCATTGATATGCAAACCAACTCGGTGATCGTAAAGTTTGCGTAATATTACGGGAACTTTGCGATCTTCTTCTATCCTCTTACCCTCTCTTTCTCTCTCTCACTCTTTTAGGTTCACTCTACTTAAATCTATCTATCTCTCTTCCCTTATTTCTGTCTCTTTCTAGCAAGATAATCGTTATCATCGAAAAAGCATCCTCGTCCTTATTCTCTCTCTCTTTCTTTCTTTCTCTTCCCCATACCATTTTTCTCCTATCATCCCGGCCAAGATTTTATCCGAGCAATATCCTCAACGATGCGGCACGGTTTAAACTTCGACTACGACCATAATCACGGCGTAAAGCTAAAATACAAAGGCTCTTTTCTTACAGGTGAACTGTCCAACGTTTCTCTTTCCTTCCTTTTTCCTTTTTTATCTAACAAGAGTAAGAGAGAGATAGAGAGATAGATTCAGTGCTTTATATCGCGTGCTTCTCGCGAATCGTTAACGAAAGGAGGATGATCGTTTAAAAGTCTCGAGCACCGATAGTCGAGGTGCTGGAAAATTTTCAACCAACGAGTACCTAAGATCTTGTATCTCTCTCTCTCTCTCTCTCTTTCTCTTTATCTCATTTTTTCTTTGTCTCTCTTTCTATCTTCCTTTCTTTCTTTAAACCGAACGCTACCGTTTCTAAGAACATACGTAAAGATAATATTAACGATCAGCCGTAATAAAAGTTTTACTATCCTAGACGAGTTTTATAGTTTCTCTCTTTCTCTCTTTCTTTGGCTTGTTTCATGAAATTCTTACATTGTTCCTAATACATACATCCTCGTAGTTTTATTCGATTCGTTACTTTCCCAAGTCTAATGATATTTACTGTGTATATATACATGTACAGTAGTATAGTAAATCGTATAGCAAATTAAATATATAGTAAATTGACTGAGCTAAGTTTATTTCAAGCTAAAAATGATTTTTACTGCATGTAATTTATAGAACAACAACTGATCGTTATATATTATTACTCTTATTGTTTATCTTTTCTTTTCTACTACTAATGTCGTTATTGATAAAATAGTCTCCACAACGGGAAAAGAAGAAATAATGTTACACCCCTTTTTTGTGTAACATTCTCATCATTTTCATGCAAATTAGAAGGATCGTACTAGAGAGACCGCAATTCTCGTAACCTTTGGACAACAACCGAAATAGAAAATCTGACGTAGCTAATATGTCTCGTTCATCAGTGATGTCATGTGTACGAAAAAAAAATAGAAAAAAAAGAAATGTATAGAAAGGAAACAATGTAAACTGGAAAGAAAAGAAAAAATGATCCAAAGAGAGAGAAAGAGAGTAAAATAATTTGTTTTGCATATCGACGAATTTATGATCCGATCTAACTCGTTCCTTCACTCTCTCTCTCTCTTTTGCTAGGAGGGTAGTTTTAACCCTCTGAACGATGCTTTATGATATCGATGAAAAGTTCTCGTTCTCTCTTTCTTTCACGTTACAACAACGAACGGCCAATCACAGTTCTCATATATGTGTTCTACCCCAGCTAACTATTTTCTTCTATCTTTCTCTCTTTCACACACACACACACATACACGCTTTCTCGTATCGACGAATTTATTGTCGAGTTGCAGCACGGTCTATTGTAACGGAGATTGTTTACGATATTGACTCTTCCTTTTATGTTAATCCCGTGTCCGAACGATGACGACGATGACTACGCACACGGTTAGAATAGGATGTTGGAAGCTGTTACGCGACTACACACACACATGCTTGTACGATCATCGTTGACAATGTAACCTCTATACATGTTATGTTTCTCTGTGTATGTGTGTATGTGTTTGTATGGAACGAGCGACAAGGGTTGCGGCGACAAGGGTGGAGAGAAGCACTACTATCGACGAATTTACGAGGAAACGGACGTCCTCCCAAAATTCACGAGAAGAGACCCTCTTCCTTCGTTTCCATCTCTCTCTCTTTCTCCCTCTCTCTCTATTTTCTAACTTCTCGTTCTATCTCACTACTATGCTAATTGCGTCAATTAGCATAGGAAGTATCGGCAAACGAGGTAGACTCCTGTGACGAACGGTAGCGCACCAACCAATGGGAGGGGTTGAGAAATGATATTTGTCCTGACATCGACCGCAATTAGGCGCCTCTTGCGGAGTACCGACAAAAAGAATTTTTTTTTCTTTTCTAACTCTTTCTCTCTATGTTCTGAATACAATACCTCGAATGTTATATGATCTTTGCATAGAGAGAGACACATAAAAAAAAAATAAATAAAGAGAAGTATAAATAATCGTACACCACTACTAAATCCTTAGATATATTATTACTTACGACGAATAAATTAAATGCGATCTGGTTAAACGCAAACGTTAGTGATACGTAAAAAAAGAACACTATGGAAATGTGCTAAGGAATCATAACGGACAGCTGGTTTTTGTTATCCCATGGTACGATTATTATCCAACTGTTTAGAATATTCTGATACAATAAGATAACAAAAACCGTCCTACGCCTTTGTATATACACGGGGTATTAGCACGAAGGAACCTAGTGGTATGAGATATCCTGGCATCGTTAAGACCCACTCCTCGATTTACCTAATTGACAGAAGTAATTAGCATGGCAAGTGGCACGATAGCACGTCACTTTCAGTCCTCTCTTCTTACCCTCTACCCTTCTCTCTCTCTCACTTGTATACGTGAATTCTCGCACGAAATCAGGCATTCGTATGTAAACTTTCGCATCTACGTTTCTCCCATGCAGTCTAGCAAAATAGGGGGAAATGGTTTTCGGGGAGAGTGATGGTGGGAGAAGAGGAGTAGCAGAAACAAGGGGAGCGGGGAAGAGGTTTAGCTCGTTTTCCTCTCAAAAGCTACGTTTCTCTTCGACGTTATAGGCACCGATGGTCACCAAGGGATACTTCGAGTGCTTTATGGTGTATATATGGACACATACTACCATGAAACTCTCTATGAAACTATGGAGAATCACGGTTAGGAATATAGATGACCGAATAAGTTTTCCTATAGACAGAGAGATAAAGAGAGAGAGAGAGAGAGAGAAAGTTGAAGGGTAAGAGGGTGAGGTGGTGAAGACGATGAGAAGAAGAGAGGGGTTTGGTGATTCGATACGGCCCGTTACTGGTCTGCGGGTACGTTTAGTTAAGTCATTCACGGGGATTATGAATCCGCTACGGATCGTGATCACCGGATATTCGTTTCTCTATGTTAGCAGAGAAATAACCTAGAGGAAAACAAAGGACCTGGTAATGGGGGGATGATGCTGGACGATTCTACAGGAGAAAATCTTTCTCGGTTGTTCCTACTTCTTCTTCCCCCTATTCGCTATTATGCTACAAGACTGTAGGATACTTCTTCGTTTTGGTGTCGCGAGACGCATCAGCTTGGAAGATAATCGGGGCTAGGAGAAGAGATTGTTCTTTCTCTTCTCCCGTCCCTCCTTCTTCTTCTTCTCGTTAAAATTCGCGGATGAGAAGATACCGAAAGATTAGAAATTAATGCGTTTACCGTTTGTTACACCATAGGAAAGTGAGATTTTTTTTTCATATTTTTAGTTAACACTAACACACGTGTACAGTATTTTCATGTACATATTTTGTTTCATTGTTTAAAATAATTAATATACATTTTATAAGTTTTTGTTGGGTTTAAAGAAAAAATTACTAAACGCATTTATTTATTTGATACCCCATGATAGATTTGATATTTAATAAGTCTACCTAGTTTTTTATTTTTTAATTCAAATGTCTTTCTTTTATTTCTTTTTTTGAATAATTAATATTTCAATTAAATGATTTGAATAAAACCGTAGAGAATTTTACTACAAATTTTTTTCAATTCTTTGATTAACCATCACAGCTCATAGTATTTCTTTTTCACCTGCTGTGAATAACACTTTACAAAATTGCAAATGTAAAATTCATCGGATTATTACGTCCTTTTACAAATGTTCGTAATGTACATTTTTACATTGCTTTTCAGAAAAGTAATAAAGCAAAATAGGTAAATATATAGAAAAGAAAATTGAAACTTTGACACGACTTGTATGAAGTTTGGTACTATCTAGAAATAATATAAGTATGTTAATAGTATTGCCATAAATGTGTCAGGTCCGGGACTTATTGAGTGTCCTGTTATATATTTATTTACTATATATAAAAGTATGTAGCCTTGAACAAATAAGAAGACATAGGCGTACTCTTTTTCTTGAGTTACTAATCCTCGTTTATCAGGTGATAAGAGGTTGCGGTTAAACCAAGACCGCACTGCGATAATGACGTTTTCCTTTTCCTGTTTTGCAGCATAGCACGAATACCGTCATCGTATCCTCGATTATACGACGAAATTAAAACAACAATTTATTTATCATTACAAAATAGAAATTGAAAAAAAAATCAACGGGAATAGTAGTACCATTTTCCGGTCATATTTTGATGGTCGGAGTGTCGAGAGGGTAACGCAGAGTTCTCTCTGTTCGGTTACATGACGTACCCATGTGTACAGAGAAATAGAAAGATAAATAGATAGAAGGAGAGAGATAGAGATAGAGATAAAGAGGGACATGGATAGAAGAAGAGTGGGTAGGGGAAGAGGGAAGGGGTGGTTGGTTGGCACGGGATGGACACTTAACGCCAAAGTACCGTCCGGTATAGCGCGTGGGTGCACGAGCATTTCATTGGGAAACGCGCGGGACGGCGGTATGCGGCTGCTCTGCATGCGCGTTACATTGACTGATTGAGTGGCATTGAATTGAATCGAGGGTGGATGCACGAAGGGAAACTGCCAAATGCCTGCTGCCCGTTGCAGAATTGCACCGGCGAACGGCCATCGAGGACTACGACGACGACGACGACGAAACTTTGACCGCACTTCTCTCCACACGTATTACTCTCTCTCTCTCTCTCTCTCTCTTTTACTTGTACATACATACATACACACGTACATATATATACATGTATATGTGTATATGTATACATACACCTTTTTTTCGAGTTATACACGAGCAACAGGGGCTAGAACGCAATTACACCTGAGTAATAACGCGAGCTACTAGCTATGAGTAAAAGAGAGAGAGAGAGAGTGAATGAGTGAATGAGTAAGTGAGTGAGTGAGTGAACGAGGAAGCCGTTACAACACCCTCGCCACGAGTCAACGAGTAACTTGCCTACTGCTAGCAGGGACGCACGTGTTTTACATGATCTGTAATACTCCTGCAATGCCAGAGCGTGATAAGTAGACACCAGAGAAGAGGGGAAACTCGTATTACGATTTTACAGATACGAGATAGAGATAGAAATAGAGGAAGAGAGACAGAAAGATAGAGAGAGAGAGAGAAAGTTTTACGCTTGCTCGTTCATTTTCATATCTTTTAGAATATTCTCGCAAGAATGATGTTCCATCAGAGTTTACATCGTACTTTCTCGTATCCAAAGCACTTTAAATGTTAATAGACCTGAGAGGAACGAGTTTAGTTAACGGCTCGGTTGGAAATGAATTAAATATTGCGTATATTTTTTTTTCCTTTTCGTTTTTCTTATTTACTTACTCCTATCTTACAATAAAGTAATAATAATAAAACACGCTTGGTATGACGATATTCAAATCTAAAGCGACGTTCGTTTTTATTCGATTTGACTGCGTTTGTTAGGAAAATTCTCGAGATGATGTCTGCGTCCCTGTGTAACAGTGAAGTGAGGTTTTGGCAACCAGTGAGAGAGAGTAAGAGGGGGTGTTCAACAGCGTTCCAATCCATCTGTAAACTGTCCACTTTGATGGGACGACAATCACACCCCGTTGTAACGAAGCTCCACGCTGGGCCATTGTCTCGTTTGCGCAGAATTGTAGTAGTACCTGCTGGTTGCTTGAATTTATCGTCCCCGGTTTTACCAAAACAACGAAAATAAAGATCACTTGGCGTTGATTGCACCATTGCGAAGTAATCGAAGCGTTCGCGCGTACGACACGTATCTCATCACGATCTCTCTTTCTCCTACTACATCAATCTCTTTTACACTCTTCTTTTCTCTTTTTGGCTTCATCTTCTTCCCGTTAACTTTCCGCTAACTCAAAAAATAAATAAATAACGACATTATTTTCTGGTCCACCTAATATAAACGATTATCTTTTTTTTTTATTTAAATTAATTTGTTGGTAATATCGTAGCACTTTGTACTATAAGTGAAAGAAATTATTTTAAATTTATTCTAACGTTTCATGGTTTTGTAATGCGAGTAAATTGTTGAATAATAAAAAACTATTATTTTCCGAGACATAAGCCAAGATTTACGGAAAAACACGATTTTTTTTACATTTTGATTTTTCATGCAAAAAGCACACATTTCTCGGAATGCGCATAGTGCACATTTTAATGTAGACCACATTCCGGACCTTTTACAATTATTTTCTGTTAGTACGGAGTAATATCCATTTTGAGCCAAAAATGAAAGAAGAAATAAATGATAAATCGTTTATCCCGTTGGTTCGTTCAATCGATATTCAGATAATCATATCGAATTTCTAATGAAACGGAAAAACAGTATTTGCTAGGTCTTTTGAACGAGTTGAATTCGGTTGCAAGAGGGGGGAAGGGGAATGATGGGGAAGGAGATAGGAGGAAGTTCGAATGGAGGCGAACCGTTTTAACGAAGTTTGGGTGATATAACTATAATTTTGTCCATTTCGCGTCACACAGGGAGCATCGATTTGATTCGAATACGAAAAGAGAAAGAGAGAGAGAGAGAAGGAAGACACACATAACTGGTTTCTCTCACATGCATCTCTCTATCTCTCTCTTTCTGCGTATGTGCCTGTGTGTAAATGTGTTATGCATACGTGTATATGCAAGCGTGCTTGAGAGAAAGCCACGATAATGCAACCGGCCGAGTATTTCGGTGAAACACACGTCGAAATCGGTATATTCGGATGATCGATACAAGTAATTGCACGGGGATAGGATTACAGAGACACGATTTGTTCGGCAAATTATACTGGCAATCACTGACTGTCTCCGTTTAATCGAGTCGTTATGCCTTCCCATTGTTGCTTATTTCATTTAATAATTAAACAATGATGCAATGATTTTGCCCTTTTTTTTTCATTTCTTTTTCCATGTGTCGGTCAACGATATATGATAAACGTAATCTTTGAAAATGAGTTTTTATTGTATTGCAATATTTTTATTAATTTGAACCATAGAGAGAATAATCTCAAGTTTAATCGATAATTATATACTTACACTTATCGAGGTTACTATTAATAAAACAAAAAATGATGAAATATGTTTTGTTAATCTTTAAGATTTGATGATTAATATATCATTTTTGAAGTTCAATCAATTCATCCTACACAGTTACGTTTTTTTTTCAAAAATTTAATCACATTATTTTATTATATCTTACGAGTAAAATTTAAATGAATTTTAAATACACAACTAACCTGGTAAAGTGTACGGTGATTTCGATCTAACTTATGTTTACACGCAAGATGACATCAGTCAATAAAATGATAGCTAATTTTAGCAGACTGACGTTATCGATAGAAGAAGAAAAAAAAAATCGTAGATGATAGCAAACGATAATGAATTTTTTAAGTCTGTTAGTAATATTTCGATAACGGTTGATATTTTTTTCAAATATTCATCGATCGTTTCGCGAAATTACAAAATTATTTTATTTCATTTTATTTTATTTCATGGGATTGTAAAACTGGTTTGCACATATCATCCTCTGTTCCTCATAATTAAAAGAACAAAATCTATCTATGATTTTGCAAGTTTTCTCGAATGAGAGTTTGTTCGAAATTAAAATAAAAAAAAGGAAAAGAAATGAAGAATTGTTTTTTTTTGCTTCGTGGATGAGCGCAACAAGTGTCGTGTTCCTCTTATTTCCTCCTATCTAGCATAAGAATATATATATGTATATATACGTGTAGGTAAGTCCCTAGTAAGCTAGCTAGCTAGCTGTAGCTAGTTGAAATTTAGTGGGTACTAAAACTTTCGGCATATATCTCGGAAAGTGGCGGCATCCATCTTGGAAATGGCCTGTAGCAACGGCACTTGGCCGAAGCACATCGAAGTAAAATGCAAATTGTCGAATATTTATACGCGACTAGTCTTCTACAATGATTTGCATTCCGTGCCGAATTTCTCGGCCATCCCTTACTATATTTCTTCTTTATAAACCATATAGAGAGTCAAAAGTATATATATATAAGAATTACAAATAAAAAAGAAATGTAACTATATCTATATACAGTTATATATCTAACTGTATCCATATATCTATGTAACTATATCTATATCTACATCTATATATAGTAGTATCGATTCTTTTCTATAATAGAATCGATATATGAACTACAAGAAATGATCAAATATTTTTCCAGAGTCTCCTTCTCGCCCCTCGCATTTTCATTCTTATCTTCCAGTAATAGAAATATTTTTCGAAATACTGAAAAACGATACGGGTAGTACCATTTAATACGATATCTCGAAACTAGGACAACTCCTTCTATTGCCAGAAATAATAAACTATACCCTGGAAACGTTAAAAACAAGTAAGATAGGAAAACTACGAGTGCATTTACAAACTGACTCACATCAGTTTACGTCTCTCTCTCTTTCTCTCTCTCTCTCCCTTTATCTTTTCCTTTCCTTTTTCTTTCTATCTGACTCGTGACAGTAATGATTTTCAAGAAAAGGAAGAATTGAATAAGAAGATGTCGGTTAAAACGAAGGAAACATGGATAACGCAGTGTAGCAGAATATAACTTCGACAGATATAGAATTCAGCTTTCCCATTTTCCATGACAGTAGTAGTATACATCCGCCAGTAATATCGTTTGATGCTAACACGCGTCGTCTTCCCTTCCCCTACTCCACCATGTTCCTTCCACCATCCTCTCTCACCCTCTCTCTCTCTATGCATTATGCAACAACTGATATACGCGCGATATCGCGCATTATGCGAGCGACAGATGTAACGGCCCGTTGTTGTGTTGGGTTTTGCCACGCTTATGCCTTCTTCTTTTTCTTCTTCTTCACGAGAGTTTACATTTTTCAATGGGACCCACTGGCTTGTAGATAACCTGACTCGTGTCGACCTCCAAGGATTCTATATTCCTCTTTTTCTTTCTCTCTCTTTTTCTGTTTTATTTTTTCGAAGAATTCATTATCTCTTGAAACGTCTAACTTGAGAATAAGTCGACTCGTTAGTCGAGTAAACGATTTTCAAAGCTTAAGTGAAATTCACGGGACATTTGTGTCCTGAGTTGGTTCACGTGACATCGTCCTGATACAGACAGGTCTGTATATGGAATCCTACCGTATGTCGCATCTCCTATACGTGAGTGTTAATATATATATATATATATACATATATATATACTTGTATGCTAGAACCGTATAGGTATATAGATATTAGGAAATAGACTATTAGCGTGTGTACTACTAACTACGTAGAGGAGAGGATCCCTGCATGTGCATAACGATTATATGCCTATTAGAGGAGTACAGAGGCGTATACATATATACAATAGGGAAGGACATAGAGAGTAAGAGAGTGAGAGAGAGAGCGAGGAGGAGTGTGGGAGGTTAGAGAGGGTTATGGTCGTCGGGGATGGTACCATTACCGGTATTGATGAGCAGCTGACCAGAGGAATTGGTTCAGCACGTGTGATCGATCTGGCTAATCTCCCTTTGCGCATCGACCAGATGCTAATCTACGATCGATATTAGATAGGATGGAATATTATGAAAATCTCGGATACCTTAGAGGAAATTATTTAAGCTGAGATTCAACAGAATCTATCTATTTCGCAAACAACGAGATTAAAGCACGATGAGGTTATCGGTCATGGTTAGTTACGATAAGATCCACTTGCAAGGATATAGATCCTTGTTTACGATAAGATCGTCTTCTTCTTCTTGGTTGACGTCGTATCACCCACTCTCTTTACCCTTCCTCCAGCTCTTTTACTCTCCTTTATGAAACGTCGTTAACTCGAGACACACTACGTGGTCACAGACCTGCACTGGTGGTGATGGTGGTAATGGTAATGTGCTCCCCAACGGTGTTCATACTTAACGCGTAATATCATATGCAACGTTAATCGTAACTCGTGTCCCGTTGCAAGCTGATAAATTAGAAAGATAACGTATAGTATATATATATATACCCTGACCTATCCACCGTGTCGAGTATTGCGAGCCATCTTTGGAGGAACGTGTCCTGGCGGAAACGTGACAACAGGCTTACGTTAGTCGTTAGTCGACAAAATTAAATAACGCGAGAAAGCGTGAAGGATCCCTACTTATGTTTCTTTTTTTTTCTCTTCTTCTTTCTTTATATTTGTAAGTGAATTAAGACGATGCGCGCACCGCTCGTTGCAATAAACGTAACAGAAGGTTGCTTTTAATAGTTTAAGCCTAGGTCTTCTTCCAAGGACTTAGGAGGAGGTTATTTTTTTTTTCTTCCTTATGGGGTTTTATACGATAGTTGGTCGTCACCACCACCGGTTCTGTTTCCTGTCGTTTTCTTTTTCTTTTTCTTTCTCTTTCTATTTTTCTCTCGTAAACACCTGGCCACGTTATACGTGCAGCTCATTTACAACAAATTATGCGACGCGTGCGCTAACTAAACCACCTTCCCCATTCTTCTCTTCCTCTTTCCTTTTTTCTCTTTTTTTTTTTTCTTTAGCTAACTTTCATCGTGCGGAACGGACGACGAGGTACTTTGCTAAATTAAAGCGCGAACCTCACACGCGATTCCTGGCTGCATGCGCACGTGTGCACAGGATACGCATGCGTTTTGAGATAGGAACGGCGACGTGTGCATAATACGATTTACCTTTAACCGAGAGTTTTCAAGCAACTGTGTCACTATCTACACTCGTACTTCTTTGAATTATCTACGTATCACGTTTTTCACCTTTCTCTCTCATCCTTTTACTCACTGTTCTGCGATTACGTTGATTAAGAATAATAAAGGAAAGAAGTGGTAGTAAAAAACGATAAGAAGAATTTTAATTTCATAAATGAATAATCGTTAATATTGCATTCGTTTATTTCGTGTCATGGATCATTGTGGATGCTTTTATCATCGAACTTAATGTGATATGTGATTGAACGCATATATTATATACATATATAAGTATGCGAGAGAATAGGGAAAAAGGGATACTAACTCCTGTCAGGACAAAACCGATGAAAAGCGAGATTTGCTTTATTGCAGGCAGGTGCCGTTATTCATGAATCTCTCCTCCCCCTGTCGTTCAAATTAATAACAATGGCATCTAACACGTCACGGAGTTAACCCTACAAATAAATAATCTCCGTTGGAAACCGTGTATCTTATTTTACCTCTTCTCCCCCTCTCTCTTTCTTTCTTACTCTCTCACTCGAATTTATAGACGATTAACATAATTTTCTTCTCGAGTACTCATCCTTTCCTTTCCATGCATACTATATTCAAACACCAAATATATATATACATATATATATTTGTCCCAGTCCTTTTTCTCCCTAAACATAATTTTCATAATATTTATATCGAATCATGTGTCTCTCTTTGCCAACCCATTTAACGTTAATAATCTTTCCCTTCCTACAAACCGTTACGTAAACCTCAATTGTCGGGGATAAACGAGACGAGGTTGAACGAATAATCGTTCCTTTTTCTCTCTTTTCTTTTCTTTTTTTATTCGTAACCACGGAACGGTAATAAGACCGATCAAAACGTTAAACCGAGTTAATCTCATTTTGTTGCATTAAATGCATCGTCAATGAAATTATTCAAAGCTTCCGGAACGTTTCTGAAATTCGATGAAATTATTTTCGAGATCGTTTATTATCTTTATATACATATATATCTTTCTATCTCTTTCACTCTTTTACTTTAGGGTTTCGTGTAACGAGCTATACGAATTGGGGCTGATTGTAAATTGAGCGCGAAACCGCCGTTGATTGGTTTAAAATCAGATCACCGCGATTCCATCCGTCCGGTCACTCGGTTGCATCGCATCGTTTCTATGCATCCCGAAGTAGGAGGCAGAGAAATACTAGAATGAGTAAATGAGAGAGAGAGAGAGGACAAGGGAGAAGGGGGAGAGAGTGCAAGGTTGGATTGCATGGATGCACCAACACGACTGTGATCGTGTGGCTCCCTAAAATGAATTAAACGGGTGTGGATCTGTTGCCTAGCAACATTTCTCTCTCTCTCTCTTTCTGTCGAACGTAATGCACTCAACTCGCACCATCGTTCTTGTTGTTTCTGTTACGAAATGTCCATCTCTCTTTTACTTTATCACTTTCTCTCTTTTTTTTTTTTTTCGGAAACATCGTCGAGCTTAGTATATAACGGGTGGTATTGGGAAAATTTGAAAATTTGTCTAGCGAAACAACGTGCGATTGATGCGCGCCTGGATGAATTATAGGGTAAAAAAAAAAAAGAAAAAAAAAGAAAAGAATTTCACTTTGGTCGCAGTGGCGTGTTACAATCGCATGAACGAATTTGAAGAACACACGTTGGAGGTGTCAGCGTACGTTTTGGTGCATTGCTATTTGTAGTATAGTAACCGTGCATATCTACTATATGGTAGAGAGGTGACTGTGCAACGTGAGCTTGTAATTCGAGTGATTTACTGNATATTTTTTCTTTTACAACGCAGCACCGATAGTCCAGTCAAATTAGCATTTTTACAGGATGCCTATGCTCGGTACTTTACGATATTTATCTATAGCCGATAGTCGTTGTTAGATTTTTGAGATTTAGATTGCTGCCTAGACTCACCGTTTATATTTGTTATATTAGCTCGATGAAGAAAGAAATTTCTAAAAACAGATATTTTAGGTTGGACGTATAAATCCGCTACGATAAGCTACCACGCATAGTTCTCTATCTCTTTTAATTCTCTTTATTCATTCTCCATTGTGCACAGACTCTGGTCCTCTTCTCATGTTCGGTCAGAAACATGGACATCGACGAAAAAGTTCATTTTTCTCTGCCGACGTCGAGCTATCGCGAGATTATGTCCCGAGCAACAACGTCGGATCGACGACAATGGCAAACCCGGCAAATCGAGCTCCTCCTCCTCCTCCTCTCATCCTTCTCCCATCCCTCTCTTTCTCTTTCATTCTATACCAGTTCCTCCGGTTTGTTTTGCTTTCGCGCAATTTCTCATCCATTATCCGAGCGTACGCGAGCAGCCTCGCCGTCGCCGATGGTTATTTATGGTTTCGAAGTCGCTTGATTAATTTTTCTCTCTCTTCTACTACTACACACGTACATATATTTATATATATATGTGAATATATATTCTCTCTCGTAATACCTCGTCGAAATCGTTGACACCGAAATTCTCACGTTGCTTTTAAATTTCGAAGGAAACGTTTGCCCTATAACCCGTGTACCGGCAATTATACTTTATATTTAATGATTTATTTTGCGACATAAATAACGTTGATATCAAATAAATTAATAAATTAATAAATTAAATAACTATTTTTACAATTGACTAATTATGAAAGTGGTGTAAGTTCATGTATATAATTAAATAACATATTGATAAATTAGTACAAGCATTCCCAGACTTCACAAAATTAACCTATATTTTTTAATTGTAAGATTTGCTAACATCTAATTTTCTCGAAACGAAAGGAGATGGACTTGCACCACTTTCAAAATAAACGGTCCATATACATGTGTATTTTAAAATATTTATTACTAAGATCATCGTTTCAAAAAGGGGAGAAAAGAAGGAGTGATTTATTAGAATTTTTTAATGTAACAAACGTTTATATTGTAAAAGAAATCTTTTTTTGTTCTTTCAATTTTATTATTCAACCCCCATATATCGTCGGTATAATTATTATACATATCATTTAATTTTCTTCCCTATTTTGAATATCCTATTCTTTTTGGTAGGCAAAATCGGATTTTGAAGCTTCGATTAAGTCGACGATAACTCGAAGTGATAGACCGAGAATAAATAAGAATAAGAAGATGAAGAAGAGAAAAAAGATAGAAGAGAGAGACGAATTTAATATTCGGAATTTCAGTAATGTGATTTCATGGGACGTCGGCTGCAAAACGCCTAAGCATTACAAATACGATTTCCCTTTTTTGAGGGGATGGACAAGAGGAGGAGTCGAACGCCATGGATAAAGCATTTTTGCCGAACATGTTTTCCAATTTTTCACATCCATCTCTCTTTCTCTGCCTTTCTTTATTTTCCCTTTCTTTTTTCTTTCTTTCTCAATTTCTCCCTTTTTACCATGGCCAGCAAGGATCGAATTACAAGTTCTCTCGGGCTGTCACCCGCTAGAAAAGACGTTCATAAATCGAGAATTAGTGAGAAGAAGAGATGGAATCTTTCATGGCTGTCAACTCGAAGAGAAGTATTATTGAGTATCGATAAAACGAATTATGCTAAGTTAAGTAACAACCTTCTTTCGATTTCAATGATAAGTGACCTACTATCGAATTTATATCTAAATTTGTTTTATAATAAAAATAAAATACACAAATGATTGTCGAAAACATTTTAATCCGTTTAAAAATTAATTATTCTTTTTTTTATTTTTCATTACTGTTATATCATAAGATCATTATTGTTACCAAAAGAAATATTCTTCAACGTATATTACAATCTTTATTTTGTATTATGTCTTGATCTTTTATAATTGTATTTTCTTTTATTTTCTCTGTACTAATGGGTTTATCCTGTAAAAATAAAATAAAATAAAATAAAATGAAATTACTGATACGATTCTCGTCAAATCTAAATTTGCTTTGTAAGCTGTAATCTCTCTCGGTGATAGATTTTATTTAAAAAAAAGAAAAGAAAAACACACAAATCTAACTTCAAGTAGAAAGTACATACATAATTTACCATTCTTAATACACCATTCATTGTGAATAATTTTGTTGTTGGCTACAGGAGTATCTATCGTCACGAGCGTATCGTCGTCACCCTTCGACCCTTTTTGGATGCCACACGGGATTCATTGTGTATCATCGACGTAAGGGTTGCTTGAAAATACGTTCGCCCAAGGTTCTTTTTTATTTTTTTTATTTTTGGTACCATCGTTCCTAGCAGCAACTCGACTCGCTTTCGTTTCTCTTTTCTCCCTTGATGAAAACGAAGAAAGTCGAGATATTCGAATGAAAAGAGATGAAAAAAAAAAAAAAAGAAAAGAGTAAGAGAGTCAGAAAGAGTGGGAAGGAGGGGAGGGAGAAAGATAGAGGAAAAGAAGGACGTGGTAACGTGAGAATGACAACAGATGCGTTGAAATGAAATTACAAGTGTCTCGGGTATTGTACACCGCTGTTGTGCCTTTTTAGCGAAATTGTTGTGACAAGCGTTTCAACGTGTGCCTCTCGACTCCCAACGCACCCTTCGCGATTTCGCGTTTTCTTTTTTTTCTCTCTCTTATACACATTTTCGTTCCTTCTATTTCCTTCTCACTTGACAATATTCACAACCGTACCATATACTATACAGTATACTTATTCGCTTTAGTTAGAAGACCATGCTACAAACTTAACCCCTCGAAAAAACGGGGAAGAGAAGACTCGCGACACTTTTGCGGTGTCAAGTCCTGGCCTTCTGGGAAAAAGGGCTCGTCCTTTCTCCACCGCCTGTTCTTACAACGGTAATCCTATTTAATCTGCTCTTTTTTACTTATTACGTTCTTTTTTTATTTTTTTATTTTAACTGTTGATGTTTCTATCTTTTTTTTTTACATACCCCTAATTACCAATTTGTTTAAGAGAAAATCTTTTATGTAATTTACGTGAATAATCAAATAATTCAATAGCGATGATTTATCGTAGGGATAAGACAAAATTTCGTTTGCTTATCTTTGCTTTCTCTAATTATCTATAACTATTCATCGGATCATTTATATTCCAAGCAATTACCATCTCCATCAGTCTCCGAATTCGACTCTCTGCCGAAAGGTTCTATCATTTATCTTCTAGTAAAGATATCTCGAGATAATTGAGAGACTCATTCGAGCTTTCTTCTTTTAAATCGCGAGTCTCTTTTATACTAATGATTTAACGAAATGTGATTTTATACGTTAACAAAATCATTTTTTTTCCTGCAGATTATAAAAATAAATAATATATACAAATATTTGTATCCTTTGATAATTACGTAAATAAAGAAAAAAAACGTTTGCTAAGTGTGGGGTTCGAACCCACGCTCCCAATTGGGAACCAGTGCTTAAAACTGGCGCCTTAGACCGCTCGGCCAACCTAGCTCGAAAGGTTTTTTCTTTAGAACATATTTCAGCAAATGATCAATATTGGGATCCAATAAAGTCAATTTATGACGCATACTGAATTATAGAGGAACGTATCAGTGATAGATGTTCACCTAATATAAAGAAAATAATGTTAAAGTTGTTTATGGTTATTATTACTCGTATATACATAAAGAGTAATTAGTAATTAATAAAAAATAAAAAACAAAACATTTTTCAAAAGTAACTTAACTAAAGCATG
>JACGTP010000006.1:4988753-5022767 GCA_023678845.1 Mischocyttarus mexicanus | reverse complement strand
CTGTTATCCTATCTTAGTATTTTCCTAATGACAGATAAGCATAGTAATGAAATACGAGAATTCTAAAATTTTCACAAATAAATATGACTCTATACCGATCAAAATAATTATTTAAAAAATTAGAAAAATTTAATAAACATATAAAATTGTGTAGAATAAATTCCTGCATAAATAATACTTAAAAATAAAAAAGGTAATTATGTGAAAGAATTTATTTATTTCCTGACTTCAATTTTTCAAGTTTTGAACATGAGAAAACTTTAACGTTAAATCCAACAAAATATCATTGTCTTATTAACAAACCATTAAAAGTATTGCAAAAATGTTTGACATAAAAATTGACTTACTTTAAATCTGCAGTAGTGAATGCAGGATTGGTCTTCTACCCTTAGAATGACGATGACAATTCAAAATCACTGACTCGAAAACTGCATTGCTCGCAGTCAATTCAATAAAATAAACAAATTTTTAAAATTAATTTACTTATTAAAACACAAATAAATTTAAACGATCATTAGTTTCATACTGCACAAATTCAACGATGATCTGAAACAAACATATAAATAAAATAATTAATATAATTGTGTTAAAAGAAATAAATATTAAAAATTATTGAAAAAATGTTGAATATAAAAATTGTCTTGCATTTATTTCCCATTGATTGAATGCAGGATACGTATCCTACCGTTAGGATGATGATGATTATAAAAATTATACAAATACAACTCTGAAAGGCTGAAACACACTAAAGATTGAAGAACAATAATATCTGTAAATCATTTTTGAAGGCAGGACACACATTAAAAGACATTTTATCATAATGATTCAATGTTAAATATCAAAAGAAATTGTTATAATCTATAAGAATTCAAATTATTCAAAGTAAAAATTATCAAACATTTGAGAAATGTACCAAAGTATGCAACTATATGTTAGATAGTGTTTGATTTATATTTTAATGTACAAATTCAAGCAATATCAATTGTCTAGATATCATTACTTGTATAAATTTATATAAAAAGTATGTAATGTTGGTAAGAATTGTTAATAAAAATCTTTAAAATTATCTAAATAAGACAATAACTGTAACAACAAACTAAATGAAGAGTGATATAAAAAATAAACCAAATTTTATACACTTATTAATAAGAAAAATCTTCCTATAATATTAAATTTATCAAGATAAACGTTAAAAATATAAAATGTATTAAATAAGTTAATACGTTACTCGTTTATCGATCCTGACGCGTGCAAGGTCACAACGGAAATGAAGATCTCATTGTGTCTATCCTTCAAAGTATCGATTGCCCGTTCGACTGTTTACGTTTTCTTTCGACTCGAGGTACTAACGAATATATATTGCATATATATATACCGTTCAAAATCCGTACATAGGATGTTTATATTCTTGTCTCTCTCACACTCATTGTCATTCCTTCTTGATTTTATTTTATTCCTTCTCTCATATTTTCTTTCTCTCTCACTCTTTCTGTTAAACTATTCTTTTATAAAAAAAAAGAGATAGACTTATCTCGACGAATATGAAACAAAAAAGCAAGCACATTTATGAGGTTAGGTACAGTATCACACACACACAACCACACACATGATCATATAAAAATTAATAAATTTATATATTAAAAAATACGATAGAAAAGATAATTATGAAACTATAGAATGGTATATTTTATAAAATCTAAAAATACAAATTAGAAAAAATTATTAGAAAAGTATTATTTATTGTTAGAACGAAGTTGGATTAATAGTTTCTTAATTGGAAATTCAAAATTAATCTAAACGTTTAATACACGCACACAAGCTTGTCGTCGCACGTATAGTAACCCGTCTTACTTCATGACCACGTTAATCAAATTCCAAATGATAATTTATTTATTAAATAAATAAAATTTGTACGTTAGAAAATATCTTTTAATTACTTGATATTAACGAGACACTGAAACTTCTATACGATCTTAAACACCGACGCCATGAAACTAACGTTGATTGGCTGTGCAAATGCAGTCTTGTCTTTTCAATGTCTCACACACACAACACATAAGCATGATCATATAAAAATTAATAAATTTATATATTAAAAAATACGATAGAAAAAATAATTATTAAACTATAGAATGGTATATTTTATAAAATCTAAAAATATAAATTAGAAAAAATTATTAGAAAAGTATAATTTATTGTTAGAACGAAGTTGGATTAATAGTTTCTTAATTGGAAATTCAAAATTAATCTAAACGTTTAATCACGCACACAAGCTTGTCATCACACGTATAGTAACCCGTCTTTCTTCATGACCACGTTAGTCAAATTCCAAATGATAATTTATTTATTAAATAAATAAAATTTAATTTTCTATTTTTCTATTAAGCATGCACGTGTCTTCTAAATATTCTCAAAATATTGAAGAAAATAAACATAGTACATACTAAAAATTCACAATCAGTCGTTTAGTATAGAGAAACATAACCGTATAAATACGCATTGCGTTGGAGATTTTTTAAAAGAATTGAAATGCCCTCTGGAGAATAAGTTCGCGTTATTTGTATCGATATTTAAAAATCTCGCCTTAATGATCTGCTTTGTCGATAAGGTTACAGACCTCTGCTTCGTTTTCAATATTTTTAGATATGACCAATACTGTCAATTGTTTCAAGAAATTTCCAATGCAACGCCTATCTACACGAATATGTTTTTCTGTACTATACGACTCAGCTTTTAGTGTGTATTGTATTTATTCTTTTCAATAATTTGAGAATATTTAGAAGACACGTGCATGATTGATAGAAAAATAGAAAATTAAATTTTATTTATTTAATAAATAAATTATCATTTGAAATTTGACTAGCGTGGTCATGAAGAAAGACGGGTTACTATACGTGCGACGACAAGCTTGTGTGCGTGTAAAAACCGTTTAGATTAATTTTGAATTTCCAATTAAGAAACTATTAATCCAACTTCGTTCTAACAATAAATAATACTTTTCTAATAATTTTTTCTAATTTGTATTTTTAGATTTTATAAAATATACCATTCTATAGTTTCATAATTATCTTTTCTATCGTATTTTTTAATATATAAATTTATTAATTCTTATATGATCATGCGTATGTGTTGTGTGTGTGAGACATTGAAAAGACAAGTCTAAACTTGCACAGCCAATCAACGTTAGTTTCATGGCGTCGGTGTTTAAGATCGTGTAGAAGTTTCAGTGTCTCGTTAATATCAAGTAATTAAAAGATATTTTCTAACGTACAACCTTCTATCATACATCAAACGATAGCTACAAGGCAGATTTCTATACGTGAGTGTTATCAAAGTGAAATATTAAAAAGTTTAAAAGATATCAGTGAATGTAAAATCTTTGCTATCGGTTTGCCACGAAATCCTACCTATGTCGTTATTAAACAATATCTTTTTTCAATTTTTTAATTGATTTTTACGGTATCGATAGTTGATACAACCTTTAACGATGGTGTAATGAATAAATTTTCATAATTATATCTTTATAGGTAATATTTCGTATTTAATTCAATTTTCATCGCATACGTGGTGTAGATTTGTGTGTATGCATACAGTTAGGTAACTCGTACGCACACATACACAACACTCATACACTTGATTTTCTTTTCTTTGGACTAGCCGATCTTCTTTTCTTTTCTTTTTTCCGATTTCCGAGAATTGTGAGAGTCCAGCGTGAATACGTACACGTAGTGTAATAATTGTGTATGTTTCTTTATCTTTGCATTCGTCGTGGTAAGTCTATTTCTTTTTTTTTTTTTTTATAAAAGAGAATTTAACGGAAAGAGTGTACACATATACAGTGTACAAAGTGTACGGATTTTGAACGTTATGTATATATATATATATATATATTCGTGGGTATCTCGAGACAAAAGGAAACGTTAACAGTCGAACGAGCAATCGATACTTCGAAGGATAGACACAATGAGATCTTGTGACTTTGCACGCGCCAGGATCGACAAACGAGTAACGTATTAACTTATTTAATACATTTTATATTTTTAACGTTTATCTTGATAAATTTAATATTATAGGAAGATTTTTCTTATTAATAAGGGTATAAAATTTGGTTTATTTTTTATATCACTCTTCATTTAGTTTGTTGTTACAGTTATTGTCTTATTTAGACAATTTTAAAGATTTTTGTTTACAATTCTTACCAACATTACGTACTTTTTATATAAATTTATACAAGTAATGAGATCTAGACAATTGATATTGCTTGAATTTTTTATATTAAAATACAAATCAAACACTATCTAACATATAGTTGCATACTTTGGTACATTTCTCAAATGTTTGATAATTTTTATTTTGAATAATTTAAATTCTTATAGATTATAACAATTTCTTTTTATATTTAACATTGAATCATTATGGTAAAATGTATAAATACATAAATGAAGTAAAAAATAATTAAAGAAAGGTAAAGAGAAAGAGAAACGCGTTCGTGGTAGTTGCTGATGTTAAAATCGCATGTTACGAAAATTCGTACCAGTCTGCACCTATTCGTTACCTCTTGAAACACCCTCGACGATGTCATTAACGTAATCATTCTCTGTCAGTTTGTAACTCACCTTGAAACACTCGAACGACTCTTGAAATCGTTGAGAAAGTTTACTTAATCATCTAAATCGTTCGATTTATTTCAACGAGTATTTTGTCATCCTTCGTTATACGTGCAAATTGATATATGTATATATATACCTAAAACTATAGAAATAAATCTAACGATTAGTGTTAGTACGTGTTCCCTTATTTCTCTATTTTTTTCTTTTTTCTTTTCGGAAAGAGGGTTGAACGTCGTCGTTAAATTACGCCGATATTTCAAAGTGTTCAAGAAACGTTCCTGTTTAAAAAGAAGGAAAACACGTGTTTAGGAGTATCCCGCAGAGATATATTTACGTTGAAGTCAACTTAAAAGGGAGAAAAAGATAATTAGTGAAAGCAAATGTTTCTTTGCTTTAGCACGTGTGCCAAAGATTTTTGTTTTAATCTTTTTTTTTTCTTTTTTTTTTCTTTTTTTTTCTCGGATAAAAAACACATGTCGAATTGTATACTCCCTTTTGAAAAAGTTTCTTTTGAAATAATATCTGATCCCTTTTTTCTGTATTTATTATTTTTATTTTTAATGAGCATTGAGTAGACGAATACATTGAAAGTTCATCAAATTCGATATTCGAACGTTATTTCTTTTACAAAAATTATTACGAATTTTTTATAATATTTACTCGAAAGAACTTTATATGTAAAACTACAATCGATAGATGACGATAATGATGATAAGAATAACGGTGAGATTTTTATCCTTTATTTAAAAATATTTTTACAAAACATCTTTTTTATCGATCCACGAATTGTGTGGATTTATCGAATCTAATTTAACCGGACTAATTATGATTCGCGTTAAAATGAACGAATAGCATTGTATTACTGAGAGATCAATGAAGAAATTGATTTGTAAACATCGAATACTAGCACGGAAAAAGACGTTTTATGAATAAGTACTCTTCGACCTAGAAGATTATCGTCCAACGAAGAACAGTCATCCATTGTACGATTTTGTTTTCTATTCGCTCGTGTACACTTCTTTATCATCACGGTTTATATGAACACTCTGCGGGATACTCGCGTGATCCGTTGAAAATAAGTTATGTAGATTGTTGATTAGGGAAAAGAGAAATGAAGTTATAGGAAAAAAGATGTATTTTGGTCGGTGAAGTGTCGCAATTAAGCGCGAGATACCATAATTATTTGCAATTAGTGAGAAAAATCAAATGTTATATATATTTAAAAAATATTTTATATATATATTTATTCAAATAGGAATAAAATTATATACTGTTAAGTAAAATAATATAAAATAGAAGAAATATTTAATAAAGAAAAACAATGAAGAAGAAACTTATTGGACTATCTAATGTATTTGAATAAAATAATTCTAACCATGATACAATAAAATTCAAGCCCCTTAAATTGTCAACTTACGTATTTATTATTTCAATAAACGTATACTTATGTTTAGAAAATTAATATTTTTTTAACGACAAAGTACAGAATAGTGACAAAGCTTCTAAAAATATAGGAACTGGTATGACGTAATAAGGTCGTAGCCTTTTCGTTTCCTATCATGACTGGTATGAGGAAAAATTAGCTTTTTGAAATAATCCACGTGTGTTATTGGCTACTAAGGGTCGTTTCATGTTCACCGCTTATTGTTTTCACCATTCCGCGCAGCCCTGCCTCTGTGCCAATACTTCAAAGTACCATATATATGTATATATATGTATATACTGTACCGTACATGGCAAAAGTTCCTTTCAACGTTCATTTTGTCTTTCTCTCTCTTTTCGGTAATACTTGATATAAATTTTCATTACATATGTATACGTCAATTTAACGTTTATTAATAAGTATAACTAAATTTTTATTAATATACAAGAATTATAATAATAATTGTTTTGATATATAAAAGAAAAATTTCTGAGAAAAAAAACAATCGATGAAAAATTAATTAATACAAAATATTCGATTGTGATATCGTGTAGAAGAGAATCTTAATAATCATAATCATAGTCTGTTCTATAAAAATAATTGAAATTAATGAGAAAAATCGATTAATACAAAAGAAAATCTGTGATTTGCAGTTAAGTGTCTTTTTCGAGTAAAAAAAAAAGGAATCATCGATCTGATAATGTTATTGTTAGTGGAAGTTAGTTTTTCGTAGTGGTATAGAAGAATAATATACGAAAGAGGTGAAGATTTGTACAACGTGGTTATGGAATAATGAAATTCTACGAGTACCGAGATGATGACGTTGGCTATTTTTTTTTTCGTTTTACTCGTTGAATATCATCGACAGGTAAATTAGTATTTTCTTCTTTTAATGTACATGGAACGTATATTATAACGTCGTGGTATGTACGATGGGCTGATAATGTGCGTGTACCGAACTGAACGTCGGTAATATACGACGACAGAGATAGAGTGGCATTGTCGATTGCATCCAACGGTAGAAGTACTAATCAAGGGCCCGCTGTCTTTTAAGATTATTAAAATCGTCAAAGGTTGAAAGTTTTCAAAGGGTTAATTATCCTACGGGATGTTTATGGCTGAGTTATTCTTCCCTTGACTTCTCTTTCTCTCTCTCTTTTTTTATCTTTATTTCTATCTCCGTTTCTCTTTCTCCAATGCATATACACACCAGGAGGGAGCAACAGACGAATGCGAATAAAGAAACGCATGCGGACAAACGACGAAAGGACAAACTGCCACTGCTCGTAAAAGGCTTCCTATTTGTACTTTCTCTCGGTATATTCACCTTTTCTCTCTTAGGTTCGATAGGTAACCACGAAAACAAAACAACAAATATATACAGCCGTAACTCATTTAATGCGGTATTTATTGAACACGTTTTCGATATTATACACGGTACAAAATTTGAGATTATTGTAACACGTTTATATATATGAGTATACAATGTTCAGGGTCTTGTTTGTAGTATATAAAAATAAAGTAATCCCTAGAAAAAAAAAAACAAATGTATATGCATACTTAGTTGGAGCAAGTGGGTGACTTTTGCGACGACAGATCGTTCTTCATCTTTTTATTTATTTTACCTACCTTTGAACTTTTTTCGTTAAGTAACTTCGAACGCAATCAGAGAAATAGGAGGAACGGGATTCACAGAGGATGGAAGAGGTAGAGGAGGAGGAGAAATGGGATATGGTTTTACATTAGAAGCATTAAGTATTTTACAAGTACTTATTTATATCTGTGAATTGTAGAAAAATATGGAATGTTAAATGCACGCGATTTATGCTACTAGTGAAACGTTTTAACCACTCGCTAAGAGCATTATCTTTTTCTTCGTTTCTGTTTCTTTTTTTTTTTAGTCTTGGATCTTCTCGAGTACTTATAGTTTTTACTTTGGATTATTCTGCTCGGTTAAAAGAGAGAAAGAGAGGATGTTAGATAAGATTGAAAGTAACGAAGATGACGAAGGCTGAAAGATGTCAAGTTTCGAGATTATTTAGAATGAGTATGTATAACCATATGTATCTATGTTGTATATGTTTGTATGTATGTAATAAGCTTGTAATAAGTTTACCAAGGACACCCTTACGATATCGTCCTCTTTCCTTAAGTAACTTTACTTGTAACGTTTATATGAAAATGGATGCAATGTGTACAATTTCCACGTTAACGAGTCGTCGTAATTATTTACTATTTCTGTACATACATCTCTTTACCGAATAAAAATAATAATCGTCACAAACGGTAAAATCATGAGAAGATAGTCTAACACAAAGCTCTTATCAGATCATGGTAAAGAACCATATCGTAGTAGAAAGGATAGACGACGACGGATAGAACCCTCGTAGTATTAAACGTTCCTAAATGAATCGTTAATCGTTAACGGCCTCGCGTTACGGATCTTACGATGCGCTTATAAACCGGAAATTCGACGAAGACGACGACGAGAACGACGACGAGGATGAGGACATGGACGACGATGGTCGAATGTCCAACTGTCCAAATCGTTCAGGTTCTGTAGAAAGACGAGTAACCTTCCTTCCGGACAATAAAGTCCGACAGTTCCTTTATTGCCAAAAAGACATCCGGTTGAATGTAAGTAAGCAGCAGGTTTCGTTTGTTTCTTCCTAACCTGTCATTAAAACTTAAACATTAAGTCCTACCATTTTATTTTCTCTTTCTTTTTCTTTTCCCTTTTCCTTTTCTTTCTTTATTTCTCGCATTTGTGTATTTACTAATGTAAGTATTATATGCCATTTCCCCTTTTTCTCAAGAATCGCTTTTCCGGCGGGGGTTGGGCTTAGCTCAATGTGCAAGGTTGTAAACGGTCTTTCCTTTCCATCCGATTCGGAATGTCGGAAAACGAATGAAATAGTCCGGATTCCTGACTTTATTAAGCCTTCGGTTTTACGCCAGGCATTTCGAATCTACACGACGGGGATAATACTTCTTCTATCTATCGGAAACAAAGGCAACCCTTAAGAGACAACACCATTCAGACAGACCGATTCTGTTTCTCGTGAGAGTACCGAATAAAATCTCTATTGGTTTTTTTTTTTTTAGTTTAGGTAAGATTGTAAAAGAGGTCTTATATGTTTCTAAAAAAGAAGGCTATGACTTTTCCTTAGATCGTCACGTTTTACTTAACGGGAACTTAACGGTTAAGCTATTTCCTGGCAATTTTCTCTTTCATTTCCTCCACTTTTCTTTTTTTTATTTCGATGTACGATATACGAGATGTGATCAAGAAGTAAGGGGACTTTTTGAATTTCGCGGGATATCTACAATTGATTTTCGTTTTCTTTTTTTCTTTTAGCCTAGCTAAAAACTAAACGATTTCGTTTAAAACGTATAATACTACATGCATATATATAGTCGGAAAGAAGTTTATGAGAATTCGCGAGAAACGTTTGGGTAAATCGTCATCGTAAACGTGAGAAGACTGTAACGAAATAGAGTAAAAGAGAAAGAGAAAGAGAAAGAGAGAGAGAAGGATAGAAGTAACGTAACAGGAACCATGGTATTTCGCAGTTTTATAGCTTTATCGAGCCCTTCTGTCCGGTGGTAGAAAATTCTAATTCATTTTTTGCTTCCACCGTGACAACAGTAGCACCCTATTCTATTTCCGTGTCTCGTTCTCACAACGTATTTAGGTTATAACGAGAGAAAGAGATGGTGAATTGGTTCGTTCATTCGTTCATTCGTTCGTTGGTTGGTTGGTTGGTTTGGTTGGTGGGTCCAGAGGAGGTAGAGAGCCTCAAATAATCGTAAAATTTGATAATTAAATTTAATCGTGGCCCCTTTTAACGGGCTCACGCCGGTACCCATTGTGTCGTCCGTCCGGCATCTACTTTAATGGACGATTACTCGAGGCTTTAAAACATATGCTTTATACACCTCCTGGCTTGAAATGATGATGCGCCATTATGATCCTAACACGTCATTAACTTCGTCAGTAGCCGTGCAATGCACCAGCTACGTATTTTCGAATCTCCTAAATCGAAACGGTTCTTTCTTTCTTTTTTTCTTTTTCCTTTAACGATAAAGCGGTAATAATCCTTTCGAAAAGCTTTCGCGACTTAACGATCCTTATCCTCGTCGTTTCGTCTTTTTAACCCTTTAACACGATACTGTTTAACTTTATTTTTATTTTTTATTTTTTATGTAGACCAAACACGAAGAAGAAATTATAAACGTGTAGAGGTTTTTTTTTCTTCTTCTTTTATTTTTAAAGTACCTTACGTGGATCTGAAAATCACACGCAATGAGATTTCTGCGTTGCTCTTGTAAAATCTTAAAGTGCCACTCGGCTTCTCTTCCATGCCCGAAAGTCGTTAAATCCTTGTATATGAACGTATTCATAATATTATGTACACACACATATATATATATACATTTACTTACTTACATATGTAGATACGTTTAGTAAATAAGTATGGTTTACATATGTAGTACCGTATTAACGTACGTACGTACGTGAACGTAGATCGAATGACTCTTTCTTATCGTCAGTGCTTAAAAGCAAACTTCAATCCGAAGTCTCCGAGTGCCATTTGAGAATGCTCTTCTCGCTAAATGCTAGAGTGCAAGTAATTCCACGAAAGATATGAGATAATCCAAGCGAGTGGAATCAAGGCCCACCGACGTCGAAATGAAATGGGAATCGTGCTAGGACGAATCGAAAAGAATGGTGTTTGATGGTGGTGTAGGAGATCTACACCAAGACGAGAAATATGAAAGGAAAAAGTGAGAACAATCATTTATAGTCATCGTGAGGTATTAGTTTAGTTGTCTATGTGTGTTTCATTGGATTAACCTTTATCACAAGTATTTAAATCACTTATCGGTAAAAATTAAAAAATTTTGCATTTCTCTTTTTTTACAATGACCAAAATCATAATTATTTATACTTTTTTTTTATTGGATTTCTACAAAAATTTATCTCAGCTTTTGATAAATGTTCATAAAGGTATTATTTGTATATTTCTAACTATATTTTAAAATATAATTTACACACATACACATACAATAAATTGGCAAGAACCGATAATTTTATTTAAAAATGAAACATTATATTAAAAATAATTACGAATAAATGACGTTTGTAATTTTAACACTGTTTTCAATTGTTACTTCAATTAATAAGAATTCTGCAAACTAAATATTATTTCATTAAGGAAGTTTAGAAAAATAATCTTTCCTTGCTGCACAAATTTCCACAAAGTCAACTTGGCAACGATATTATATTCTCGAAATGATAAGAGTCAAAACATGCTTATCACGATGATGATTCATGTTAAAGGTTCCTCTTAGAAGAAGGATTTGATCTATGATCGTCAATTAAAATGTTGAATTCCTGTTGACAAGTTCCTGTATAGTTTAATCGATGTTTTATTCGAGTGTTTAGAGATACCAAACGTAGTTGCATTTATTTGATCAAAAGATCGTGACGGTGATTGTGAGGATCATATTTGTATAGTTGTGTTGTAGAGTTGGTCATTGGTCGATAACAAGAAGGGTGGAAATGGAAGTGTAGTTAGGGAAGATTTTGATGAGAGGAGATGGGAGGAGAGGAGAGGAGACGAGACGAGAGATGAGAAGAGGTGAGGTGGAGTTGGGTTGGGGGTTGGAATAGGGTGGGTTGGACGAGGTGGTTGCAAGAGACTACACAATGGGGCAGAAAACAAGAGAATACGAGGTACATCAAAGTACCGGAAGTTATGGAGCGGGAATGCTGGTGCATCCGGCGCAGACTGATAATCATCTGTACGAAATACTTTGTAATCGTTAATTACGGCTTGGCTTCGGTTGCTTTGAGCTACGAAATCGGGCCGAGAGGGCGGTAAAAAAAAGAGAGTCGGTGGTTGGAGAGGGTAGAAAAAATGGGGGTACTCTCTTTCGTCTCGGTTTTTGCGTTAGTCCATTTTAAAGAGTATTAGTTACTACGACGACTGCTAAATATAAATGTGTTTTATATATGTTTCAATTCTGTGTAGACACAAAAGGACAAGTTTGTGAGTAAGAATTAAAAATCAGAATAGATTTAGAATTTTTTTTCCGAGAGTTTCGATTCATTAAGGAGTTAGGGTCAGTCAGAGTATTTTAAATAATTTTTTTTTTGTCAGTGATTTAATTTATTTTATAAAACCAACAATATTAAATTATTATATTGTGTTTCAACTTGATTTGACCGAAATTTGAAAAAGATATATAAATTATTTATGAAGTTGTTGTCATATTTGTTGGATCTTGTTCCTATAAGTGGTGCTTTATACTTTTACAAACTACATAACATTTATTGAAATCTTTAATAATTTTATAATAACTCAAAAAGTATTTATTGGATTCGCTTAAAATTTTCACATAATATTTTCAAGACATTATAGTTTTAGAAAATGCAATTTATTGAAAATTCTGACTCCCCTTAACCCCTTAAAAGACTAAATTATTCACGCATCGTAATATCAAATCATCGTACGAAAACCAATGATCTTCGAAAGAGAATATAATTTTCGTAGATTTTCTTAAAAAAGAACAAAAAAAAATGAAACAATTTCTTGGGTATATTCAAATGGTTGTAACTGTCAAATCGTTGGATCGTTAGGTAAATCAAACCAACGAGTTGTCGAGAAATTTAGCAAGAATTTAGATCCCACCCTCATTTTTATATATAAAACTTCTTTTCCTATTTGTTTCCTTCATTTTAGAAGAGGAAGGGGTTGGGGGGTAGTGGTGGGTACAAGGACCGAGCTAAATGAGGCGCGACAAACGGAGAAAATCATAGAAAGGGAAAAAGAAAAAGAAAAAATAAAAAAAGGAAAATAAAAAATATTCCTCTCTCTCTTTCTATCTTTTTTCCAGATTATTTTTCTTTTACCGTTATTACTCTTATTGCCCTGGATAATTACCGTGCGTACTGATGATCTAAAAGCGATTATTATGAAAACGTTTGGAATGTACGAAGAAGAGTTTATCAGTTCTTTTTTTTAGCTTCCGAGTTATGCATTTGATGATGATGATAATAATAATATTAATAATAATAATAATAATAATAATGAAGAAGATAGAGTTTCTTGGAAGGATTTTACCTTGTAGCCAGGGGCGTGCCAACTTGGTACTTTCTTTGATTCCTTTTCTTTCGATTCTTTTTATTTTTAATGGTCACCATAATCATAATCATCATTATCATCATCGTCGTCATCATCATCATCATCGTCGTCATCATCATCATCATCGTAGTTGTCGTTTGTTACTTCTATCTTTTTCTTCCTTTACGTATCGTCCATTAACCGCGAAGCAAGTTAAAAACAAAAAAAAAAGATAAAAATAAGGATAAAGAAGGAAAAGAGGTAGGCTCGTGCCTAACAAACCGCACCAGGAAATCGGGACGAGGAGTTATCATTATCATCTGGAAAGATTATCCTTTGATAGTGCGTATATCTTGAGTTTACTAATAAGAACACTATAAAAGGGGTTTAGCGTTTGTACCAGTATTATTAGTTGGGTGGGGAGGGGAGGAGTAGAGTGGTGGATTGGTGGAGCGGAGGGTGAGGGGAGCGAGAGAGGGCTTTAGAAGGCTTGGCCAAGAGAGAAACGTTAGAAAATCTATGGGACCGCAAAAACCACAACGTTACGGCGTTCTAGGTTCAAGTAGCAAGTTCAGTGGCCTTGTGTGATAGCTCTTAGCGCAACATCACTCGTGTACATTGCTTCTCTTAACGTGTTCAACCGTGTAAATGACGCGGGTACCTTTATTTTCTTTTACATTCATTCTTTCTTTCATTCTTTCTTTCTTTCTTTTTCTCTTTATGGTTAAGAGGCCGCAACGAAGTTTTCTTTAAAGGATTTTCGTTTGGTGAAAGGTATTATTGTTTTGACATGTATGTCATGGCTCTTTTTAAAGTGGATTTTTACCACCGTATCACACACCGAGTGCATTCGTCAGTTTATTTTTCTTCGATTACATCTTTCTTTTTGTTTGAACGTTAATTTTATTTTATATGTATAAAAATGATATCCAAATTATTCGTAGTAATATGTAGAAAATATGTAATTACCTTCTAAGCATTACGTGCCACTATAGTGGCACATTTTATTATCTCGTTCGCTCACTGTCTGAATTAAATAATCATCTCCATGTGCAATATTTCACAACTAAATTGTTAAAGTTAAAGTATGTCTAATATAATTGTTAGGAACAATTATAATTTAATCATCAAATATACTTCATTCCAATGTACTCGCATAGAGAACAGCATTATCCGTCGCACATTGCCATTCTGTATCATTTACACATAATTTACGTTAGATTCTTCCATCTAGGGAAATAGCCTCGCCCAGAATTCAATGCCTAAAAGATTAAAGAAAAAAAAGGATGTAACAAAGTATCGATTGACGATCTGATGACCCTGATATATTTACATATATACATAAACAACATAGATATTTGCATAAACGTTCGAAGGTCGATAATCTGTCTTGGGGACGCAGGTGCATTCGTATTCTTAACTAGTTAAAGGAAATGGAAAGTACAGGTAATAAATGCGTGAAACGTTAAACGATAATATTGATAGCCGGCAGCATGACAGAGTTTTTCCTAAAGTATATTATATTGCTAGAAACTGAGAAAGAGTGAGAAAGAGAGGGAGAATTCTCTTGGTTGGTCTATAGGATCGTGAACGTTGAGATCGATCGATTCGATCAGGATTGCGCGCGCCACGGTTGCGCACGAGTGACGCTGATTGCGTTTTAAAACATGTATATATGTATATGTATATGTATATATATATGTATACGGTGCGAGAAAAAGATACTCTTTGCTTTTGCAGTGTTTTTTTTTCTATCTCTTTTTCTCTCTTGGTTTTTCTTTATACTATGAACACTATGATTGCCCTCTCTTCTAACGGAGAACGCCCCCCGCGGGCTATAGGTCGGCCATTTACGATTTATTGCGCCGTGTCCGCGAATTTCCGCCCTTACCTACTTCCATCGTTTTCTTCTAGAGTATTTCTCTCTCTCTTTCTCTTTCTCTTTCTCTCGGTCTTATACTCTTTTTGCTTTTTCTTTTTTTTTTTTTTATTACATTCCCGCTTGCGAGATCTCGCGGCGTTAAAATTGCCTCCGACGATAAAATCGTGTAATAGACGCACACACCTGCATCCACTTTTTTTTTCTTTCGATAACGTAATTTCACGTATACGTAGGATAATACATATACATGCTATTGAGACAGATATATATATATATATATTTTTTCCTTCTTACTTTATTTACTGTTCACCTGGTACAAATCACCGGGGTCAGTGGCTGCCACGGGGATTTTGGTTTTTAATTATTTTAAATTATTTTACGGCATCTAGTTAAGTTTCTTAATTAACACGTCGACTCCCCCGTCATCCATATATGGCTGACGGTAAAAGTTCTAAATAGATCCACATGACGCTTATTTAATCGCTTGTGATGTAAATTAGTAAGTATTTCGAAAGATATTTCATAAAATATGAGACTATTGTATTGTTTCAAAAGTTTATTAAAAAAGTAACAGCATACCATTTATACATTTCGATTTATCTAACTTTCATGGTATTTAATAATTGCGAAAAAATAAACAGATATTCGATAAATCAAACTTTCGAATTTTCCTAATTATAAAGTATTTTATCTTCGATAGGTATATATAGAAGATTAGATTGTGATAATAATATTTAACTAATAGATCATAATCGGAAATTGGTGGGATTAGAAAAGCCGTAGGGTATCATGATTTGATTCTAAGCCTATTCGATTTCTATATCGTACTAGCTTGTATTCGGTGAACCGAGGAATCGCAAGCTTATTCCGCTCGACGAGATAATCTCTCTCTCTCTCTCTCTCTATATATATATATATATATATCCTTCTCTCTTTCTCTCTTTATCATTCTCTCTCTCTCTCCCTCTTCTATAGCACATTCGCACGGACCATTGTCTTCGCGTATCGCAATTAGGGCGCGCAACGCACGTTTGAATCCGTACACGAAGCAGAATTCAGGTACGATCGGATATCCAGACGCGTCTAGTACACGTTAACGGGCATCAGGTGCGTCAGGATGAACCATCAAGCGGCGGAGAACGCACGCGTACACTGCACACGTGCATATTCGGGTTGCATCGACCGCAGCAGCAGCCAGCACATCGTGTGTTATGCGACTCGCTATATCGCCAGTACTGTACTACTATGGGTTTCCACCACCCTGTGTGTTCCACCCCTCCCTCTCCCACCTTCCTATTCTGCCCCTCTTCAGTGTCCCTTTTCCTCTCACCACCACCACCACCACCACCACCACCACCACCCACTCGTTGAGAGTTCCTAGCCACGAGTTCGCCTGTGAATTAGGGTTTGGCTTGCTTTGGGTTATTACGTCATAACAGTACGACCACCTGGAGGCAATAGCTTGCACCGAAGCGATGAAACCTGTCGTCCTATTTATTGGCCGTCTGCGAGCGAACAATCTCCTAGCAGACGAGATTAATCCTGAATTCCATTCCGATTCGGTGATTGCTATCGTCCAAAGTTCCTCCTAATCTTGCCGGACTATCTCTCAACTCCAAACAACCGACCAACCAATGTTTAGAGGTTTTTTTTTGATCCGCGTTATTTTGTTTTTCCTCGTGATTAGATTTTTACAACTTCGAATTGGCTGGCATTAACTTGTCGATTTATATTTCTAATGTTTATAGATTTTTCTTTTTAAATTGGTTCAAACTTTTCAGGAAAACTTAATACGGTTATCCTTTAATTTACGCGGATAATTGGTTTAATAAAAACAGTGGGTAAATGGAACCACGAAAAGTTATTTAAAATAAGGATACGTTTAACATTTTCAAATATGTATTGTTTTTTGTCTCTTATTGCGAGGGCTACAAAAAGTAAGTTTACGCAATTATGAAATAAATTACACTGAAGGAATAAATCCCCGAATTTGTGTTTCCACGTGACGCATCGCGGTGGCATCTGGGCTCTGGTGGTTAAAACGCGTTAAAATGAATCCGCGTAAATGGAGACCACGTAAATGGAAATCACGCAAATGGAGGGATTACTGTACTCGTACTATTAGGTTACTCGTGGAATTGTATTATGTATTAAAAATATAAATTCAATATAACATATCACTCACAATAAAATGTATCGAGTTATTTTTATACTAACTAAACCTTTTTTCTTTATGATAAAGTGTTCAAAAAATTCGTTATTTGTTTTCCTTTATTTCTATTTAATACTGCAAAGTCAAAGGTACATCCAAATAACGTTATTACCTTGTCACGATTATATTATTAAATTTAGAAATAATACGAAACTCTGATATATTTGAAATAGGTTTCCTTCCTAACATAAATATTATTAAACACAAATCTTGAAAACGTATATAGGCAACATATTCTATTTTCGGTCGTTAATACGATCGTTAGAATTACAAATTTTTAAATAATCGTCTTAAGCCTATATAAGTGCTTAAATATTCGTTGTTGAGATTCATTCGTCGGGTATTACGAGAAAAAGAGACAGGGGTAACATTACAGTATTCTTCAAAAACGAATTTATCGTAAATTAGCTGTTATTAAGTGCTATTTTTTTACAACAAATCTTATTTTTTAATTGTTAATAACAAGTTGCAAATATTTGAAAAAATATGTCAAAGTTTACACCAGATGAAAAGTTTCTGCGGAGAGTTTTACTCCATTATTTTTTTATGGATAAAAATGTTCCGGAAAGTCATAAGATTTTGGAAGAAGTTTATGGTAAAAAGATAATTTCTTTTACCACGTGTGCCAATTGGTTTAAACGTTTTAAGAGTGGCAATTTTGATTTGGAAAACAAGGGCGTATCTAAAAGGATAAAAAATTCAGAATTAAAAAAATTTGTGAAGGTATTTAAAGAAGACTCATCTCAATCAATTGTGCAGTTCTCTATAGCTTTGAGGATTAGTTACGATACTGTTTGCAATCGCCTTAAAGCTTTAGGAATAATCGAATTAGACGGACATTGGATCAGAAATAAATTAAAACCGAGGGACATTGAAAAGCGCTTAGTGAAAAGTGAAGTACTGCTTCAACGGCACAAAAGAAAAAATTTGTTGCATCGAATAGTTACCGGTGATCAAATGTGGATACATTATAACAATCCTAAGGAAAGAGAATTATTGGTTCAGCCCGAAGAACCATCATCATCACTGGCCGAACATAATATTCAAGGGCCTAAGGTTCTTCTTTGTATTTGGTGGGATCAACAGGGTGTGATTTATTATGAACTATTAAAACCCAACGAAACCGTCACTGAGGATCGTTACGAATTACAACTGATGCACGTGTGTCTTCAATTGGTTAAAAAACAGCCAAAATTAAATCAGAATAAAGTTATTTTTCTGCACAACGATTCTCAACCGCACGTCGCAAAATTAGAGAGAAAATTTTTGCCCCAACGGAAATGGCAGGACTTCACCTATCCGCTTAATTCTCCAGATATTGCCCCTACGAAATACCTCCTATTTCGTGATATAAATTATAATATATTAGGACATTATTTTACTTGTAATGAAGAGATTGAAAGTTGGATCGATTATTGGATTGCCTCCAAGGACAAAACGTTCTTTCTAAACGGCATCTTGGAACTGCCCTCAAAATGGGAAAGAGTAGTGGCAAACGATGGGCAGTATCCTCCTTCATGATGTATTTTTTTATTTTTATTCGTAACAAATTAGTATTTGTCTCTCAAAAACGTTACGAACTTATTTCAACAGCTTATATATAAAGTTACATTACAATATTTATATATCAGCATATAGTTATATTAAAAAATAATTGTCATTTGTTATATATATTAGAAAATTTTTTTTAAATACGAAGATAATTATTTGATTTTTTAAAAGAAGGGAAATTTTTGTCTTTAATGCCAAGTAAGAGAATATCATTATAATTATTTTCATCATCATTATTATTATTATTGTAAAGTATAAAAGAAACAATAGTTTAAAATTATTAAATTAAAATCAACGAATTAAATTTTAACTTATAATAGTCTCTGTAAAAGTACAGGAGGCTACAAATCTTTTTAAATCTTTCACGACTATGGAACAGAACATTCTGTAATATTTTATTACTGTAAATTAATTTGTAATTTTAAAAAAAAACATAATAATCTTTTAAACATCTTTGAAAGTTATCGTTAGAATAGAAAAGCAATTAAAGAATTTAGTAAATAGTTATGATAGATAAACTTAAGAACGTTTCAACGAGAAGGTTATTTCTTACGAAATAACAACATTTATGTTTACCAAGTTTGTAATATTATTGAATACTTTAATCGTCTCCGTTAAGGTAAATCTTTTTCACGAAATTATTAACAATTTAGTATACTCGATATCGATTGACGTTATATTAATTACAATATTAATGTATTAAAATATTAAAATCGTTTCACCAGCTCAATTCAAAGTAGATGACAAAATATACTTATGTATGTTCAAGACGACATTTAAAATGTATTTTTACTCTTAATTGGACCACCAAAAATATTCAAAATAACGAAAACTCTTGTAAACGAATATTTTTTCTATCATACATTCGCCATTTTCAGCATAATCCAAGAGAAGGAATAGAATAAATTCCACGTGGTAAAATATTGTTTTGGATAAGAAAATAATTAGGTCACGGTAATAGGTTTATTCAATTTCATAAGATAAGAATTGTTTGATTATATAAATATATGCAATAATAAATTCGTGGAATTGTTTAATATCTAAAAAGAGACTATTATTTTAAAAGAATTTGAAAATGTTATCGAATATAAAGTTTCCTCTCTTCTGGACTCGTTCGTAAAAATTTCTTACGTCATTCGCTTTACGACGGCAACATTTTTGCTGAAAACTACGACGGTGCATTCTATCTATTTATCTATCCATCTATTCTATCCTATCCTATCCTACCGTATCTATCTTTCTCTTACTCTTTCGAGTTAAATCCTTGAAGGAAGGAAAACTACGGCTAGTACCGGTGATCGTCTCGAAACTTCTATGCGAAATGTTCTTCCTCGATTTTCGTTTAACTCGGTCCACTCAAACTTCACGCCCGTAAAAACAACAAAGTAGTTATCTCACGTTTCAAGTACATCGACCTCTCGACATCGTACGAAGAAAATGCGTTTTCAGAATGACCTCTTTTTTGTTTGATTCATTCTGTTCCTTTTTTTTTTTTTATTATTTCGATAAAACATACTAGGGTAAAAGCTGCCCCCATTATGGACACTATAAGAGTGACTGCGAATATTTGAATTTTTTCTTTCTTTTTTTCTTTTCTTGTTTACTCTATTTCACAATTTTATACTTAATCGTTTTTAAAATTAATGCAAGAATACAAAGTGCTATAAAGGTATGTAATAGACCCTAAAAATATGAGATTCTTCTCTTTTTGTTTTCCCCCTCAAGAAAAAAGTCGTAAAGTGTGAAATGTATTAGACTGATAAGGAAAAATATTTCTCTCTATCTCTTCTTAAAATAAATAAGAAGATAAAGAAAGTAAGATTGATCGAACGTGATGTTGGTTCGAATTTGTTTAAAGAATCAAGAAGAGTTTGGATAAATGTATTTACTTTGACACACTTTTAGAATATTACTAGCTTTTATATTAAAAGCAATAAAAATTCAAATCTGACATTTCAGTATCTTCTTTTTTTTTTCGGAAGAGTTAGCGATACACGATTGAACGTGTGTGTCGACACATGGGTCTTTTTTCGTTTACACATGTGTGCACGCATTTATACATTTCGTGATAGTTTGGTTAAGGTGAAGAGAAAGAAGAAACGAGACGATTTATGAGCGACGAGAGATACGACGGGGTAACGATCCTAAACGAGACCACGATCGAAACAATCCTAAGCATTGTATTACCTCCTTCTAGCTTTTTTCTTTTTTCTTTTTTTTTTTTTATGTTCAACTCAACTCTCGGCACTTCTCTTCGGAAGAGTTTGTTTTTTCTCTTTTAGTTTAATTAAGTACCATAGACACTCTAAGCACGTGCGACGAACTACGTCGCTTATCACCGATCCAAGAATAAACCTTCGAACATTTAAACGTTTTACGACTTAGTGTACTCGCTTAGAATGTAGGTGTTACTGTGGGAGATCGTTTAGTTTCAGTATTTACAAAATACCATTGGTCATTATCGCGATTACTCTTTGTGTCGTTTTAAATGGTAGACTCTTTTAAACTCTTTAGTATATATTTATTTTAGAAATTTATGTTGAGGTAATAACATGGTAACTTGTGTATCGATATCTTTTAATAAGTTGCTGAATATAAACAGAAACAAAATTTAATACGATTTTTATATATAAAATAGTTTTTATTATTTTTATTGATTTATTTTAGTACTTATTATTTTGACTGAAAGTGTGTAAATTAGAGTATGTATCTTCTTAACCAATTTAATTAATATTTTTCTTCAAAGAAAAGAGAAAAGAAAGTAGAAGAAAAAAAACTGGAAACACATACTAATTGTATCATTAATTTGATAACCAAGAAACTGCATAAAGATCTTTCCATCCTAACTGTAATTAATATAACGTATTAATGCCCAACTTATACGTGAGAAAGTTTAATAACGCTAAGTAAACTCTACTTCATAAAAGTTTCTATAGAAGACAATAAGGGAAAGTAGCAGAGAGTTGGTTAGGGGTGCGGTTAACGATGACACGTATATCTGACGTGATTAATAACGTCGAATAACAGTATACTTACAGTTACCGAACGTGTTCGTAAAAAAAGAAGAATAGGAAGACGAACGGGGAATCGATTACTCGGTAGGAAAAGGAGAGAAAGAAAGAATCTTTACGTTAGATAGAATAAACTTACCGAAAAATCCTTCTTACGATCCATTTTGTCTCTCGTCCTATTGGTGCTGGAACTCTAAATATCAGGATAATAAAGATTTTATTAAAGGAACTCCTCCTGTACGGTCGTACGTTGAAAGAAACTGCCAAGCAATTAGAAATATTTGCTACGGGGTTGTTTAATATCTTCATCGTGGTTGTGTTTCAGCGTATTCGCGTAAGACGAAGAAAGAAAAGAAAAAAAAAGACAAAAATTTTATCGCAACCGAATGGAAAAGAGAGGGGGATGGGGTGTCCCATGGAAAAGGGAGTATGGTGTATTAAAGAAGAAGAAAAAAAAGAAGTAGAAGACGTAACGACTAGAACGACGATTGAATAGAGAAAAACTGAAATAAAGAAACACGTGGTGGAAAGAGAGAGAAAAAAAAGAGATAGGTAGGTAGATAAGTAGATAGATAGATAGGTATAGAAGTTTAGCTGCTATCGGAATGCGAGTCTTGTGCTACACCGTTAAAATTACGACTTTATCCTTGGCTCATGGTTCTTGGCTCCATGGGTAAAGGGATAAAGGAAGTCCCATGGATATTTCAGATCCCGTTTTTCGTTACAATGTAGTTATATGTTGTATATATACATACCTAAGTTGAAAACGAGCCACGTACAAAACGGAAAACGCTCTTTCCTTTCCTATCCTTTCCTTTTTTTCTTTCTTTCTTTCTTTCTTTCCATAAGATCGTTGAAATTGCATCGTTTGAATCTCCATCTCCTATCTCTTTCTTTTTTATGGTACTTTTATTGTTCGGAATTAATCAAATGGAATAAAGTAACGAGAACGACGAGAGCGTAACGTTCAACGTAGAAGGATTTATCGTCGCGTAAAGTACCCTATGTTTACAATTACACGAGGCCCAAGGTTTATAGTTAAATGTCCCTTCTCTCGTATGCGAAATCATGATCCAATGAAATAGCGTGTTTCGATTGGTCCGTAGGTGACTCGTTTTCTCTTTCTCTCTCTCTCAATGGGCTAGGCTTTTGCACTTTTACTGTTAGGCGACATAATAATAATTCAGATAATAAAACTCGTGGGAGATCGTGTGAGATCGTGTCAGAGTGTGTGTGTGTGTGTGTGTGTGAGATTGATAGATATGATTTCACGGATAAATATTAACACAACGATTCGGAAGCATTTAAAGTTGCAACGAGGAGTTGGTCGTATGAAGTAAAAGCTTGCTTGCTTGCTTCGTTCAGGATCGTTAGGGAGTTTTATGAAGATGATGTTCCGTCCCGTTAGCGTTCTAGTGAATTTCAAACGATCCTTTTTCCGACATAGCCATACTAGCGCGTTAATTAGAATATACGATGCAATGATATTACGTATTATACGTATGACGTTTGAATTAGAAAATATGACAATTTTTTTCAACATTTACATCATATATATATATTTATTTTCTAAGAGAGTTTATTATACTCCTCGCATTGGCCTAAACGATATTTCACAAAAGTTGAGAAACGAGAAAAGGTTGCTTTATAAGTTGCTCGACGTTTTTCAACGGCACGGTTACAATAATTTACGTTTATTATAAAAAAATAAATAAAAAAATACGCGAACGGAGGTTTGATCGTTCGTTTAGTACTACGGTCTATTTTATTTTCTGGACTGGAGTAATAATAATTTGTTTTTTTTCTTTTTATTTCTTATTCTTTTAGTTTCCTCGACTTCACTCGCTGTAACATCGTGAGCCTAATAAACACTCTTGAGTTGAGCCGTAAGAAGCATCGTTGTGTAGAAGTGAGAACGTTATCGGGTTCTCAGTGTGTTTTCCTGAAAGTAATTAAACCGTGAAACAACCTTGACGCGAAAGCTACGAAGGTAACGATAGGAGGAAGCTCCTGGTCGAAGGGTCGATAAAAGCAGAGTTGCCTGGTTAACGGGAAAATGCTTATACATGTATATACATTTATATATGTACATATATATCCCTGGAGAATATCCAAAGAAGATAGCACTTGATATACGATCGTACGACGGTATAAATTAACTCTCGGTGACATTTAGATTAATTGTTCTAGAGTCCACGAGCGTTGTACGCGGCTTCGTTTTTAGGGTAAGGAGAATCGTAATCATTATCGCAGCTGCTCCGCGTTTCTCTGTTCTTCGTTTATCCTAAACTCTCGTCTCTGTTTCTCTCGCGACGACATTGGACCCGTATAAATTCAAATGGCAATGAATCCTATCGAAAGGAAGAAGAATAAGAAGAGGAAGAGTTAAGTTTTATAGAAAATCATTGATATAACGAAACGTGGAAAGGATGATTGAAGTTATTTGATGTTGGAGTTAATTCGTAGCATTGTTTGAGAAACGAGTAATGATTTATTTTAAATGAAAATAAAAGAATACATTTATGAAAATACTGTCCATCGCTAGCCACTACTTTTTCCCATTATTGTGCAGGAGACGAATATCTCGTTAAAAGAAGGTTTCGTTCTTGAAGGCAATCCATGAATCGATCCAATTTTGACAATTTTCATAAGAAGGGAAATCCTCCTCTGACAAACCATGAGCCATCGATCGGAACTGGTTCCAAGTCAAAATCATTAAAATCATCAGAAACGAAATACTTTAATATCCACATCATCTCTCGTAAAATGCTACAAATTAATTCCAACATCTAATCAATGAACAAAAGCATCACATAAAATGAGAAAGGGAGAGATAGAGATAGCTTTTTTCCTTCTTCATTGATATCACTTAATTTGTGAGAAATAAATGACGCAGTAGGTGGTAGGTATATATATAGTATATTGCCATTTTTGGCCCACTAACGAAAGACTCGGGATTTGATTTAACGGACGATATTGTGAAAGGAAACCCCCGCGGCTATTTCCCCTGCTAGAAAGGAAAAAGAGAAAAAGTGAAGATAGAGGAAGGATAGAGATAAAGGAGAGTTCGACCATCATTAGGACAAAACGTTCCCTTTGATCCTGTCACGAGCGCTGGGTTCCACCAGTTAGAGGATAACTTTTCAAACGATCTGCCTTCGAATTTTAGTGGACGCGTTGTTCGGTTTTTATCCTTGGAAACCGACGATGAGAGGAGGATTTCTTTTCTTCCTTTCGCATATGCTTTATCTTCTTCCTTCTTTTTTCTTTCTTTCTTTATTTTAGTATTTTCTCCTTCACTTTTTATCTATCTCTATCGTTATTGATATTAGACGGTCTTAGGCACGAATAGTAGTAGGACTGCGGTAAGGCGCCCGCATTGTGTCAACAACCCTCGAGAGAAAAGCAGAAGCTGCGAATTATGATAGGGGCCGTAGCAGCACCCCGGTGTTGTCATTAGTGGTGGTTCCGTGTTAAGAGGGGTGGTGACGAGAGAAGGGAAACGGCATGAAGCCTAACACCGAGCACGTTTTCAAACTTGTGGTCATGATTCCGGTCAATAGTTTTAGGTTCATGTGGGTTAGCTAAAATCATTCTATACCGTGTTCCCTGATATAAAATATCTATCTTATCTGTATTGTCTATTGACAATATTTGATTGTGAATACAATTGTTAATTATTATTATTATTATCTCGTTTTTATTATTTCATTTGTTTATACAGTCGATGTATCGCAATAATCGTAATTATTTATGAAACGAATTCTCGCGGTCGTATCTCTTTTTCTTATTTTCTTCCCTTATATTGTCTTACTTTTATTCTCGTTGGAAGTTAGGAGAGAGAGAGAAAGGATAACCAATGGCGAAGAACGGCAATTTCCTGGGATATATCCGGATTTACTATACTCCTCTAGGATATCGAACAAATTTAGCGCGAAACACGTAACGAACGAGCTTTCGACTACCGACACTGCCGAAAATGATAGGGAAAGGGTGGAGGAAGAGTTCGCTATAGGGTGCTTGGCAGTTGAAAACTTTAACTACCTCACAGCTCATAACTCCGTTATGACCTCCGTGTTCCAATATCTGTATCTACCTATATACATATTTATTACATAGAACATATGTATAGATGTATATTATATGTATATGTTACTTAATTAATTACGATTAGGTAGACAGTTTTACGCTGTTTTAATATTAATTTTATAAAAGTCAACGCCCATACGAGATATAACATTGATTATTTTCTTGCCCGGGTCAAGACAAATATTGTCTAGACATTAGTGTTCTCGAAGCTTCAAGAGAAAATACCCATTCTCTCTCTCTTTTTCTTTTCTTCTCAACAAACCCTCGATGTTATTTCAAGCGAGATACTTGCCCAATCCGGACGCTCTCGATCAGCCATAAGGCACGAACATAAATGGAGGAGAGTTAAGCCGAATCGGAAGAGGAGGATAATTTTTTTACTTGCTATCGTTTACCCAGACACGCGATGGTCACTTTTGTGTCGATTTCATTTTGTGTCGATTTGGTGGTGTCGTCGTAGTTCAGCAAGCAAGAAAGCAAGCAGGACCAAGCAGCCAGGCAACAAGGATCTCATCCGATCCTTCTTTGGTAAAGCTTCAAAGGGAGAGATTGCTCGATCCCTCCTCTTCTTCCTCCTCTTCTTCCTCCTCTCGTTCCCCGTTGCTTGTTATGTCAGTGCAGGAGGGTGGCTTCGCCTTTTTTCATCCCTACGGCCCTTCTTCAATGGATTTTTCGTTTCTTCTTCTTTTTTTCTTTCTCTTTTTTTCTGATCTTTTCTTCCCCTCTACCTGTCTATCACTCTCTCTTTCTCTCTCTGGTTGGTTGAACCGAGATCTCTTGGTATGAGTGTGAAAATAACAAGCCCCTCCCCGCTCCTCCTCTTCCTCCTCCCGTACCTCAGTCAGGAATATCTTCCACAAATTTATTTATGGTCTATGGTCTGAACGTTGACGACGATGATGGTGTATGCATTGTGTATATCCAAAACATCACCATCAAGAACACTCCTGCGACGGTTTTCGTATATACTTGTGTATATACATATCTTATTTCCTTATGTATGTATGTATACAATATATATATATTGTATTGTATATAAATTTATTCGCTTAGGTATTTGTGTCTACCGTCGAACAGGCGAGCTATTCACGAGAGGGATTTAGGGTTGCCGGTTTGTTTGCTCGTGAACACTTGTAGTTAATCTAACGTATTATTTGATGCTCCCTAGGAAAGCAGGAATAAGAAAGACGAGAAAGTTTAAGTTAGACGAAAACGTGTGCGGTCAACATCGTTGATCCTCGAACTGGGGGGGGATGGATCTTTCTTTTTTTTTCTTATCTCGTTTCGACGTTTTTGTTGTGTCACGTGGGTTTAAATTCGCGAATCCTGTACGGGCGTTAGGGCGAAGGATATTAATTTAGTAAAAACGCATCAGATCAGATCTAATAACTGGTTCCTACTGCTGTCACTCGTGTCCATTCCATTCGAGTGAAACGAAATGTTTTAAACGATGATTCAGCTTGAGTATCTGTTAAAAGGAAAAAGATAGAAGAACTATTGGAGGAGTAGTAGGAGGGAGGAGGTGGAGGAGGAGGAGGAGGACCCTTCCGTCAGTCAAGGAAGCGTCAAAAGCCAGTGCGTCGAAGCAACCAACCAACCCCTTGACAGCCACTTTAAAATTACACCGATAATGAAATCGAGTACCCGACCCCTAATTCCTAAGCTAAACCCTGCGGACAGAGTAGAGGAACAGATGCGGGGACAATGGCGAGTAGATCGTCGGTGTGAAATGAATTTAAAGTTGGGATTTAAAGGTCTACGCTAGTACAAAACATTTTCACCCCCCTTTCCTTCCTACCTTCCTTTCTTATTTTCCTTCCTTCCTTTTTTCATCTTATGCTCAAAGTGGTGGCAGTTATTACAAGCCGATCGTCAGTAATAGATGTTAGTCTTTCGTAAAAAAGGAATGGGGGTTCAACGTACTGTCGTTCTCTTGTAAACCAAGCAGGCAGGCAAGCAGACACGGAAAGGGGAGAGGTAGGAAAAGAGAAGAAACTGTTGGATGTTTAATGGTTGCTAGTTAGTTTCCTTTAGCTTCGCTCCTATGACTCGAAAGAATCAATTACATTGAATCCGCACCCTTTCGATATCCACAGCTACCGTATATCATTTTTTTTTTCTTTTTAACTCTAACCCGTTGCCAGCAGCAGACTTACACACAACCAACAATGTTTTCACGAATCTACCTTTACCGATATATGGATGGTATACGTATATATATGTGTGTGATAAATGTTTAGGGGAATTTGTAGGTGAGCAACCTACCTATAGTGAACGTATTCTCTCGAGATTATAGGTTAACGCGTCTCCAGGCAATTTCCCATCACCACGAAATGTATATCTTCGCGAAAGGTGGATCATCTTGTTAGGAGTTATAGTCTTCTCGGATAATCGATTACTACACACTCGCTCTCCTCCTCGTTTTTGTATTTTATTCTTTTTATTTGTAGAAGAGTAGCTTGCATAAATATATTTCTGAGATTTGGAACATATACATGCGTACTATTTTACGAATGAGCCAACGATTTAGCGTAAGTTTCTCTTGTCCTATTTAGTTTGGAAGATTAAGCACCTTAGTTTGCGTATACTTTACGATATAATAGTCACACATAGATACACACGTACACGTGTGTTATATAAGTACGTATATATAATATATATTACCTGCGTTGGTTACGAGTAGGTGGAGTCTACGACGAAAGACGATGAGAACGAGTATGAGAATAGGATAATGCTCCTGTGTACTTGAACTGAATGAGAGAGTTAGAGTAAGAGTGAGAGAGTGAGAGAGTGAGAGAGAGAAAGGTGGATAGATAAAGAGAAGCGTTATGCATGGGGTGCCATTCCGGCGCGCTTTAACACCCGTATATAAGGGTGAAATTACACCTCCGGCCATTCCTGTATTTTCGGAACTTGATTAACGCCAGCGACCTAGACGATTATGGCACTACGTGACGAGATTAGTTAGTCCAGTCATCTCAAAGTATGTTCCTCGTCTGATATCACCCGTTACGGCCGCCATCATCGTTTTATCATCTCTTTTCGGAAGCTGTTTCTAAACCGTCTGCTCTTAGATTTTCATAATAATTATATTATATTATATTGGATTGGCAAGAAAGTAATTTAGGTTTTTTTTAGTGTGAATCATTGCATACGATAGACATCAAAATTCGACATCAAAATTACCGAAACGGAATCGACGAAACCATCGCGCGTGATTAGCTGTTACAGTTTTGCGAACATAATTCACATTTTCAGTCGCCTGATTTGCGTTTTAGCCTTTATTTTACTAAAGACTACTTTTTATTACACCTAATATAAAATATAAATCCTAATTTAAACCATAATTTTGTATTTTAAAAGATCCTTTATCACATTTATCATAAAAACCATGATCGTAAATATGAATTCGCTGGACATTTAGAAAGATCTTAAAGCAAGGATCTTATTAACGTAACTTAGCATTTAAAATAAAACGCTCCTGTCAGCACTGGATAAACGTTAAACGATGAAACGATGGAATGTCAGTAACGTACGTGGTATAGTAGGTAGACGATCGAAAGCACTATAACGTAGACCATAATATACGTAGTGTGGATACCTAGGATTCGGAACATAAAGCGTGACTTATAGTACGATCGAACGATACGCGAACCGTATCGACGGATTATCTTCCCCGTGGTAGCAGCTTTACCTTTGAGAGTAAACCAACACTACCACCCACTTCCATCTCCTTCTCCTCGTCCTCCAAACCACTCATCCCTTATTCTCCAAAGCTGGAGTCTTCGGACTTGGATATAAAATCTTTCATTTCCATTTCGAAGATTCGTCGCGGGTTTGTGTATTCTCCGTACGTGTTAGAGGAAGATGATATGAGAAAGAAGGAATACAAGAAGGGCGGGGGTAGGGGGATGAGAAAGGGGGGAGAAAAAAGGGAGAACGTGTGTTTTTAGTATCGCAGGGGGCGCGAGGCGATAAAACTCGCGAAACATTATACAGATTTGTCGGTCGAACTGCTTTTACGATTTTTCTTCTCGACGTCTCACCGATTTGAATCGTCTCGTCTTATTCTTATTCTTATTCATCTCTCTCTCTCTTCCTCTCTTCGTCATATTTTATCCTTCATTCCTTCCTTCCTTCCTTTGTAGAGAGGTAGCAGTACCCCATCCTTTGCTTCTTCTTTCTCACTTTTTATTCCCATAATTTAATTATCTTGACTTTACGGCCGGGGACTAGCTCTAGTGGTTTAGATTCAACGACCATAACCGGCTCGCATAAATCCGAGCGAGAGATATCGCGTTTACTTGGAACCTTCCTCCCCACCCCTTTCCTCTGTTCTTCTCTCTCTCTCTCTCTCTCTCTCTTTTTCTCTTTTTCTGTTTCACTATGGATATTCTCCATCCATAAACAGCGTTAGAGAAGAATACCACCGAGTCTTCGATCCTTACCGAGACCAATTTGTCCGAGGCGTATACCATCTTGGAGACCTCAGGCTACTACCTGTTTTAGCTTATTAATTTATGGACTCGGGATCGTCCGTAATCCGTGCTTTTATGCCAACGATAAATAATTTAAAAGGGGATTGAATTGAAAAAAGTAAGAGCGAGAGAAAGAGAAAAAGAAAGAGGAAGAAAATGATTGAACTAAAACCGTAGAAGAGAGGAATGGTTTGCAGTAGGTAAGGTCGTTTATAGGATTTTTATCTTTTACCAAATATCCGTGTCTAGTTGACAATAGAAAATATACTTTTACGATAAATAAAAAAATAGGACTTTTTTTATAGTGTTATGTAATTTAAAATATAAATAAATAAATAAATAAAATTAGAAAAAGATAGAGAGTTTCTTTTTTTTCTCGTAATACTTATCACGGGTTCAATGATTGCTATTCTGAATATTACAAATTTATTTTGTAGTTAATTTAGTTATTTTGTTTTCTAATACCAAGTAATTTTAATAATAATTACATTCTTTCAAATTTTTATAATTATATCAGAGTCACCCTGTTATAATTACTGGTAAAAATAAGTAGAAAGAGATGGAACCGATAACTATAGCATTACTTATGTATACACTAATTCCTCCCTTTTTCGTAACACTCATTACGGTTCGACGATCGTCATTCAGCACACCAGGTGGTGTATTCACCGGAAGTAGAATTCCGATATATCTCGAGCTTGAAACAAGGTCGACACGAGTATGTGTGTATATTTCAGGATAAAAAAATGATAGAAAGATTGAGTGAAAGAAGATAAATGCGGGGTGAGATAATAGGGAATTACTACGTATATAGATGAGATACGTAAACGGGGTGGGGGTTGGATTTCGTATACTGGATGAATGCATGAATGAAAAACAGAGTAAGAGTAAGAGTGAGAAAACGAGAACGAAAACGAGAACGCTAACAACGTAACGCGGTACAATGGTCGACGTCACGATTTCTTCGAGCGTGGGGGAGGAAACATGACTGATAGAAGAAGGGAGAAAGGGAAAGATGAAGGGGGTTGGGGAGGTTAGAGATCAGCGGGGGGGTTGCTTTTTCACGACGACTCGTTCAGAGGATAATTATAAAACGAGGGCCAACTAGGGTTTTTGCTGGTTAGGGGGGAAACTAGAGGGATGCTTTTTTCTCGGCTTTCTCGAATCCATTCGTCCATCCAGAATCGGTGTATGGATAAATTCAACAAACTTAGCTTACATTTTTTAGGGGTTGTTTTTTTTATATCTTTTATTACAATACCTTAAACGTATTTCTTTGTTTTGTATTGAAAATCTTTATGAACGAGGAAGGTTAAAGAGAAAAAATTACTTTTTGTCGTTCGTTCGTTCGTCCGTCCATTAATTCATTCATCGAAGCGAATAGAAAGAGAGAAGAGGAAGAGATATAATAAAAAAAAGGAGCGGGGGAAGAGGGAGAAAGAGAGATGATGGTCTCTCTATCAACGAGGCATTTTTCTGTCTGCTCGTATTCGACGGCGGAAAACGTAATTTGTTAATTCGAGGGCCACCGAGCGAAGCGGCGATTCCCAAAGGGGCCGGCGAAGAGGAGGAGTGAGAGGGTGGAGAGGGTGTAGGGTTGGGGGGTTGGGAGAAAAAGCGTCGGTATTCGGGAACGAAATTGCGTATTTATGCCGCGCATAATCCGACCATTTTGCGAATAGCATTGAATCTATCAATGCCGTCGCATTACCGGTTTCATTTTCCTACGTCGATGGAGACACACAAAGCCTTAAAAAATAGATTCCCATTTTCGTTTCGTTCGTCGGAAGAGGAAGAGAGGGAAGTGAGTGGGTTGGGTCGGGGTCGGGGTCGAGTTAGCGGACGGCCAGGATATCTCGACGATTTTTTATATCCGCACAAAATCGTTCCTAGTCCTGGTCGTCCTGGTCCTGGTCCCGGTCCTTGATGTCGTCCTAGCTCGGATTGGTTGTTTATTATTTGTTTGTTTGTTTGTTTGTTTGTTCGCTCGATCGTATGCTCGGACGTCGAATGACGTTTAGTCAACATTTTGTTTTTTTTCTCATTTTTTTTCCACGATTCTTTCTTCCTTCCGGTCCAGTACGAATCGATCGTAACGCCGTATCTCGAAATGAAATTCTAACGAAGTCGGTGATAGATAGGCGAGACTACGTAGTAGGTACCACCCGGTGATCCATCAATCCTTGCGAAAAAAGGGACAGTGTCCATATCCATAGGAAACGAGGATCCTACTCGTTTATTTCTATAGGATCGATTTATTTCCAGAGACAAATTCACGGTTAGATATTTATTTTTCTGTACTACGTTAACACGTTGACTGCCATGTTGGTCATATATGACCGGTCACGGTTTCTCCAGTGACGTTATAATGGTCATTGGTAACCGGAGCATTTGAATTACTTAAATTGTAAAAAGTTGAATGAAAGTTTACAGTTGGCGCATTGAAAATATTACCGCTAATTAGAATATACTTTGAAATAAATAGTGCAACATTGAACAATGAAAAATTTTTATTGGAATATCGACAAATAAAAGAAGTGTTTAAAAACACTTTTGCCAGAGACTATCACCGAACGATCTTATTTCCTTTACGAATCCTTCAGCAATACGATATTCCTTTCTATTCGATCAGAATACTCGAATTCTACTCTTCCTTTCTTGCTTCCTTCCTGAAACGAGGTTTACGTTTCGTAATAAAGTTCTTTTCTTCGGAAACGGATAGAATGAGATGTGTATACTAGAATAGAAAGAAGGAATGAGCAAAAAAAGGAGAAAGGAAACGTTGAGTTGCACGAGTAACAGAGGTGTAGGCCTGCGACGATGAAGAGGAGGTGGAGAAGGAGGAGGAGGATGATTGCGAGGAATAAAAGTCGCAGGGTGTGACTGATCGTTTATTCCGTCGGGGTGGGATGAGACGTCGAAAGAGGTTTGTACGTTGTCGTCTGTACAAAGAGAAACAGAGAGAAGGAAAGAGTGGAAGGGATGGAAATGAAATCGTTACGCGTCGAGGGATATTAGGGTGTTACCAGTAGCATTGGTATAAAGAACAAACTGTGATAGTACCAACCCTAACATTTGCGAAGCTACACACATGGAAGAAAAGAAAAGAATTTCTACTCTTACGATAGACATTTCGCGATAACGTTGCATTCCCGTACTTTCATTTCGAGTCTCCTGACTCCTAACGACTTGATTCTCTCTCTCTCTCTTTCTCTTTTTCTTTTCTTATATCCTTTCATTGATTCCCTCGAGAATTTCTTCGAGACAACGATACTACTAACTTATCGAGTGGAATTTAATCTTCGTTCGAATGTTTTTCTTTCAAGAGAGAGAGAGAAAGATTGATTTCATTGATTGATATTTATTAAACGGAAATCAGGAAAATGATATTCTACTCAAACCGGAAATATTGTACCTTCAAAAGCTTTCCAAAACAGCTTTCCAGAACTTTAACGAATATTTTGTTTATTATACTTAATTTATTTAGATACATGTCTATGTACATTACTGTATATACAGATACACAAATTACCCTATTCTACTTATGTAAGTCATAGCTTAGTCTAGGAAAGTATGGGTTGCATCAAGCTGTAGTAAAAAATAGTAGATGCTTTTTTTAGTGAAATAT
>JACGTP010000006.1:4931102-4979921 GCA_023678845.1 Mischocyttarus mexicanus | reverse complement strand
CAGTGTTTTCTCAGCGAAAATTTGAGGTAGATTAAAAGCAAAGTTATGGACGAATAGACAAAAATTTAGAGAATATTTTGATATAACTAAGTCATAGCTTAGTCTAAAAAAATTTGGTAAAAGATTTGATTTTTCGATTATGAAAGTTTCCTTTTTTCTTATTACAAAGAAAAGACGATGAAGATATCTTCGCTCCCCCTTTCCCCTGTCTGCATTCGTTTGTTTAGGACAGTCCTAGGCAAAAGGAAACTTGACTGATCGGAAGTAAAAAAAAATACAACATATTTTACATTTTAATTTTCATAAAATTAATAAAATATACTGTCAAAAAAAAAGAAACAAAAATGTTAATATATAAGATATTATTTTAAATAAATATAAACATAAAAAATTGGAAAAAAAAAATGAAAAATAATTAAACTCAAAAAGATTTGATCACGCATCATCAGGATTACAAACCTGAACCCTTAACCACTCGGCTATCGGCGGCTTATGGTTATAATAGCAACACAGAAGTAGATATGTATATTCAGTTTTTTTGCAATTTTTATCGGTCAATATCTCGAAAAGGGTTGAGTATTGGAGGGTAGTTAAAAGGCGAAAATGTAGCTCTTATCAACATTTACAAGTGTGCAAAATTTCAAGGAAATACAAGGGGGGCTGACCTTGACCTCTCCTTGTTAGAAAATAATTAGAATAAGAAATAAAAAACTAAAAGATTCTCATGAATTTGTCATCAATCCTAATCGAATCTCCTCGTAATTAATTATAATTAAATAATTATTATCGCGACAACGAATTCTCGTTTTATCTTTCTATTTATGTTAATTACAATTATTTATTTATTTTCTCAGTCATCGTTAATGAGTTTTTACTTGCATCGTTGTCATCGGCGCTTAAATAACAACAAATGTACTCGTAATTACCGACACGCGAGTTAAACGCCTTTAAAACATATTTAATGTCGTTTTTTTAAAAGACAAAAAGAGATGAAATAGAAATAAAAGGAAGAGAAAGAAATAGGAACTTCGCTCGTGTTGTATGTAATTACTTAATGAGCTAATTTGATTAGCATTTGCAGTTGTCTCGAGTTTCCCACACTCTGCTAACGTAACACACCTCTCTGTCTCTCTCTCTCTCTCTCTCTCCCTTTATTTTTTTCTATTTCTTTCTCTGTCCATCCAAAGCATCGACGATGTTCTCTTAGTTTCTTATCGGATCTGTAGTCGTGTGGCACGCGTAATTGCACCATCGGGTAGAGATAATATGCAAACGAGCCTCTAGGCGGTTTTAAATGATATGTGTGAATCCCACTGCAAACGAGTTCTCGTAGAAGCGTGACAAATGGACAGGTAGAAGAGGACTAACCTCTTATTTTCCCTAAGGCCGATCGATTACAACTACTCCAGGAATAATCATCCATCTATCTCAAAGTTTGATAAGATCGTGTAACAACAAAAAAAAAAGAAATTTAATCAAAAATAATAAATTATAGGACGAAAAATCGTTAGATGAAAACAAAGGTTGCATAGCTTGTTAATTTTATCTATCGTACGTGAAAATATTAATTGGATCTTATTTACTTTATACCACCCACCCTCTTATCTCATCTAGGAAAGAAAAATTCTTATTCTCAAGGCGTTGGAATAAAAGATTAATTTTTCTGAAAGGAATAATAAAATATGTTTCAGGAAGAAGAGTGTTGAACGGATAAGCTCGACGATAAAAGTACCTTTGTGATAATTAGCTTCACCCTGGTATTATTTTAGTACTGAATTTGTGTGTATGTATGTGTGTGAGAGAGAGAGAGAGGAGACGTGGGGCCCTCTTTTTTTAATTGTTATCGTTAAAAAAGAGAACGAAGTGGCGGAAGAGGGTAAAGGAATAGGAACGAGGGTTATAGTTGAAGAAAAAAAAATGCGAACACAGGGCTCGAAATAATAGGAAGAGATAATAGGGATAAAAGGGCTTGGACCTTTCTTCTTCCCTTACTTAAGGGACGTCCGTTTATGATTGAGGCTGTTTCCCCGCTTTTAGTGGCTATTTAAAAACTCTGCTTTATTACGTCCCGACGCAAACTAACAAAGATTCTTATACGGTGTCATTATCTTTTCCATGGGTCATAGGAAAAAGGTGCAGGATTTCTTTTTCTCGGCATTTCAAAATTAACCTTTTTCTTTTTTAATTATTATTATTATTATAACTTATTGTAACATATTTAGTGGCTGGATCTTATTCTTGGATCATCAGCTTTTTATCTCAAATTGTTAAATAAATAACATCTTTTCTAAAGAAATTTTAATGTAACTTCTTGTGTTCTTGTGTTCGACTGTTATGACTATGATTTGATTCTGAACCATCAGAAATTAACCAGAATTAAATTTCTCGTGAATGAGATTTTTCACATCTTCAGATAATAATAATAATAATAATAATAGTAATGAATAACGATGAAAGAAGGATATAATAAAAGTTAATCTTTCTTTTTTTTTTCCGTGACCTTTAAGGATGATCTTTAAAGCGTGCTTACGTTGAAAGTGCTCTCGCATAAGCGTACTCTCGGTTCGTCAACGATCGTCACGGCAGCTTTACATATGCTTGAACTCGACAATGCTCGGGTTAAACGATATTACGTACGCATTCAACGAGGCCAAGTTATGCGAACCCGTTGGGGTTAAAGCGAAGATAAATCAGCGTAACGTTATTACGTCTCATAGAAATCGTAGCCACTTCTGAATCCATTAAGGGCGCCACGATTATGGTTCGTGCCGTGTTATTTCCTCTTCGTGAAATATTTTCTCCTGTGAGACCAGGTGTTAAAGAATCTTCCATCTTTCTCGAGACTATTCCAGAGTATATGAAGAAAGAAAGAAAAAATAAAACGAAGAAAAAGAATAAGAAGAAGAAGAAGGTAAGAAAAGGTTCAGTTAGATCGAGAGGAAGAAGGTTGACTAATAGGTGTACGATTCGTCAAAAGATTCTTACGTATGCATCCCTCCTTCTCATCCCTCACCAACCCTCTCACAGTTTCGTTCTAATGTTCTATAGGTTTTCATACGACCTCTTACTCGACTTGCTTGACGTATATACCTATATGTATTACATGCATACTCACGTGATACACACATAAGTACTCCTTCGAGGTCTTTGTTGAGATGCCGAGATGAATCAACCTGCATGGATTCGGGTCGTCCCTGACAATGGATTGATTTAGTGCACTTACGTTTGAGGCGGTCTCTGATGTCTTGGACAGCTCCTTAGATGCTTCTCGTGTAAAGGAGATAGAAGCTTCATGGTTAATACGCACACACACACACATATATAGAAAGAGAAGAATGGAAATACGTTAAGATATTTCTCTCACTTTCTCTCTCTCGTACATGTGTTATAAGTGTACCTTAGTGTACGCTAACACCTATCTATTATATTATTATTACTATTATTATTTTTATTAAAAAAAATCGTGTATAGAATTTTTAAACGAGAGAAGAAGGTACTACTACTACTATATAACAACTTATGGTGTATCGTTTTTAAAACTACCATACCTTGTCTTCCACCCACTAACTTCTTTTTTTCGCTCTCCTCTCTTTTTTTTTCTTTTTTCGTTTCGTTCCGTCCAGTCTCACTTAAAGATCGAACAGGATTATCACACGATTAAATGCTAGGTCACGCACGCGTGTATGGGATATGCATGCCTGTCGCATGACTGCTCCACCTGCAAATCCGCATCACCCCAATTCCGATTTAATACGCGTCCGTTCGTATATCTTGCGGCTGAACAGAGCATTCTCTCTCTCTCTCTCTCATATACACACACACACACGCTCGTTTGTGTTCTATTCATCTATCAATCTATCTATTTATCTTTGTTTTCTCTTCAATCACTTTTTCCTATAGAATTATCATCACAGGTGTGTCGCCCACGCGTTATATTATTATTATTATTATTATATATTTCGATTATGCTCGTGTTTGACGACATTTCTTGAATGGCCCATTGAAATTTGCCAGATTACATTTTACCGTAGCTATCGCAAAATAACATTTGTCGATCATCGTTCGATTATCTCGTCGTCTATTTTATCTCCGCTATTTTTCATCTCGATTAGTTTTGTTTTCCTGTGAGTGGGAGAGAGAATTCGCACGTTTTCTCCTCGTTGGAATTATTAATTACCGAGTTCGCGCTTTTCCACCTGCCAAACCGTTTGCCTTTTTTTTCGTTCCTCTTTTTCACAACCTATCCTATCTACCTTCCTCCCCCTTCCCCCTTTCACCTCACGGGGATAGCCATTGTTTTTTAACGGCACGAATTTTCGGCCTCGACGTGTAATCGTTCGCATTCCGTACGCTCGATTGACCGGCACGAACTAAAACGCGTGTGATCGTTTACTCTCCGAACAGGTTACACGTATGTAACACTAGCCCCGACGAGTTACAGAATTGCAACGATTTTTTTCTTTTTTTTTTTCCCTTCGCTTTTTTCCGTCGATCAAAAAAAAAAAAAGAAAAAAGAAGAGATCCATTCGATCTCCAACGAATGACCATGTATATAAGTATGCGTGTATATTTTTATATACGCGTATCAACGAATTCAATTCTTTATGGGTTTCACGAATAATCGATATGAATGTCAAATTGAACGATACTAATTTAAATAGTATTTTAATATTTTTTTAAAAACAGTCGACAAAGTACTGTTGTCACGCGAGAGGTGATTTACAACAGATAAGAGTTAAAATAACAAAATAAATATTTATTAACGAATTTTTAAAAACTTAATAAAACAGAAATGTATCCTTGCATACATTTAATGAAACGTCTTTATTTTCCTTTTTCTTTTTTCTTCTTTGTTCTTCTCCTTCTCCTTCTCCTCTTATTTCATATTAGAGTTTTTAATGCCGGTATTCGTTTTGGGGAAATGAAACACGAAGGGTAGTTGGACTTGGAACGAGAGAGAGAGAGATCTTCTGATTTTTTAATCCAGCACCCGGGACGCTTAAGCAAGCCTGCATTTTAAGGGTGGTCGAAGCGGATTATGGGCTCGCTCAAGTGGTGCAACCTACAATAAGATTTTACGAACGAATGCACCGTATAGATTGAAGACCGGGCTTGCCAGCTGGTGAAAAAGTCTGCCCACTTTGTGCACGAGATGATAAAGCAAAGATACGTTGAGGGTTGAATTTAGATGTTTTTAAATTTTTCTTACGCGCATGTATGCAAGTGTATATTTTCAACAATAAGACGAATTATAGTTCATTCTTTTAATTAACTGTATCCTCTCTTTCTCTCATTTTTATTTCTATTTCCTTTTTTTTTTTTTTGCTCTTTTTATATTCGACTCGATTATATTTTATTATACAGCTCGGTTTTATTTCAGGGCACGGTCGTGATTAAGATTCATGTTACAAAGTGTCCTTGACTTTTAACGAAGCACTTCTTCGTACCTCGTATTTTTTACCACTCATTGAAGAAGAGAACAACTGGACCTCGACGACCTTATATTTTAAATAAAGCTTTTATTTTGGGGAAAAAGATGGCGAGAATTTATTAAAGGTCTTAATACTTTCCAAGCAATTCAATATTACATTCTATCAATCTAAACTTTACCGTTAACATCGTGTATCTAATTTTTCATATTGCGTTAAGTATAAATAATATATATGATTAAGTTTTAAAGGAAATAATATGTTTATACACAGTAGCGATAAAAAAATTGTATTATAGATGATTTAACAAGTGAGATTACGAAAATTCCATGTTACTTATCTATCAATATATCAATTTATATATCCGTAAGAATCTTACAACCTTCGTTGGAACGTTTTTCCTCGCAAGAAAAATCGATTATGATGGAAGTCCGAGGGAAGTGAGGCGTTAAAGGCTTTACCGTACGCAAGCTAGATTGTTTTCGATCACTATGTGCGGTCGAGGATATCAACGAATAGAAGTTTTAGACCGATCTTTCGAGATCGTACATCATTTTTAGTGACAAAAGTCGTCTGTTTCTTTTTCTTTTTTTCTTTTTTTTTTTTTTTTGCGCTCGCTCGAAGATAGTTCGAAGTAAACACTTGAGAGATGATCTTGGTGAGATGTGGTCAAAGAAATAATGCTTGAAGTAAAGGAAGTTGAAAAATGTATCGTGTTCGTTCGATCGATGGTAAATATAAAATGCAGTCGGGTCGATCGTTATGGGGGCAAATGACTGGAAGATGAAGGATGATGTAAGATAGGGACCAAAAAATACGTCTCGACGTTGGTCGTATAGGAAAACAAAAATAAAACAAATAAAAATAAAGTAATCTCAGTAACATGTTCATCTGATAGAATCGAAATTGTTTTTATAAAATCATTAATGGGAATAAAAAGGATTCCTATTTTATTTTATTTTAAACAAGAGAATCAAGATGAGAACCATGTGGAATACCAGAAGTTACATTAATTTCTTTAGATACAGTGTTATTAAATTCAACAAATTTAAGATCTGCGTGACAATCGTATATATATATTATATGTATATGTATATGTATATGTATATGTAGGAAGGTAGCAATGTGATTAGCAAAGGAAAAATGACGCTCCCTCTGGAGATCGTATTATACGTAGCCATATATCGTTTGGCGCATATACGCGCTCGTATCGCGTTTTGTCGTTGGCGTACACGCTCGGTGTGAAGCATAAACCGAAAGCATAAACCGGGCAAGCGAGCGTAAAGCATAAAACGCGAAATGCAACGCAATGCTCGGTGACAGATGCCGTTTATTAACATCCATGCAACGTCGTCCCTAGGAAAATCTATGTGTACGTATATTATACGCGTATACGTATATATCTGTGTCTGTAAGAGTATGTGTGTAGGTAAAAGTTATATACGTAATACATTGTGTATTGTACATATGTACATTTCAGATATACACGAGCTGTCAAAGGTGGTAGTAGTATTTCGTTCATCGTGGTAACCTTGCGAACTTTGCCTTTCATACCCGAAGAGCTTTTTTTTTTTCATTTTTTTTTTTATACCCCTTTTTGTCATCTCTCCCAACGTCATTTACCGTTTTATTATTCATCCTGATGCTACGAGTTGAGAGAGAGTAACAAAACAAAAAAGATGATTGAATTAAATGGGCTGGAGTGGAGGAATTTAAAAAATCATACCTTATCGGTTTGAAATGATTTGAAAACTTTCTTTATATTTCTCTCTTTTTTCTCTCTCTCCTCTTTTCCTTTCCTCTTTCTCTTTCTTTCTCCTTCTTCTCAACATCACTATTTATCGCGGTTGACTTTTTCATCCTTTTGTTTTATCCGTCTCTTCCGTACGGAGTCAAGTAGTCACATGTCCTCTTGGAATTGAGATGAATCGGATCAATTCGATTTGTAGTTATCGCATTACCAATCACTATGCCAGTTAGAATTTACGAGCATTTTACCGAGAAACTACTTAACTGTATCTTTATCCTTTTCTAAAATTTCTTAACATATCAGTTTGGGGAAAAAAGAAATTCATTTTAAACAGTTTTTTTTTCTACAAGGTATCAAAGTTTAAGTTTTAATTGACAATTCGCTCTTTCTTTTTTTTTTTTTGTTTTATTTATAAAGAAAAGTTAAAGTTAAGATGATTTAAATATTAATTACTTTTATCTGTTTTTTTTTCTTTCTCCTTTCCTTTCTTTCCTGTATATTTTATGTTGTCTTCGTCTGAAATAAACTTGTCTAAAGAGTTAGAATACTTTAACTTATTTTCTTTTCTAGTCGACGTTTATTTATCGACAGATGGGGATACCTTACAAGATTATCCAATCTCAAGGTCCTACAATATACACTAGATACTGATAAAAAATCTTTCGTTTCTTTTCCTATTCTCTAACTCTTTAAATATGTAGATACACTTATCTAGTACTTTCGTTTTTCTTTTTTTAAAAAGGTGTCTAGGTAATAAGTTTTGACATGGAAAATCAAATCATTTATCTTATCAAATCATTTATCTATTTACGTTTTATCCAATTGACAATGGAAATCGAAACGTAAAAATGGATAAAATGGAGTTAATATCGAATTTTCAAATCTTTCAAAAACATGACACCCATTTGAGAAATCGTTTGTGTTATATCCAGGAAGGGTGATTTTGAAATGTCAAATCTTCCCCATCACCCTAGATTTCAACTTGATACGCGAACTAAATGCATTTTACACTCTTTTTTTTTGGTCGCGCGCACGCAGGGAAATAGAATGCTGGTAAAGAAGGGGTGGTAGAGGAAAGGAGAGAGTAAAGGGGATTTGGAGTATAAGGAGAAACACCATTCGACCCTCTAATGTCCGGTGACTCGGCAAAGTGCTAAGATGACCGAGGCATCAATCTTCTCGCTTTCTCACTTTTTGTCAAAACCCACGAAGAACCCCATAGCACAGTACCGAAGAAGTCTTTCGTCTTCTAACAGAAACCGGAAAGACGTTAACCTCCAACTCGTAGGAAAAGGCGTTACGTTAGTGTAGGGAAAAAAGAAAATGAGAGTAAGTATTCTCTTCGAATAGAAAAGAAAAGAAAGATGGTTGCAAGTATCGTAGTTTCCGAACTCTTTTCCGGTATCCGCGACGTTGAAAAATCATTCAAATGGTGGAAGAAAGAGGATTGTCGGTCTAGCCACTAAACTTTTTTTTTAGTTTCATCGAAATAATTATTTTTTGTATTACGAAGTCAAATGACGATTTTATTTCTTTTTTTAAATAATAGTAATAATGTGAAAATATTTTAAGGAAATATTTAGTCAAAAGTGATGGTTGGTATTGACGATGAAAAATCTTATATAACGTTAAAGTAGTATAATAATACTTCGTGGTGCATTCCTCTTGAGAAAATATTCGATTTCCATGGAAAGGAAAGCAGAGTAGAGCGTGCTGCTTTATTTTGGGAAAAAATATTCTTAAGAAGGACATATACCGAAAAGAGGAAGAGGAGGAGAAGGAGGAGGAGTCCGTTATTCCGTTTTCTCGCGTTCCGTGTCGCGCATAAAATAAGTATTATGCAGAACGTCCTAGAAAATGGGGAGAAGAATCCTCTCTATTTTTCTCATTCCTCTTCTAGTTTCTCTCCTACGTTTCCTTTATTTCTTTCTTTCTTTCTCACCCCTATACGGCAATTTTTCTGGCACGGAGTCACGCGGGGTCAAAAACTAATAAGAACGAGTGAAATACGCGAGTACGTTCCAAACGATAGCGTCCGAAAGAAAGAGAATGAAAATAATAATAAAATGAGGATAAAGAGAGAAAGTAAAATAGAAAAAAAGAGAAATAGAAAGAGAGAGAAAGAGAGAGAGAGCAAAAAAGGGAATAGGAAATTTCTCACACTTCGATTATTCTTTATACACCATCGTCGTTACACATTTCCTCTCTTTTTTTTTTCTTCTTATGGATACGAAAATATTCCATTCGATACGATTGTATAAAAGATAGATAGGAGGTGGTGGTAACGTTCGAGTAAAGTCGCGGTGGGTGTCAATAAGCGAGGTCACTTAGGCGAGATACCGTCGAAGAGAAAAAAAACAAAAATCATACCACTGACCGCGAAGAAGGGTGGCAATAAGTTTCGTTGCTTTATCGTCGAGACGTTTTTTTTTACTCATGAAAAGTTCGAACGTCGAATCATGGTTGCGGTGGTGGTTGCTGGCTCATTCGACCTGCGACCGACTCTTTTAATGTTCATACACCGACATGAGTAGGTACAGTGTAGGTATTGCAAACGAATGAACGTGGTAGAGGGAAGGGGGGACAAGAAGGGTTAGAAGGGAAAGAGTGAGAGGAAGATTCGAAAAGAATTCGAAGAGAATGCGTATGGTATTCCGTACCCGACTGCGTATATCATTACGTGTTATGCCGTTGTTACGCGTGCTATTCGCGCAACAAAATGAAGTGGAGGGGAGTTGGGGGAGAGTTGGCGTGGGAGGGAAGAGACGTTTTTCAAAGAAGAAGCCGCTCGAAAAGAAGAACGAAAAGAAACTTTCGGATACGGCTCGCAAATCGTAGTAGTACGCTTCGGTATACGCTTTCGGGACGACATTTTTACGGGCGTTCGTTTTGAAGAGGATCAACGTGGTGGTAGCATCGTCCTCGTCGTCGTCGTCGTCTTTGTCGTCGTTGTCGTTGTTGCAGCTCTTCTTCACGATGTTGCTCGTAAATCGATGAACCTTCTTTTACCTTTTTTTTCTTCTTTTCCCCCCTCCTCTGTATAGTACCGTGTAATACGTAGTAGTAGTAGTAGTGTACATCAATGTACGCGTAGGTACGTTCTCATCGCTGACACAACCGTGTTAAAAGAAAAATGGAACGAGTTTTTATTTATATTTTACTTTTCATATTTCTTTCTTTCTTTCTTTTTTTACAATTCGAACTTTTTCACTTCTTACGAACGAAAAAAATTCGACGTTTAAACGTCGAAACGTTTACCGACACGTTTGACACGTGGATTTTTATTAGACGCGGATTTTTGGCTCGTAATTTAACGCTGCTATGGTTGCACGATGGAATGGAATTCTCTTCTGTATACAGGGTGGTCCACGCAACGTGTACACAGATATAACTTCCAAAGTATGCGTCGCAAGAAACAAATTATTTTTGCTGACTTTTTGTAAAACACTTTACCGTCTGTATTGGAAAAATCACAAAAGCAAATATTTTTCTTGCTTTAGTACTAGCATCGCTCTCTCAAATTACCACCGAGGTACGAAAGGAGAAAGGGAGTAAAAGGGTTCTTGCAATATCGTAGAAATATAGTCGACGACGATACTTTTTGGCCCCGTTACAACCACGAGGTTAAAGAACTCTTCCTAGATATTGGACAGGGAAAGGGAAGGCTAGATTTTTTTGCAAAATAAAAAAAGGGAAGAAGAAAGTTAGTTTTTCGTCGCGTCGGTGTATTATTCAACTACGTGTATGAAACGTAAGGAACGTTTCTACATGATTGCTTTTTCTGTATCCTTTTCGCAGTCTTTCAGTATGTAGCTTTTAGTCACGCATAATACCAAAGACTACTATGACGAGTAACGCTTGATAAGAAAGAGAGAGGGAGAGGGAGAGGGAGGGAGTAAAATGGGAAGAGAAAATAAGAGAAGAGAGAAATCTTCATTTCGAAGGGCGTTAGTAATTTCAAGTACCAATCGGACGTCCACGGTTATTGAAATATGACGCTAGCGGCTAAAGAAGAAAAGAATTTTGTGTCGAATAATTAATCCTCTTGTGTATGTAAAAGATAGAGAGAGAAAGGAGAGAGAGAATAAAGAAAAGTGAAAGACGAAGAATAAAATGAGATAAGGTCGTGCGAAGAGTGGTCCAAGCACAACAGGAGGAGGTTACCTACGTACGGTAGCCAGTAATGCCGGTAGTCCTGACAGTCAGGATGAGGGTTAGGCCGACCGCAAATTAATCCTCGAGAAAAATTCCGGCTGCAGTAATATTCCCTTTCGGCGAGGGTACGAGGGAACGGGAATGGAACGGAACGGAACGTGGAAAGGGAAGGAAGGAAAATACTTAGAGAGAGAAGGATGGAAAATCGGAGGTGGAAGATAAATAAAGAAGTTGAGAAAAAAAAGAAAAGGAAAGAGTTGGAGATAGCGCTTGGAACAGAGAGATGCCGACCGAGGCGCGAAGCTTAATCGAAGTCCCGACCTTTAAGGTGGCGACGAACATAATCGTGGTCCAGCAGCAGAAGTACCAGCAGCAGCGCCTCCTGCGACATTATTTATTTATTTACGCCACATTCAATTACGAGCGCGAGACCGCAAAACTGATTGCAACGCTGCAACGCCGGCAAAAGTGTTTGTTGCTGCTGCCTACCTCCCTGCCTGCTGGTTGGTTGGCTGCTGCAACTTCGGCTTTGGGATTCGCGACGCTATTTGCATGCAAATTCTTTCAAAGGCGTTCTCTATCCTCAACACGCGGAAGAATCCGAACCGTTACGAATCGTTTTCGTAGACCGAGTGTAGTGTATGTGTATACGTACACACATATGTAAACGTGAGCTCGTTCTCCTCCTCGTACCATGATTCTCTTCTCTTCTTTTTCTTCTTCTTCTTCTTCCTCTTCTTGTCGGTAACCTTCAACCTTCTTACTCTTCTCAACCCCTATCACTCTTTATTGTCGTCCTCGGACCTCGTACGCTTATTTTCGTCGAATTTCGTTGAGCAGAATCATCTTGAAATATTAACCCTTCGTGTTACGTGTTACGACCTTTTCTTAAACGTCATTTTCTTACGTTCTTAACCCCTTCCACACACCTCCACACCCAATTAGAATCCTTTTTTTATAATAAATTAATATCTTTTTATTTGTTTGGTTCGCGAGATGAATCTCGCGTTGTATAAGTGCGACCGGATTACACTAGAAAACTGTTTTGACCATTCTATGTCCTTGCCTTGATTTTTTTCCTGTGAATCTGTCAGTTATTCGAGGCTGACGTTCCTGTTCTCTGAGCCAGGAATCCTTTTTACGAGGAGTAGGTGGCTAACCTTGCTCCTCAACCCTCCTCCTTTATCCGGGCTTGGGACCGGCAACAGTGTCTCTGGGCTACTCAATTCACCCAGAGAACTGCAGGCGGAGTTAAAATGGATTTCTGTTTACTACAATTTTTATTTCAGGAGACTTTCTTCTTCCTATACTTTTAGAAGGAAAAGAAAAAGAAAAAACAGAAAAGATGTTATAGTAGGTGATTAATAGAATCGTATCAGACAAACGACGTTATTTTCGCCTACAAAAGGATACGCCGTGGGCGGATCCCAAGTTCTCCCTTGCTTTCGAATCAAACTGATAATGGAGTGAGAGAGAGAAAAGGAATAAAGTAGGGTGGTAAAGGGGGGATGTAAAGCCACCCGGGGCGCAAAGATGCCGCTGACAATAATCTCGTTGTAAACATTTCGTAACAACATAATTGCTTGTTCCAAGTCAAGCGTACGCCTGCCGATCGTGACCAGTCTCTCTCACTCTCTCTTTCTTTCTCTCTTTTTTTATCTTTATATCGTCTACGTTTTCTCTGTCTTTTTCTAATATACTTTCTCGTAGTAGAAAGAATCGCCGGGGGTCCTTTTAAATTGGCGACTTTTTTGGTCAACAATCGACCCTTCCGGAAGGTCGGTAGCAACCACTGCCACGTCTATTCTCGATTCTCGCTCGTGAACAACCCTATAGACACCCTAGGGCTATGCTATAATGGTCATGGGCCGACGAGTGAAAAGAAACCGCCCTTGAATCTCTTTCTCTCTTTCTTTTTCTGTATAACGTATATACAGTGATATATATATATATATATTTCTACGGTAAATCTATGGGTTTTTATTTTATATATGTATATATATAATTATATTGGTGGAAAAACGATAGTCTGTATATACATGTGTACATATGTGTAAGTAATAAGTATATATATACATATATTTTTTTTTTCTGCCAATAGAATTTAACTTTCAGGATACCTTCAAAGAAGAAGAGTGGAAAGGAAACTCAACGACGGTGGTTTAGGTTGAAATTTTGTTTCTATGTCTCTTTCTTGTAGGGAAAGAAAAAATAAAGAAAATAATAAAAAGGAATGGATTTCTTCAAAAGGATCTTGTTTGCGACAGGAGAATAAAGGTGGGAGTTGTGAGGGAAATCTTGTAGCTTTTAAACGAGACACGTTCTTGAGTATTCTTCTTCTTCTTCTTCTACTACTTCTACTACTTCTCTCTTGCTATTTTTTTCTTTTCTTTTTTTTCTTTAGATTCAGGCACGCATACGTTAGCACGTGCGTTAGATCGTCTAACATGATTGAGTCGACCACCATCATCGGCGGGAGTGACGGATAGATAGATAATCGTGGTTGCGTGTAATCGCGAAACTTGTATTATTTTGCTTATGTACTGGCATCACGTACACCGTCGATTTTTGACGGATTGAAGATCTCCCTTTTTTTCTCTTTTCTCTTTTTCTATCTTTCTATCTTTATCTATCTCGGAGAACGTTTGTGCAACTTGTGTCACGTGTCTGCCCGTGTCCGAGGGTACGAAAGTAAATTTCGATTAACTGCAGTGTCACGCGCTTCAGTAGTCTCGATCAACAGGATGAATCTAACAATAGTTTATTCTCAGCAATATGTATCTAATGTTGTATTTATATTATACTATTATTTCCCGTGGAAAATATCTTTCGTGGTAAAGAATAACATTTTATTTTTAATATTGTAATTCATACTTTTGTGTTTTTAATTAATACAATCGTTATATCTTTTTCTCCATAACGTGTTTTACTCTCTTTTTTATGATATTATATAATAATTTTTTCGTAGAATACTTTAGAAATTTATCGATAAATTTTATTATGTAATTTCTCCTACTTGAATTGATATGTCGTCGAATGATATATGTACGTGTATTTCCTATTTTTCTTCTCTTGGTTTTCATGAGAAAAAGAAATATTATTTTCACGTTCCATTGTAATTCACATTTTGTGCTTTTAAGTAATACAGTCCGTATATATATATATATTTTTCTTCAAAACGATTTTACCGTGTTCATCGTTCACCACCAGACACGAAAGTCTTCTTCTTATCGCTAACTTCGATAAGACGTTTCGTCCGAGTCGATTTATTTTTCGTTTCTCTACGTTGAAATATGCGAGCGAGAAAGAAAGAAAGAAATAGATAGATGGACTAAAGTATACCCAGTTTCTTGTTCCTGTATGGCATACGTCAAATTTGAAAATTTAAATCTCCCTTGAGAAAAAAGAATAGGTTAACGTCGAGATACGGACGATGTGTTCTTTCTGTTTCTCTATTTTTTTTTCTTTCCTATCTCCTATTATTTCTCTTCCTCTTCCTTCAATCTACCACTACCACTACTACTACTACTACTAATACCACTACTTTTAAACTTCCGACGATATATCACGAACAGAAACGGTCAGCGGTCAGTTTCTGCATGGATATCGTGTACGGACAGCAAAAGGGAGGTGGGGAGAAGAGGAGGGAAAAGGTCCTATAAAATACGTCCGAGCCATTAATTCCGAATAGAAGGAAAATATTCGGCTCGATTCTGAACGACCACTACGAGGTCCTTAATATGAATACAAAAGCGATATTATTTCAACGTTGTATTATTTATCGTTGCGTCTAGTCTGCCTTTCATATATTTTTTTTTCTTTCCTTTTTTACAATTCGAATTTCGGGGAGGGAAGGTAGTGGAAAAGAAAAAGAATGTAAGTACATCGATTCTAACGCATGATTGCCTTTCCAACAAACCAACAACAAAATCAAAATCAACTAAATGATTGTGAATGGTCCTTTGACAATAACGTTTCTTTATATATTTTTTTTCTTGTCTTGTCTGAAGTTAGTACAAATTATGTAAAAGGATTAATTGTTGTGTATTAAAACGTTTCCATGTATGTATGTATTTCTCTACCCTTTATTTCACGTTTTATTCTATCGAATTTTTACGGTGCAACGAATGGAAACAAACGCTCGAGTTGTTCGATTTCCTCCTCCGTCTCTACCAATTTTAACCATCGTTCTTCGTTTTCTAACTTGTTCTTTTTTTTCATTTATCTTTACGCCTTTGCCAATTTTATCCACGCTTTATCGCGTATCCATTACATCAAAGCTAGACAAAACTCAACAGAAAAAATTCTTTTTCCCCTCGTAGAGGAATATCGATAATATTAAAATTACGTGGACCATTCGGCCGAGATTTTCGAGAGAATTAAGCGTTGAATAAAAAGAAGAAGAAGAAAGAGGGAGGAAAAAAAATTAGTATGGTAATATAACGAAGTTCGTTCTGCGAGGTGTTGAATTTAATCTGTACAAAGGTAGTAGAAAACCGAGCGTGTAGTTTGTATACACAATCGTTTGAGCGAATTTCAAATCAATTCCGTAAAATAAGATAAAATAAAAGATAAAATAAATAAAATAAAATAAATATTTGTTAAACTTCGTATCGTTCATCTTGAAAGTAAAGTTAAGGAAACCCCTGTAAAAGGGGGAAGGGGTGGGAATAACTTATCGTTGAGGAAAAAGGAAAAATAAAAAAAAAGGGGAGAAAAGGTATCGGGATCGTGATAATAACCGTTTAAGCTCATCGTCGTTTACCGATTTTCGTCTAGGCTATTTCGTGATCGTTAGTTCGCGCCATTTTCTTGACGCAATTACTGGAAAGCCCCGTGCCGCGTTTGGTGATTTCAGTGGATCCACCACCACCATCACCACCACCAAAAACAGCAGCAGAAGCAGTAGCAGCAACACCAGTAGTGGCAAGAATAAAGAGATAGATAGGGATAGAAATAGAGAGTGAGAGAGAGAGAGAGAGAGAAAGGATGAGAACGAGGACATTGGGCCCCTTTTCTTCCTGCGGTGTTCATCGAGCCCGTAAGCACGAGCTCGAAGATAACTAATCCCTGTTACCGTCGACGTTACGTTTTACGTTGATTGCGTCAACCCTTCTCTCCAACCCCCGACCAACCCCCGTTCGTAGTCGTTGGACAGGTCGTCACACTTATCTCTCTGGTAGAAGGGGAATGATTCTCTCTATCTATTTATCTCTCTCTCTCTCTCTCTCTTTCTCTCTTATTCTGATTCTCTGACAGTGTACGCTCTTAGTCTCTCGGATATTCACGTTCACTGCTTGGGGATTGTCGGAGGTGTCGAGCTTGTTAACAACATTGTTAATTTGACTCTCTCTCTCTTTTGCGATCGTAGCTCTTAACGCACGATTCTGATTATACAGCTTGTAGCTTGATTAGAATCTGAATGAAACGAGACGAGGTGGTAGTACTCTTCTTGCTTATCATCGATAATCCTCGATGATGCTTCTTCATACTAACGACAATGCGAATAAAGAAACTAAACGTTAGATATTTAGATCATCTTCTTTTACTTGGTAGAGAATTTTGTAGGAGGTTGTGGATACATTTTTATAGTTATTTAATATGTGAATAAATGCAGAACTTAATCTAGCGGTCAAACGGTATGCCGACGAGTCTTTGTTCACATTTTTTATTTTTCTCTATCCTTTTTCCAAAGTTGCCGCAGGCATTCGTATTTCTGAATACGTGTATGCGTGAGTGGGTGCATGCGTGAGTGCGTGAGTGCGTGCGTGCGTGCGAATCGAGGCGCGTCTGCCCGAAGGGCGAACCTGTTCCTGTCACCGGTGTTCAGGCTAATTACCATTTCCATGCTCGAATAAATTAATAAACTCTAGAGTTGGCCTGCCGCCGACAACTCGTTCGATCGTTCGAGCAACCGATCGGGAAAAATCGATTCTCTCTCTCTCTCTCTCTCTTTTTCTTTCCATCTTTTTTCTTTCTCTTTTCGTTTTGACAAATTCGTTTAGTCACGTGGACCACGACGACGACGTGTGACAGTAACACACGCGGTATATCTTTGTCAGAATGTTCGTTTCGTTTAATTAATACTCAATTAATTTTTTTTTTATATTATTATTATCTCTAACATATTTATTACATTGGATTTTATATTGATTCATTTATATAATACTCGATGATTTTTTATTTATATTGCAAACATATTTTTATATTATGTTATTTATATTATGTTATATACTCAGCATGTTTTATACATACGTGTCCGATAATTACCATAACGTGTTAAATCAAACAAACTCACCAAATATTACGAAAAAATTTTAACGTAAAATAAAACATAATGCTGTACCTATCATCAATTTTTGTGTTAATTACCTTGATTTATACCGTGTCATAATTATCGGCACTTACGTATGTTAATAGAAATGAATAATGAACGTCGAGGTTTAATACGAAGATTAATGAATTTAGTCTTTCCCAAATAAAAGTAACTCCAAGTCCCCATATATATATAGATAGTAATTTCCGTAGAAAAAAAATATGAGGCGTCGGTAATTAGGCTGCAATTAATTTCAAAAGAATGATTTTCTCGTAATGTAACATGTAACATAAGATTACAAATGACGCATCGTGATCGGATCCATTAGGCCTTCGTTTAAGTACCATCATTAGTTTCGACGCCCGACTACTATGTCCAAACCTTTTTTATTCCTTTTTTTTCTTTCTCTCCATCTCTTCTATCTATCTATCCATCCATCTATCTATACATCTATCTATCTATTTATCTATCTTTTTCTATTTCGCGTTATTGCACCATGTTCGTTCGCCAAATCGTCCGAAAGTATACCGGGGAAAAAAAAGCTTTCCCAACGGGTTCTCGAATACATTCAAACACGTATAATTCATTCATACGTTTATTTTGACAAGAGAGAAAGAGAGAGAGAGAAGGAACATGGTGAAACCAACACGCATATCGAATATTTTTCCTTTACCTTCCTTTTTTTTCCCCCCATGCACTTTCCGTTTTATCTTGTCCAACAATATTTGTCTGTTTACTCGCGAAGTATTTCTATAAAACACGTAACCTTTCGATACGTCAAAATATTCTCTCTCTTGCTATTTCGGAAAAAATAAAAAGAGAAAAAAAAACAGTATTTCTCTGTTTACCTTTGCACGGTTTGCCAAACTCTCGAAAACGCGAGTACCAAAATATTTCTATCTCTTTTTCTCTTTTAAGAAGTTCAAAAAAAGAAAAAAAGGAAAATGAAAGGAAGAACGCAAAAAGAAAAGGAGAAAAGATTGAATAAATGGGTGAGGGGAATTCTTATATTCTCAATCCACTCGAAAAGTTAGAGCACGGAACTCGGAACTGTAGTCATTCTCTCTTACTTTTTCTCTCTCTTTCTTTCTCTTTTTCTTCCTCTTTCTCTCTTTTTCAAGTCTCGCCTTTCGGTTAAAGGCGGAACAAAACCGTGCTGGCAATCCTTTCAAATCCTTTTAAGTCCATTCTTCTAATTTTATGCTCGCTAGGTTGGATGCCTCTTTTACGAGTGTCGTCTCGAGGCATTCGCCCTTCCCCCTCCTTATCCCCATCAAATCTACGTGATAGTCTTTTTCGTCGGACACGTAGCCATAACTGCTGCTGCTGCTGCTGCTGTTGAAAAACGTCGCTGAGGATGCGAATTTATCTCTCGTTTCTCGCTTCTCGCATTTCGTGAATTACAGGAAATATGTCAGGATTTCTATTTCATATTTATCTGTTAGATTTCTACATACCAGATATATAGTACTTTTATTCATTCATTCATTTCTATCGTTTTATTTTTCTTTCTCTACGTTTCAAGGCAAGGAATCATTTTTAATGAATAAGCTGAGAGAATGTGTAGAATTTTTAAAATCGTTTATGATTTCAATTGTGAATGTTGTATATTTCTGATACAATTTTGTTATAAATCTTACTGAAAATACAGAAAAATGATTAATCAAATGTAATTTCTTTCATGATTTATCATCATAGTGTCTTTTAAATTTGGAATATTAAAGTACAACTTTCTTAACAATTGTTAAAATTTTATTTCCCGACTAATTTTTACACGTACAAAATATCTCGATAGTGTAACATATTCCACTCTCGATCGAATTTCGTACTAACACTCTTGAAATTCTACTAATTTGACAGGATGGAAATTTAACGCGAACAAAGTGCAATGGAGAGGACTCGTTAACACAACCAATAAGCTTTCAACGCTTTTCATTTTAATAGACGTATTTTCCTAATTAAACGAGTTATGGTTACATTCCGAAATCACTGTGCACAACCATTTTTAATCCAGTCAAATTAGCTTGATTTTGGGCTCAAAACAGATGTTGGATAGATGTTGGAACACCATGTATTATAAAGTATACTAGATGCATATATAATATTTTAATACTCACGTTCTCTCTCTTTCTCTCTCTCCTCGTTTTTCTGCACACATATATACTAATATTCATAGATGAAAGGATTTCCTGAGGAAATCCCATCGGCTGAAGCTTTCTCGACGAATGAAATCGTCATTAGATTTGCCGAGCTTTCTATCCAGTTTTTGCTTCCAATTTCTCTCTCTCTCTCTCTCGTTTTTTCACTCACGTGTTTCCTCTCTATTCAGTTAGGATTAGGCTGCGTCCATTAGATTTTCCGAGGTGTATTTTTTTTGTGTTGGTAGTCCAGTAAATCCTACGTCCCGAGCTAATGATGATTCAATATACCAGTTTTCGTCTCATCCTACTGCAGATTGGTCAATCGGGTTATCATAATATTTTTGCGATCACGGAGAAGCGTCCTCTTCGTTGTTGCTGGATTTACTTTTATCTGTATATTCTCGTATCTTTTTCTAACGGGACGTTGGGGTATCGTTTTCATAGCCAGAAAGAGAAAGAGAGAGGGAGAGAGAGAAGGAAAAAGAGGGAGATTGCGAAGTGTTGTCCCTTCTTTATTGAATTTCTTTCGGATATTTCTGGAAGCGTGTATGTGATTCGTATTAGTCGTAAGAAAGTTTCGAATGATGATCGAAGAATATACGATTTACCGGGGTATCTATACTAATCTTTTTATCTTATCTCAGGAACTACTTCGTAAGGGGGTAGAATTAATCTGAGATATTGGGGTAACACGATAATGAATACACGATAATGTACTAAAATGTGAATCTAATGTTTACGATGAAGAAAATTGGAGGGTTAGAGAGAGAGAGAGGGTGTGGGATTGAAGAAAGGGGAGAGAGGGGGATACTAGGATTCGATGATTTTAAACATTTTCACACGAGGAGGAGGACGGTGCCGTTTTGAATTCCTCGAGGGATGATCGCGCTTTGATGAGGGTGAGAACGGCCCGGGGGTTAACTCGTATTTCACGTGAGGCTTGTTGTCGGGTGATAGGCATTAAAATGGCGAACTGAGCATCGATCAAAGGGTCTGACAGATTTTAGATTGCTCTCTTTCTCTTTTTCTTTCTTTTTTCTTTTTCATCACCCTCTTCCTCCCGTTTGGCCAACGTCGAACTGTAGTCCAAAATCACGAAAACAGGATGCAAATGAAGACGTAGTTTCATTTTATTATTTTTAAATATTATTATAGTATTTGAAGCTTTTATGTTCTCTTACATCACCAATCAATTATTATTACTTCGCCATTTATATGCTTTGAATAATAAGATTACTATAATAAAAAAAATCGATTTTTTGAAAATCCTGACTGCTCCTAACCCCTTTAAGGCGTTGACAGTCAAAGTGTTAAAGGAAAACGGTTTGTATATTTTCAAAGTAGACGCTGTTAGAAGATATTTGTTGGATCGTCAGGGTAACAACGGTGTTGGGGGAGGGGGTGATAGGTAGGTAGGTAGTGAGGGTGGTCGGGGGTTGGAAGGGGTAGACCTTTGAGAGTAGAAATTCGCGCGAGTTACGGCGCGCATCTCGAACGCATGAACGGGTTGATTAAATTCAAACACCTCGTAGGCTCGCATGCCAGGAGGCAAGAGCGTCGATGGACCGCGAGTTAACGTGTTGGTGTGGGTGTACGTGCGTGCGCTCAAATATGCTCATATCGGTACTGCTCAAAGGATCGAGTCGACTCAACCAACCCTCTCTCTCGCTTACGTTAAAGGACAATAGTCACGCATGATAATAGCATGCCATCCGTGTTCACTCACTCCACATCTCTCTCGCTCTCGCTCTCTCTGTCGTTTCTACTCTCAAGCGTCCGGTTGGGCAACCACGACTCGTTTGAAAGGAGTAAATACCAAATATCGTCGGGTCAAACCACGTCCTTCCTCTGTCAGTTTCCCCTACGAATGACCAAGTATCTCACCACGAATAGGAACCTATGAATAATACACACACACACATACACACATATATATACGCATACGTATATCTGTATGCACGTTTTTTCTTTCCCTGGATTGGACGAATTTTTATTCTTTTTTTATTTCTTTGTTAAATATAAAAAAATATATAAAAAAAAGAGAACGGTATAAAAAGGAACGTATCGATCTTTCCGTCATAGTCATTAATCGATGTCGCGAGAAAAAAAAAGATTGTTTTTGGTATACCTTTTTTATTTTTTTTTATATGTTTTTGTCCTCCTGGTTGTTCACGGATGAAATTTTTTCAAAGGTCCTTTTGTACATACAAACTCATACGTATATATGTATGTATACTATACCGTTCCTTTTATGCATTCGTTCGGTGCAGTAGAAAGTGTCGATAACGTATCGTGACACTTTCATCTAGCCGATTCGATCGGTCTCCAATTTAAATAGTCGCGCGTCGATCAGTCATACGAATACGTGGACTAAAATTTCTCACTCTACCGTTGCAATGAAATTTCGCGAAAAAAGAAAAGGGAGAGAGAGAGAGAGGGAAAGAGAGAAAGATAATACTCGAAGGGTGTAGAAAACGTTGAAATGACACATCGTAATCACAAATCCCTAAAACACTATTTTTTTATCTATTAATTAGGTAAAGTTATGCCTGTTTTGTTATACTTCTGTTAATGTCAGAATTTTTTTCTTTTTGGGGTTTGATAGTTGACACTTAAACTTCACCATAAAAACAAATTCCTAATATATATATTTAATATATAATATAAGAATATATTATATACTTCATAACTTACTTTTTTGAATTTATTTGCATCTATTGCTCTTTTGCTTCGTGAAAAATTGCAATAAATAAATACATGTAAAACAAAGTTAATTATCGATTCATTTTATACGGTTAAATAGATCTGGAAAATATCATTTTGTAGGAAAACGTGACTAATTATCTCCGATCCGGTTTTCGCGATGTCTTCCTTAATTCTTCATTGCCAAAAGCCGACTATCGCGACACGAATTAAAAGTTTCTCTTTCTCTCTCTCTCTCTCTCTCTCTCTCTCTTTCTCTTTCTCTTTCGTTCCCCTAAGGAAGTGCCTCACCCGGTGACAGATAAGCTTTTTCTAGCTTTGCTCTCCATTGTCGAAGAGCTGCAGCGGAAACATTGACTGATCGGTGAGACACCCTTAGAATATATAATTACCGAGCCCCTTTTAGGCTTCGTGATCGTCAACCTCCTCCTCCCTCTCCTCCCTCATCACCGGTACAACTCTGTTTTCTTCCTCTCTTACTCTCGTACCGTTGTTACTGCTTCTACTGATGCTGTTACTGGTTGGTATCACACCCCACTAATAGGGGATGACTGTAGTCGTGACGTCATTGTTAAAGAAAAGAGTGAGATAATCGATACAATGAGGAAGTTCATGCCAAAGTGTGAGAGAGAGAGAGTGAAAGAGTGAGTGAGTGAGAAAGAGAAAGTGTGATCGATTGGTCCATTCAAATGCTTATGAACGTTGTCGGAACGGAGTCAGAAGTTCGTTGGTAGCTGATTGCCCTCGGTGACCTATGCCACGAAATAGAAAGAAAAAAAAAGAGAGAGTAAGAGAGAATCATTCTTTCGATCCGTCTTTCGTTTGTCATACGAGCCCAAGATAAATAAATTATCTTTCGAGAAGACCTATGCACCTTTCTCTAATGGAAAAAAATCAAGCATATCTAATCTCACTATGATACAATAGTAATCGTTTGCGTTAAAGGTTTAAACAAATGAGAATCGTATGATAAATAATAATTGATTGTAATCTATCGATCTATGGCAATATCAATGATCATTGTTACGTTTTAAATATGATAGATCTTTAGAAAGATTTATCGTTTACAATGATTTCGTTCACCTATCCAATCACTATTCTCTTTCTCTTTTATAAGGGAAATCGATCGTTTTCACAGCTTGCAATCGTTCGTCGGTGAACTATCGATCCACCAACATGGACAATTTTTTTTCTTTCTTTTATTCAAACCTATGGTGTACGGCTTGAGAGACACACGGGGGCTTTTGATTAATTAATCTATCTCGCGTACGAACGTTGAGCATACCACACACATACACACACACCATCAGTTCATAGTATTTCAGTTTTCAATGCATATTGGGGAAACTACGAATAGGTGGATAGCTGTTGTATAAAAGCTTGGTTGAAGATAGAAAGAGACAAAAATCGATAGAAAAAGAGAGAGAGAGAGAGAGAGAGAGAGAGAAAGAGATAATGTGGAAGGTTTAACGAAAAAGGAAAATCAATATCTAACGAGCAAGGATTACCGTGAAATATTTTCCGATATTATTGCTGCATATTACCCCGTACGACGAATAGATTTGAACCATGACCACCTACCCGATAAACATCAAAGCATGTTATTTTCGAGATTCCGATACATCGTATATCATCGAGTCGTATATCGAATTATTCGTCTACAATTATCGATCAATTTTTTCCTACTTTCAGTATTTTGTTAGAAATCATAATTTCCTGAAAACAAAAAATCCCTCACAAAAAAATGAGAGAAACAGTCAGGAAATAAAAAAAAAATATTTCTTACAGAAGAAGGGGAATAAAACGCATCTCCTCTCTCTCCTCCTTTCCCTGATCGAGTTTGGTTCGTTTGGTCATTGTTTCTCTTTCTCTCTCGCGTCTGTCATCGGACGTATAGTAAAAAAAATACAAGAAAAGGACAAAAAACGCTATGGACATTAGGCTATATGCGTGGTTTCGCGATGGGCGATGGTCCGCGAACGATGAACGAACGCTCACGGAAGCGTGAATGATCGAGGACCGGACGACGATACTCCTGCGTTAGGTTCTGCTCGTCCGTTACGTGTCCTCGATTATACTGAAATTTGGTTACGCGATTTCCTCCTCTCCCCTCTCCCTACTTCTCATTCCCTTTCTCTTTCTATCTCGTTCACCCTCCTAGTGTCCGTTTTGCTCGTTTCGAGAGAAGATCGCGTTATTTAGTTCGGTAATCTCCTATGACGGATCGTCTTTCCTTCTTTCCCCCTAATTTCCCCCTTCTTTTCCCATCTCATTCAGTCAACGTTCCTCTACCCAGGCTTCTTTCCTTCTTTCATCCCCCCTTCCCCCACTATCACCACCACTACCACCGTTGCTCCACTTCTGATGGTTTTCTACGGTCACTCTGTAACGTTTATCCTTTATTCTGTCTTCTTCTTTCTTTCATAACGTCTCCGGGGGTTGATACGAATTTACTTAGAGGGCTGATTTTCCCGCCAGTAGTTTTCTGTCCTGGCTGACTGGTCGGTCATTTGTCCGAACGTTATCGTACCCTAGGGACTGGCCAACCACTGTGGAAGATATCCTTGGCTAGAGGTTGCCTTGTACTTTGGATGTTAGATGCATTTCCAAGTGGCTGTCCTAAGGGATACGTTGTTGTTTCCTTTTCTATCTTTTTTTATCCTTCTCATTCTATCTCTCTTTCCTTCTCTTTTTCTTTTTCTTTGTATTTCAGGTAAGTCAAGGTAAGGAACGGTTAGATCGTCTTGGGAACCCTAGTTTAAAAGTTATTTTATTCAACGTTTTAAGAATGATATATTGGTATTTTTATTTATAGGTTCTATTTGTTGTTTAAATAATTTTTGTATTAAAGATAGGAGTAGTTAGATTGTCTTGAGAAGCAGTTCAAAAGTTATTCTATTCCACGTTTTAAAAATAATAATATTTTTATGTATAAATCGTATTTGTTATTTAAAAGATTTTTTATAAGAAGATAGATAGTTATAATATAATATAACATTGTAATTATAATTAATATGATTTTACACTTGATGATATCAAATATTAAATGAAAATATTCTTAATCGAATGAATTAACAAACCGTTTAGTTACTCGTTAACTTTCTATGTATCAATCTTCCTAATGATTGTTTTAACAAAACTTTTAGACAAATTGTCTAGGGAAGACATAGACTATGATAGAACCAAGAGGGGTACGGCATGTAACGCCATAGTAAATAGGTGTTAATGCGATCCAGCTTCTAAAACGCAGGGTGGTTCCAAGGGTCGACAATGTACCCTGCGACGAGGTTGTAAAGGACGACCATCAGGCGGACAATGTATTAAGTACCAAAGGGACACCATTCACGAGGGATTACCTTAAACGCACAAGCAGGTCCTATTGTCTAAACTGATGGCCCAATCTAACCTCCAGCCATCCGGTACGGGTAAGCTAACTGAATTCACCAGGTTAGATAGTTTCTCCGAGTACTATCTTGACCGATTGGATTCCCGCGTTTGTTGAAACGGTCTGTTACTTGAGAGTTTGCCGAGTATAATGCGATGGTGGTTTCTAGTTTGCCAACTACTATCTTAACAATTCAATTAATTTATTCATTCTAAACTAAATATATATATACAATCTTTTATAAAATAAATGTAAATGATATCCAAATTAATCGGTAAAAACAATTTTAAAACGTATAATAAATGTTTAAATAGAATACTATTAATAAAATAAATAAAATAGGATTTAATTTAAAAAAAAACAAAGGACAGAAAGAAGGAAAGAAAAAGAATAATTGTGTTTTAAATGAAAAGCATAGCAATTTGGATCGTTAAATAATCACGAACGGTAGATCGAATTGGATGGGTGACGACAAACACGTTCGAACCCTCTTTTATGGTTCTTCTACTTCACTAGTATAGAATCTAATCAAACATTTATGCTAAATCACGAAACAATCCGCACGAAATCAGCAAATAAAAGGGCCTACCAACGAAGAACCCATCCCTACCCATTTCGTCGCAGCCCTTAAAACCCTTGCTTGCTTGCTGCTGCTGCTGCTGCTGCTGGTCATTTGACTCTCCTATTTACTCCTCCTCGTTGGACAAAAAGTTGATGGACATTCCGTACTGGACAAAAGGTTCTCTTCGTGATGTTGTATAGAGAATAGTAGATAGATAGAAAGAGAGAGAGAGTGAATGGTATGTAAATTCTTAGCCAGGCAGACGGTCGCGAGAGTATTTGGCTTTGAAACGAATTTGCATGGGCCACGCATTTGTGGCGACAACTATAGCGTTCCACCTTCTATCCTGATTGCCCTCGTTTATTAAGATTAACTTTTCTCGCTCTAATCTGGGTACCTCCCTGAATCAGGTCCTTTAATATCTACGAACTCTTCCATTGTGATATCTCAATGATCATTCTCTCATTCCTTCTTTTATCTTCGATTAAAATTTAAAAAATGTTCTATCAAAAAAATAAATTAATTTAACATAAAACAATATGAAACAATATTTTCTAATCGTAATCAAATTAATTTGAAAAATATGCCCTATTGAGTATCAGAAAATCCTCAATGGATGAGAGAAGTCAATCACCAACGTCAATGAAGCATTAATGTGTGGTGTGGAATACTATAGTCCAGTCAAATTAGCTTGATTTTAAACTCTAAATGAATAGATTTTTTTCCCACCCTAATATATATATATATATATATATATATATATATATATACTTGCACTTACTTCGTACTGTCTTCGTATTTACGGTGTCTCGCGACTGACATTAAACGTTGTAAAAAGCAACCTATGTAATAACTAGTTTTATGCGTACTTGTATACACCGTGTACTATCTATCTATCTCTCTTTCTCATTTTATTTTTCTTTATTCATTTCTAAGAGTTCTTGCATCATTAACGGGTAATAAGAAAATTGAAGTCGAGTAACCGTAGATCCCGCATTGGCTTGAAAGTAGCGATTAAGTTCTGACATTATTATTTCTCTTTCTCGGTAAGAAGGCGTACACACGCATATACGGTTTACGTGTACCTGTATTTACAGGTAGCGAATAGTATTATCCGTGAACTATACGTTGTCGTCGTTGTCGTCGTCATTGTTGTTGTTGTTGTTATTGTTGGTTGCTTGCTATTGACCGTTCAATAGATTCACGCTTTTTCATAGAAATAATTATCCTCATTTTACCTTATTGCCATTTGTCTTGCGATCCGTGTGTGAGTAATGAATATATTTCTCGCATGACACGCGTCAGTTACATAGTATAGGTTTTCTATACACGCATACACATACACAAGACTTTTCTATAACGTTACCGTTTTGTATTACAACATCGTTGAATTCATCTTGAAGTAAGGATTTTCTATTCCGTGGTGCACGTCGATCGATGATGTGTATTGCACACTCGTTTTTTATTTATTCATTTATTTATTTTATTTTCTCGTTTAATTTTCGTTCGCTACTTCTCTTTTTTATTCCTCTCTTTTTGTTTGCTTTTGTTTTTTTGTTTGGTTTTTATAGAATCAATATAATTGGATTATCAGTAACTACATTACGATCCATCGGCTTTCATAATACCATAGGATGTTGTAATATCGTTGAAACGTAGAGTATCGGTAACGGGAATTTTCTGTTAAAAGCTTTTAAAATTTGCCCGGAAACTGGAGATGTAATTAGTATGCGTACGTCTGGTCGGCATACTAATTGAATTGTATCGAAACCAACGAGTACGTTGTGTTAGTCGTCGTCGTTGCTGTTGTTGTTTTATCTACGTGTAACAGAATGATGTATGTATTTTTAGTGACTGTGTGTAGTGGAAAACGGAAAGATGAGTGTAGGAGGAGAAGTAGGTGGAGAAGTAGGTGGTGGTGGAGGAGGGACAATTCGACCCTCCTAATCTGGGAAGTCACCCTGTTATATAATACAACGCTTGATTACATCGACCGTAGTCACTCGCACTCCTCCTCGACGGTAGAAATAAAGTCTGTGTCATTTATCAAACTCGATGCCATCACCCACTCCTTCTCTCCTTTCCCTTCCTCTCCTCTCTCTCCTCTCTTTCTCTTTGTTTTCTTTTTTTAATTCTTTTTCTTTCTTTTTCTTTCGTAGCAAAGAGAACGGTAGTTTTCGTGAAACGATTTGTATTATCAAACTCCACCCCCTTCCCTTTTATTTTTCGAATCGATTTACTCGATGCAATACTACACGGTGACATAGTTAAAGAAAACTAAATGCACAATGTCACTTCTATTTATTTCTTTCTTTCTTTATTTCCATCGTATCTCGAAATCATTATCGATTCAATTCGCGTAACATTATTTCTCGTGGTTTGAATTCGTTAATCATCTTACGATTCCCTTCGATATCTCGACAATGATTTTTTGTTTTTCTTTTTTCTTAAAGAGTATTGAGATTTCTGTGATATCGTATAAAATCTATATTTTTTTTATTGGGAATTTTTATCTTACGAAATAATTTAGAGAATTATTAGAGTAATTTTTTGGAATATATGAGGTGTGGTCAAATATTTTTAAATTTCGCGGGATACCTATAGTCGATTTTTATTTTCTTTATTTTCTTATGTTGGTACAAAACGTGTATAATTAATTAATAAATAAATATTATAGTTGTTTAAAAAAAGGCATAGAATTAACTTGTTATTTAATTGTTAAGTCTATTAATTTCACGAATCAATGAATTTCAGATTGCAACGATTGCATATACCACATAACCTTAAGTATATAAGTACTTACATACTTGAATCTCTAATCCGTTTTAAGGGAGTTATTCATTTTATTAAAGAAGGTTATTAATCTTCTAGATTTAACAAACAACCCTCTCCGATGATCATCTTTCTTTTCTTTTAAACTACAAGTAGAATTTTTGCGAGGAGAATAAAACGATAAGCTCATGAAACGATACAGAACGATACATCCGAATGTGTTTTAGCTTGGATCAAATGCATTACGGTGTTTAAAGTTAGATGGAGAGAAAGAGAAAAAAAAAGAAAAAAAGAAAGAGAGAGGGAGAGAGAGAAAGCTTGTCGTAGTAGACAACCGCAGGCATATACACGAAGCTTATATGGTGCATGCGTAAAGGATTACACTGTCAGCCGATAAATTATTGACATGAATTCGCGTAGGTGTTTTAAACGTGCCAGGACAATAATTCCTCAGTCAATTCATGAAACGGTTTAAACTGTCATTACCTGTCGATCAAAGAAAGGAAGCCGATCGATGATGATCGTGCACCACTCGTATGTCAGATTTGTTTGGAACAATGGGCCAGGCCGCGTGTATCAACACGTCGGATCAAGACTTAATAACGAATCCTCGTTTTCGTCGTCATCGTCGTCGTCGTCTCTCACACAGATTTTCGACCATGCTACCGAAATTTTCCACGATTTTTTCTTTTTTCTTTTTTCTTTTTTTTTTCTTACTCAACGAGTATCCTCTTAATATTAGCTTTATTAAAAAGTAATTCATTGTTTTTAGCTTGAAGATGGTAGAACTTGAAGAGAGGAAAATAGGAGAATGAGATGAAGGGGAGGAGAGTGGCTACCAAAGATCGTCGTAAAAATTGGTTAGCTCTCTCGGACAGAAAGTAGGAGGAACGTTTGGAAATACCCTTGGGGGAAGGTGCTAAAATCTGGAGCATAAACACTGACCGCGACGTAAAATGAGACTCCAAGTATCGGAATCGTCTTATATCTTTCTCTCTTCCTCTTTCTCTCTTGCTCTTCCTACACCCCGTTGGAAGTCTTCTCCTTCTTCTTCTTTTTTCTTTGCCTCTCTTTCCTCCTTCACTTCTTTGGCCAGCATAAATCACTGCCGGCTTCGTATTTATATTCATAGGCGCGTTGAGGAAGATTGAAGAGCCCACGGTACCGCTGGGAGTTGCTCGTAAAATCCGTTAGATTGTAAAATATTGTTGCGACTAACCGAAAGGCCGAACGCCTTCCGGTTGAACGTGAAAACTTCACAATCCGATACATTCTGTGTTCACCTTCTATTGTGTTACAATCATTTTAAATTGATTGATTTTTCAGTTTCCTTTTCAGTTTCCTTTTCAGTTTTTGAACATTTTCTTTTTTCATTTTATCCAACATTTTAATCACAATTTCTTTGATGTTGGATATAAAAAAGAAACACAGTTATCTCGAATTATTTTTAATCATTAATACTATTTAGCTGCAATCAATTCAATTCAATGTATTATATATTATTTCTAACCATCACAATCGTTACGGTGGTGATCACCGACAAGAGAAAGATGAGTCTCTTCCTTCGAATCCTTTCTACGTTCTGTTTACATCGAATTACGTTACATCGTAATAACCTAATGATTTACCACACGATGTAAAATCTTGGACACATCCGACGTTAGAAATGATGAAAATTAGGGTGATAGAGAGGGGTAGGGGTAATGCGAGATTGTATCGAATTAAGACGATATTATTGTGGAACATCGTTAAGCCGTAATTACGTTTCGATCGTCAAGAAATTGGAATAATCAGGATACCGATGTTATGGCAAAACTCGAAAACGTATTTATCTGTCTATGACTGTGTAGAGTAATCACGTTTTTAAAAAAATAGTTTAGAAGAAGGAAGTCGAGCGTTAAAGATCCATTAAAAAAGATTATTATTTACGATGTTTCTTCAAGGTTTTATATTCATTTTGTGGTAAGCCAATGGGATGTTATTTCTTTTTAATTTTTTTATATTTATTACTTGATATGACAGCTTGTAAATATTTATCACTGTCTTGTGCGGTAACAATACGTGACATACGATCTGGAAGGTCGATCACATACGAAAAATGTCTCTTCGCAGTTCGATCTTCTTCTCTCTTTCCATCTCTCCTTATTTCATTCTTTCTTTCTTTAACTTTGTATATATATGTATAATATAATATTCATGCGTGTTTGTGAGGGACTCGTCTTAGGAGAGGGTGTCGCCGGTCGAGACTAGTTTGAAACCGCAGACTCGTAAGTAACGCTCGTCTGGCGGAAGTCTACGAGTAACGTCGATGAGTAATGCGACGTGAATGGCCAGTTATTAATCATTATACCTAACGGATATGTACGTCTATCGTAGAAGAGAAGGAAGATGCCTTTAGAATATCAACGTCGTGTTTTGAGTTTAATAATAATAGTAATAGTAGTACTAGTAAGGGGTCTCCCTCTTCTTTCTCGATCAATTTAACTATGAAATGTTTTAACCTTTTAGATACGCCAGAATTCTGCATAAAGCCTAATTCTCTGGACGGCAGAGTTTGAAGAAGTTAACATTTGAAATTCTGTTACTCTCCTTTCTAAATCAAATATAAAAGATATATTTGACTAATACCAAGATAATATCACGGTAAATCAGGGTAGTTTGTAGATAATCGCAAGATCGGGTGTATCTTGGCATTAAAGACGATTGGGAAACGTCAGAACTGTATGTTGGTGGAAACCGTACCTACTATTGATGTTTGTTGACGTATATCAGATGTACGGATCGGTACGTGTAAACGTAGAGGAGAGACACGTCAATCCATTAACCCTAGCGTTGCATCCTTGATTACTATGCAGGTAATAACGTTAATCAAGTGTTAAGATTAATTTGCTGTCATTTTAACCGTTATGGAGTTGGTAACTAAACATTTTCCAAAATTACATTTCTGGTTAAGTCAACTCTCCAATATATAAAACGTATATTGTAATTATATTGATTACATTAAGAAATAAAAGATATAATTTGACTTACAAGTTAGAATTAAACGCGCACACGCAAAGATACATATTTATTTAACTTTCACGTTTATTATATAACTAAACACATATAATAGATAGATAGATTTATATATATATAATATAATATATATATAATGGGGGTGGGAAGGAGGAGAGAGTACTATGTTTGGTATAGTTTGAACGTCGGCACGTGCTGTTCGCTAGCTAGAGGGCTACACAAGAGAGGGTTCCAATTCGATCCTCCCTTCGTCGTCCTCATCGTCCTCGGTGACGGTGAGTGTTGCGGGGTGTAGAAGGGAATGACAGTGACAGATGACCGCTGTCCAAAGTCCAATACGTATACCCACCAGGTTGGCGAACAGTCCATAGTGCGTCCTCGAAGCACCTACGTAACATTCCTGCTATCATGTTTCTCTCTCTCTCTCTCTCTCTCTCTCACACACACACACACAGTATACGATACAGCACCACTCTACAGTGGCGCTAATTCGAGGTTGCACCGGCCACGAATACACCGCGAAATGTCACGTAGCTATCTTCTGATACAAGCCTAGTACATAGGTCGTCCCTTCTCTGACATTTCCTACTGACCCTTTCCAAATGTTAACACTCTTCTTCTCTTTTTTTTTCCTCTTCTTTTTATCTATTTTTCTTTCTTCTATACTCTATGATGTATTACTTCGTACCTTTTAAATTACCCATCTAATCGATTGTAAAAAAAAATATCTTGGAAATTTTTTCCTGGTAGTTAATAACGTATAAAGGACATGTATAAAGGATGGATATTAGATGCATAATTGTTTGTGGCGAAATTCATCCAACATGGAATCTTCTCGCAATTCTTTATTAATTAGCTGTGGAGGTGGAATTAAGGTCTATTGTAGAATTGTGTTACAATGTTACTTAACTTTCTAACGGTGTCTTTATTTAGCTCCTGAGCGACGCTACGATTACGATTTTCAAGCGATCTCAAAAAGATCGTCAGCTGAGTGAACAGAAGCCGGTGAAATTCTCTACAAAACAGGGATCATTAAAGCCACTGTAACTTGTAGACTAATTGACAGAATGTTATGAAATTTTGACACGTATCGTTTGAAAGTTAGGAGTATCTATTAATCATATTGATCTGTCAACAGTATTGCCATATATATATGTCAGGCCTGGGACTTTTTGAGTTATCTGTCATATTTTCCTGAAAGAAAATAACCAACAGATATACGGAGAAATATTTATTTGGTATCTGTCGTTTCCCTTTGACTTGTAAACGAAACCGATTACTTATTTGTAAAGGGGGACGGGGAAAGAAGAAGAAGAAAAAAATCGCGACAATTCATTCGATGCAGAAGCAATCAATCAGAAATCCTTGAAGGATGGGAAACGTTTTCCGACGATATCATTGTGCCAGGATCTTGGTATCTTATCCGAAAAGCCGAAATTTCTGTTTCCCCTTTTACGTGTATCTCTTTCTTCTCTTTTCCCTTTTAAGAAAAGGAAGTATACTACTTGGTATAGTCTTCTACTATTCATTCTTTCCATCTCTTTCTATCTTATGGGCTTGATAGAAAACTCCGAGAAATTCCGTACACGTTATGGTGTGGCACTACTTCAAGCGACCCTTGACTAATTACCAAGGGATGACTGGCATCTTCTCTCACTTATCTCTATAGCCCTTCCCACACCCTATTCTTCTTCTTCTTCTTCTTCAATCGAATTACTTTCTTTCTCTCATTCTCTTACTCTCACTCGCACGACGTCCCAATTTTTTGGCTAATTGACTCGTGTGCCATTCGGTAAGGAGAAAAGTGCACCCAAAAACATTTATCTTGTCACCCATTTTAGGAAAGATTGAATTCGGTTAATCAAACTTACTCGAATAAAATCCCAAACGTCGGAGTTGAAACTATAATATAATTGAAATTTCATTTATCATTTCTATTCTCTATCTCGTTGATATAAATAAGTATAATACACATACACACGGACTTAGTGTATAATAAATGTACATATATATATACCTATGTAATACGATCTAAATCTCTAGTATCTCGTAATGGTTAACGCGAGAGTTTCGAAATCGATCGTAGATAATCATGGTGAATAGACGATCATGGGGTTTAAGTTAACGAGATAATGTTAAAGTAAGAAATTTCAGAATTTCAACTAAATCGATCAATATCTTTTAACAAAAGTGGTGTTCTCCGTTTGTATCTCTTACAGCTTAGGAAAATTACTTTTGACGTTTATTACCTATCTTTATTTCTTTCTTTCTTGCTTTCCTTGTTTCCTTCTCTCTTTCTTATTTAATAGGACAGCTCACGCATGCGTAAATACACGCAAAATACAAACATATATCTATACGTAAAGAAACCCAGAGAAGTGCTTATCGTTTCTCCCAAAGGACTTTCAATTTAGCATTTTACGATTGTTGATAATAAGGGAACGGTGAGGGACCCAGGTGGCGAGTTTCGCAGGGCTATATGCCCTATCGTCATACAAATTCGAAAGAGAAGCATGCGATTTTCGTTACGATTCGTAAATTCAAAAGAGGGCCCCATTGTAAACAGCCCTAATGCCCGGTTACGACTATAACTATCTTCTTCTCGCCGTAGTCTTTCGGTTGGTTTTTTATGATATTGCTGGATTAGATTGAAATATTTTCACACTTGGAAAATATCTCGCGAGTATTACGCTTTATGACGATGCTTATTATTTCTCTATCCCCCACTCTTCCTTTTTTCTTTCTCGAACGGTGCTATTTCTGTTTCTTAACCGTTATCCATCCCTTTTGTTTCGATTTTTTTTAAACCAGAAATTACGCTTTACGGATGCGTTTTATTTCAAAATATTATTTCATTATTATTCTTTAAATTGTAATGGTAGAAATTAAATACAAATGTCTTTCGTATCGTTTCGATGATTATTGTTCTTAATATTGGATTAGTGGAAAAATAAAGTCAGATTTTCTCATTGAATTGTTGCCAAAAATCCAACATTTTTTCCCCACCAACCCAATGTTGTTTTCAACCCAATTCAATGTTGTTAAAATTATTTTTAAAAAAATCAAATTCAGTTATTACATATAATAACAAGTTTTAATTAAAGTACTTTGATAAATACTTCTATTTTAAATGACATTTTAATCCAGTTAAAAAGGAAGATAAAATTTTATAGATGAAGCTTGAAGATGAAGTGAAATCGTTAAGAGAGAAAGAAAGAAAAATGATATCCATTGAGTGAAACTGCTATCGAAGTAAGATAATAAGTACGAATTCGTTTTTCGTATTGGTGGTGTTCCCAACGGGGAAAACGTTGAGAGCTCGATAGCATGGTGAATAATTGCGGTGACAAGCAGGGATAAATAATACATCAAGCGACGCTATCTGTCGTCTGATGAGTTACGAGCCAACTGGCGAAAGTTTGTTTCGCACGACCATAGGACCGCAGAAGAGTTTTTGAAGGGGTAGATCTTAATCTTCGAAACTAGAACTGTGAAATCTGGAAAGGGGGAACGGGGGAGGCGGGTGGTCGATGCGATGATCTCGAAATGACAAAGTCAAATTCCCTGAAAAAATTCATTCTATCCGATTTATTAGCCAAACTGACGAAAAATCCTTGACGAGTTAAATAATTGTCAAATTTGTATGTATGCAGGTTTACAATGAAAAGATTTTCCAATTGAAATAATTTATAAATAAAGTTGAACGAATGAAAAAAAAAAGAAATAGTTCTTATTATTATTACTATTATTATTAAACTAAATAGCAAATTGACTTTCTCGTACTTTTCCGTGAAATCGAATTTCAAAAGCAAACCACAGAGTTTCCGAATGCAGCTGCAAGGTACGGTCATAATAATATTCCGTAATCCAGCTCACACAATGTAGTACTTGAACACAATAAGGTCGATGCGAGAGGTTGGTACAACACACGAGCCTTCGATCGGTTGGTCACGAAAGTGCTGGACACGACTTTAGCACCGCGATAACGTGTCATTACACGTCGCACGATTATTATGATCCGATGTAATTGTGGTAAAGCGTTGCGTTCAGCACTCTCTCTTTCCTCCCCCCTCTCTCTGTTTCTGTCTCTCTTTCTCTCTCTTTCTTACGTTCCATCGTACTCTCGTTTGCAACTTTTCGCGATACGATAAACACGCGGAAATTGTTATGGCATTTTTATCGAAATAATTCTAACGTTAAAAGAAACGTTTAAGAAATTATATAGAGTTTAACACTTTGAAATTAGGGAAAGCTATGGCAACGGTCGGTATCTCTGTGTTTTAATTTTTTTTTAATCCCTTTTGAAAAAAAAGAAAAAAATATAAATAAATAATTCTAGCTAGATAATATCAAGTTTCGGTTAGGTTAGAGAAATATCAATTGAAACTGTTTTTCGAAACGGTCTGGTTGTTCTATTCTAGATGAGAAATAGCTCAGTTTTGGCGATAAACACCCTAACGAAATATATCATAGAATATTATACCGTTTGCTCGTTGGAATAATCCTTGTGGTTATTTCTGTTAGTTCGCAGGAATTGCGTTACATTTAACTTCGTCCAAGAGGTTCCTGTAATCTTATCTGATATTATATTGTTCGGTAAAGGATAAAACTATTTAATGAAATAAAATATCTAAATCAATGTAGTAGCCCTGATCACACACACACATATAATGTTAAAAAGTATGTAAAAAAAAAAGGAAAAGAAAAACAAAAAAGTGATAGGAAAGATGTTGTTTGAAAAGGTACTCAAAGAAATTGATTCTTTTAAGTCTCGTGTCAGAAAGTTAGCTCGTTTCCATGTAAGACATGACAGTGGAAGCGTAGATGGATCGTAGGATACGTCGATAGTTGGACGTGACTTAACTCGATGATCACTCGACGACTATGTCGTCGTCGTCCTTATCCTCATCCTCTTCATAGACGGCGAAAAAACAAAGGAGAAAGAGATAGAGATATGGCATCGCGAATAGAAGGTAGTAGAGGCACGTTCATAAATAGCAATATCTGTCGTATGTCGAAGTGAAGCTCGCTTTCGTAACGAGCCATCAGCAAGCTTGGCCACATGGGTCCCGATAATCCCAGGAAGAAGGGGTTGCTGAACCTTTGTCGAATGATTTGCGAAAATTTGAATCGAGCCTTTGTCTCTCTCTCTCTTTCTGTCTCTTTTTCATTTTATTGTTGAGATTTTAGACTCCCTAATCTTTATCCATGGTGTTGTCCCCCTTCCTCTCTTTTAACAACGACAGCAAAACGTACCTTGACAAATATTTTATCTCATTCTCTCTAAAATCTTGCATTATAATGATTTTCAAAAGTCGTATCTCGGTTGAATTTGATAGAACACTTAAGCTGTAAAAGGCGACACGATGTTAATTAGAAATACGTTTCATCCTTCTCTTCTTGTCTCAGTGTACTTGCTTGAAGGAAGGAATTGAGGGTGGAGGGTGGTTGAAATAGAAGGAGGAATAAGAGACTTAGTGACTTGACTTGATTTCGAGGTTTTAGGCCAGGTTCGAATTTAGGGGTGACTTCCTGAACAGACGCCGGAGAGAGAAGTCACAGCCAAATCCCGTAGGAAGTTAGCACCGATTACGACGCACATCCATCACTCGGTTTCTTTCCTATTACCTATCTCTCTCACTTTCTCTCTCTTATGGTAGCTACACAAGAAGAAAGCACTAGCCTGGAATTGTATTGTCCATTTTATCGTATAAAGCTTTTCCGGCTATCGTCTGGAAACTTCGTCTTGTGGCGCCTTCTCTCTCTCTTTCTCTTTCTCTTTCTTTTGAGATATTACAGTATTATGTAAGATATTACATTTCACATTGTTTCACAGAGGGTTGTGTATTTCTAATTTTTTACTTTTAATTATACAGGTGTCTATTATTTCGAGAATTCAGAGAACACGGGTTTTGATATAGCCCGGTACGAATTAACCGTGTTAAACGAGGGACGCTTGTATATATATTATTTAATTTATTTTTTATACAGAAAAAAAATGTTTTATGAAGGATTAATTATTTAGATAACACTCGTCATATTTCTAGAAATATTTATTATAGAAACAATATTGAAAAAGAAATAATATTATAAAAAGGATTAATTTATATACGTAACACACACTTGCTAAACTTTTCTAAATATTTTTCATTGAGTTTCTCTAAATCGACTTCTCAAAATTAAAATAACATAGAAAAAGAGAAAGAGAAAGAGAAACGGAAATGCGACGATAAAACGAACATTTCGCGTAAAGTTGGAGGAAAAGTTTGGTGAAATAAAACGACGAGACTGTATGCATAGTAAAGGACATTGCGTTAAAACCTTCAGAAAATCTCGAAAATTCAAGGAAGAGAAGTTCAGAAGCATCATCCAGACGCCAATGAAACGAGACTCGATTCTAGTTGGAATAATATTGTCCGTACTATCGATATTTGTACTTCCTAAAGAGAATACGAGAAAAATAGAAAGAGAGAGAATGAATTGAAATGGGGAGGAAAGAAGGGAAAGAAGAGAAAGAAGAGAAAGAAGAGAAAGTGGGAAGAAGTAGTTCGGTTAGATCGAAAGGGCGGAAAACGTATAAATGTAAAACCTTTTGTTCGAGATTCCGTGAACGAATTCGCAGGGTGGTGGGTGACGGCGAACGATCGGCTTGCTAATTGTTTCGTTCTGAAACGGCGTCGGTATTGTCGTTGTCCTTCGAAGCTTACAATCGGAATGGTTATAATCCTCGTAGATGAGAGAAAGGTCGAGACAAATAAAGATAGTATTATCTCTTTTAAATGAGAGATAGAAAGAGAAAGAAAGAGAGAAAGAGTAAAGTCGATTTGATGTTCCTTTAAAAAGACATTAAACCCGATCGGTAAGTTAGAGGGGTGTAACGGTAAGAGGTGAAAAAAAGGGTGGCTTAAAGTTTAGATCTCGGAATAATATCTCGTAATTAAAGGGAAGCCCGTGTAGGGCAGACGTTGGTATTCTTAACCCAACGAACTACGATACGTCAAAATCGCGCTTAGAAAAATCCACGATGGAAAATCTCTCAACCCTTTTTTTTGTTACGGATGGTAGTCACGTGACTTGACAGTAGAGACGGTAAGGGCAAACGGGAACAAAGTACGACACGTGACGAACCTTTCGGTGTTTTAGATACGCGTGTCAAATCCCAAAACTAAAGATTCGTTTTCCTTCTCTCTCTCTTTCTCTCTCTCTTTCTCTCTCTCTTTCTCTCTCTCCTTCTCTTTCTCTTTTTTATTTTCTCTTCTTTTTTTATTTTCCTTTCTATTTCTATCTCAGTTCTTTCCTTCTTGCGTTATCACGTCGTATGGGTGTTACCGTAATTCTATTTATTTGTTTTAGGAAATGATTTTTATTTTCTTTTCCTTTTCTCTTTTTTTTCTTCTCCCCGATGGTAGAATCTGCCACCTGCAAACGGGTTTGTTGCCGTTCGTTGGTAAAAGAGTCCTTTAAATTTTCTCTTTTATTAGAGGTTGAGAAAAACGTGGAAGGATCTCGGGGTAAGGAGGAGAGGGTACGGAAACATACGTCTCGTTTAACCCCGTAAGAAGTTTTAATTAAATATCGGACATACGTTTTTCCACGTACGTAAAGCCACCTATCTACCAACTTAAAACTTTTTCGACCATGACGTTTCAGAAATTTAACAAACTTTCGTATTATAAATCAAACAAAAAAGAAACAAATAAAAATTGAAACATACTGTAAAAATTGAAGCACACTCTAACAATAATGAATCAACCAATTACAAAACTGTCTTTTTAACGCTATCTAGCGTAATCCGATTGCAGTTATACAATACGAGATACAAATTACTAATTTATTTATTGCAAATATAATTAATTACTTCTTATTACCCCTTATATATTCGTTAAGTATTTTCTTCTTTTCTGGTTGAAAATAAAAAAAAAAAGAAGAAAAAGACTATTTCCCGGTCGGTGGCCTTTCCATCGAAAGCAGAGTTTCGTAGCAATTCTATCGGAGGGTTTACGAGATACGAAGAAGTAAGAGAAAGAGAGGGTGGATGGTGGTTGGGTGGTGGTGGGCTGGAGGAGGTGGAGGAGGATGAGGAAAACGGAGACTGCCGGACAACCGGTCGTGGTCGTCCGCTAATTCTTTTTCTAACTTTCTTTTTCCTCTTTTGCTCTTCTTTCAGTGTGACGTCAGAGTGTGTCCAGTCCGTGTTCGAAATAGCGGAAGAGGGACACGTTAATGGCCTCGTAAAAGTTAACGACAATGTTCTCTTACGATTTTCCACTATCCTTCTATATCCTTTCTCTCCTCCTGTATGTGTGTGTTGCCTGACTACAATCAAACCCGTTCTTTTCTAAAAGATAGAAAAAGAAAAGAATGAAAGAAATAAAGAGAGTGAGATAGGAATGATAGTAAGTTCGCGTTCTTCTTTTCTATCTCAACGAAAATTATTGTCGCGGACGTGGAATTAATTTCTTCCTTGGCTGCTGCTGCTGCAGACGATTGAATTTCCGTGCCGTTGCTCTACCGGACTTTGATATCGTATTCGTTTAGATTAGAAATAGTAGTATCTTCTTCTTCTTCTTCTTATTATTATTATTATTTTTTATTCTTATTCTTTTTTATATTGCCAAATCTCGATTCCAAACTTTTAACGAGGAATATGATTTTTACGATGTACCTTTGATACCCGATTGTCATCGCTATTATTCGCAAACTCATCGTTTAATTTTTTCGAATAAAGTCTCGTACTTATAGGGGGGGAGAAAATATTAATTGAGAATAATAAACGTTAATATTCGATAACCATTAAATAAACTTTAATTTACTTGAAAAGAAATAACTCTATTATTGATTTACAATTAGTGATACTATTCGTTTAGAAATCTTCGATAATTGGGATCGCATTAAGCATATTTCAAAATAAACGTATCAAATGATTGACTTGGAAGTTAAAGTTTTCTAATCAGCTTTGGATAGATTAGATACAAAAAAGAAAAAGATGAAAAAATAGAGAAAAACTGAACAATCGGCTTAGCGATACTTCTCGTTTAGGAATCTCCGATAATTGGGATCGCGTTTAGCATATTTCTACTTCTAATCACAGACACCAGTCAGTTAAGTAAAGGGCGGTTTAAAGTCTCCGTCTAATTCATTCTCCTACAATCTTCCTATTTCTTTCTCTTTCTATCATCCTCCTTCCTTTATTCCCTTCTCTCTACCACCCTACCTTATATCCGAGATAGGAGCTTAGGGTGAGACCAATCTGCTTACAACCCCCTTAGCCTGAATAATTAACTTGGGGGGAGGGGAGAAAATGCGTGGACGACTTTTTGCCCGTGTCATTTATTACGAGACCACCTTGTTCGTTAACTTCGCATTTGAATTTGAATAGGTGTTCGAATGAGCCATGGTGAACAGGTATTGTACAAGGTGCGTTTCACACTCTTTTTCTCTTTTTTTTTTCTTCACTAATCCACCAACCAAAAGATCGATTGCCATCGAGGAAACTCGTCTTGAGCATCATCGTGACTATGACATTTTTTTTCTTCCTCAGCTTTACCTTTTTTTTTATTTCTTTCCCCGTACTCTACGATCTTTCATTCTCGTCTTCCTCTTACCTTCACACGTATTATTTTTTATACATCGAAACCCTTCAAGTACAAAAAAAAAAGAAATGAAAAGAATGGATTCGCAAAAAGTGATTCTTGATTATTTCCCTTTTTCCTTTTTTTTTTATTCTCTCACTATCTTTTACGTTAATTCGTCGTCATTAGTCACGCGTCGGGAGATGCCGACGGGTCCTGTGGAAAAATTTATTAGCGTGAATACTCACACATAGGTAGAAAGAGAGAGAGAGAGATAGGGAGAGAAAAAAGAGAGAAAGAAGAAGAGGCTTTCGTTTGGTATAAAAGTGTATTTGCATGCGAGTACCACGCGCGGCTTTCATTTGCCTAAGCCACGGAGATCCGAAACGGTTGGATTCGTCGTGGCTGGTTTCAAGCGGTGCTCGGAATAAACGAGGCGCGGTTCGTTCGTTCATTTGAAAGAGAGAGAGAGAAAGATGAAAAGAGAGAGATAGAGAAAATGCTCGTCCTGGGATTAATGGCGATTTTGAATATTTAATTAATGGAATTCTCGTCGCTCGAGTGTTTCAACCGTCAATTCGGAAAATTGGTTCGTCGTTCTCTTTTATTTTTTATTTTTATTTTTATTTTTTCTAATTGTTCTCTTTATTTCTCGATTTTTTTCTATCGTTTGCCACCAAATAGAAAAATGTGATGAAGTAATCGCGAAAATGGATAAGATGATGTGTGTCAAACCTAGTAATTCGTAATAATTATTATTATCATTATCATCATCATCATCGCGATTATATTATCACGCGAACTCAACGAAACGTTCATTTTAATAATAACGGGGGTGGGTGGGGTTGAGGTTGGGAGGTTTAGGGATCGTTAGGCTTATGACAAATTTGTCGAGTTATCCGGCCACTTCACGCTTCGACTCACCTCAGACAAGAGACATTCTCGATGGAATTCATTTAATCTTTGACACCCGTTATTAATTAATAACGGAGGAGAAGTTACTGGCAAAAGACGGTATGCGATGGAACCTCGTAAAAGGGGGAATCAACGACAGCTTTAATGCTTTTTCATTTTGAACAACATCAAGATTGTGTTACCCGTTTATTATATTGTCCGATTTCTGTCTATAAATTTTAATTAGTTTTTAAAAAGAAATATAAAGCTGACGAAGAAACATTATAATTTTTTTTTTTATAGAATAATTTGCTTTCCATGGTTAAAAAGTATCGGTATTATTTACATGTGTTTTTATCGTATGAGCGAAAACTCGGGGGAAAAAAAAATAAAAAAATAATGATCGATGAAGAAAGGCCACGAGAACGTTATTAGTTTCTTTCTTTCTTTCTGTTCTTTTTTTTTCCTTTTTTTTCGACGATGGGGAAAGAAGAGGAAAAGTGGAAGACTCTTGAAAAAACGATCGTTAACTCATGTTCGCGATGACCTCGAGCCATTTGCGCTTTACTCGCGTAGTCCTTTCGCGTATACGCTGACTGAGTAAGTACAATCGTTTTTAGACCATACTGTATAAACCCCCAACGGGCAGAAAAAGGGGTAAGGGAAGATCATTATCAGAGGCTTAACCACGCGAGAATTTTTAATCAGAGGGTGCGCACCCCTTTAGGGTAATACCGTTGCTACCGATAAATGAAAAATTATTGTCCAATCTGTAGTGTTAAGTTCCAACGTATTACAGTACTATTAGAAATTGGACAATAATATTACCGTTATGGTATTTCGAGTAGGTGCTACCCCGTAGGATTATTCGCCTATAGTCCGGTCATCGAAACCATGCGGTGACATTAGAAGTGCGTCGGTGCAAGAGTTGTTACTGAGTTTCTATTGGATTCCTTCTTTCGCCTAAATGACCCGATAAAAATACTTTTCTCGACTAATCTAAAAGCTCTTTTTTCCTACGCTTTGTTTCTTTTATGTCTACTAAGCTCGTATTTTCTCGCTAAGTACACCTTTTATGTATACTTGACACATATTCGTTCGCATAACGAAAATTCGTTTATTGGAAAAAAAAATGGAATTTTGAGAATGCCGGTGCAAAAAATTCCTGGACGAATATCTGTTAATTAAAAACAAACCTAAACGAATGAATAATCTATTCTTTTGTTCTATTTTCTCTCTCTCTCTTTCTACATAGATAGAACGTTCAATTAAATTTACAAATAAGTTAAGTTACCTAAAGGTCTTCTATCTCGCGAAAACTTGTAACCCTTACGGAGAAAGCACTAAAGCAAACGAACCATGGATAGAGAGCTTTGCTCTCGGGAAAGCACTGATTAGCATCATCTTAAAGTCGTATATACCCGTCGTTGAAAGTGTCTTCTTGGTCCCTCTGGCATTCATATGCAAAACCGACCAGATAGTGACCACCGATTTACATAACGTTAGATTGACCGTGATTTCATTTAGCCCGAAGGGGTTTTACAGTGGTCAAAGTATAGTTACAAGACGACAACGACTAGGATGAATACGATGAAGTAGGGGGTTAGCGGGGCTTTGGAAGGTAGGGGGAGCTTGAAGTAGAAGAAACCGTCGAGAATGAACTAAGAACGAGACACAGGTTGTCTTTGGAAAATCATGCTAAGTGAAATCTCGAACGGTAATTAAAATGTGTTTATTTCAATGTAAAGATTATAAAATTCCATTATTTTTGAAATTCCATCGCGTACATGATTAAATATAAAATACTAATTGTCAAATAGTTTCGATAATGGGTCTCGGTCCGGTATTGGGTCTTTAACCTTATAAACAATTCGGAATAAAAGAAAAGGAAACGTAATCGATATCAGCTCCGTATGGGTAAGAATAGATCAGTTAATACGTTTATATTCATTCGATGGAATCAGAGAACCGTGAAACATGGTATTAACGGTATACACAGATCCCTGATGGTAACAAATGATAGAAGAACCTTAATGGTTTCGTGTTAGGACCGAAAAAAAGGAGGAGCATAGAAACCGTTTATGTATAGTTCGTCGGTGACTCTTATTCTTCTTAAGTTGTAAGCGTCCCTTTGATCGATTGCTTTTGTCACTTAGCCACCGTAAGGGCTTTACTACCGCGATCTATACTGCCCTTCTAATTACGAAGAGTTTAATTATTTTTCGCAGTAGGTAGCTTCTCTCCTCTCAATCTGTTTCTTTCTCTCTCACGCACACTCACTCTCACTCTCACTTTCACTTCTATCAGTACGTTAGTCGTTCCGTGATCCGAGATGGGGTTTGAATTTAAAGTCTTATTCCCCTTGGACCTATGCCACTGGAGTCTGTGTGCCACTCTATAGCGAGTTATATTCGAGAACGAAATTTCATTTACAGGGTGTGCCAAAATTTGTCAAGTCAAATTTCTCGTTGAATTTGTATTACACGTATGTAATATGATAAATAATATAATATTTGTTAATTAAATAAATATACGATAATTGTGTTACACGAAAAAATGAGTAAAATCTTGTTGGAGAAAGTTAGGGGTTATTAAGAATAAAGATAATATTGAAACTATAAATATGATTTCGTAGATAGTTAATAGGAACGATATGACTAGTCATGTACGAACACTGTATATAGTGTTTGCTTGGCCATAGGTATACTTAGGGAGTAGTACGAACAGGGATACGGGTTACTAAGGCCCCCATAATGACCGGTGCAATCCTGTTTCCCACACACAATCCCATAATTAAATCCGTTAATCAAGGCTTACGGCCTTGGACTGACCCTATCAACTTGGTTTATTGTGATCTGCGTAATCTATGCTAAATTAAGACGAACCGTCGTAGCAAAATCTCATGTCTCGTTTGTGTTACGTTAACCATTCGTCCTCTCCGATTAATTAAAGGATCATTCGTGTTTCGCCGAGTTTGTCCTTTTTAACGACGACGACGACGACGACGACGATGATGATGATAATAATAATCATGAATTAATAATCGTAAATGAGAGAGGTGTTTTATTTATTTTTTTGTTGGGGTAGAAACGATTCAGACGTGACTCCTTTTGTAAATGTAATTAAATGGACCGTAAGGATAATACACGTGGGTGTATGGTAGAAGGAGGAGGTAGTAACATCTTGAAAGGATTAAGAAAGTTTTCGCCAACCTGAGACAGTAAGTGATATTTTATGGGTAAGGTGAATCGGCCAAAGTTCTTCTCTACCTTCAGACTTCTTGGCCTAGAATTAATTGTCCGGCTTATCTATCCTCTTCCTCCTCCGTCTTTCCACGTGGCTTTATTGCCTTTAATGAAAGAGTAAGAAAGATAAAGAAAGAGATGAGAATGGAATAGAAGAGGAAAAGAGATGACGGTACGAGGGATGAGGTTTTAGCATCGATTGAACGAATGAACGAAAGCAAGAGAAGAAGTCTTATATACACTATGGTCCGTCTACCTTCTCATGCTCCACTTCCTCACCTCACTTCACCTCACCTCACCTCTCTTCTCGTCCTTATCTCTCCGACATTTCGTTGGCTTTGAAATGACAGAAGTCAAGTAGAGCGGAATACGAAGAACGCGGTTGAAGTGTAATTGGCACTGGAGTGCACTTGTCTTGGTTCGTTAGAGAAAATATCTTCCCCATTGTCGAGGGGCTTACGTAGCCTCTATTTTATCTCTCTCTCTCTTTTTCCTTTTTTTTATACATTTTACTTTTCTCTTACTATCTCTTTCTCTCTTGGTCACGTTTCCGCCTCTTCGTTTCTTTTCTTAGGGACAGTATTATTTTTGTTTCGAGTGGATACGGTCACTCGATGCAAGCAACCTTCTTTCTCTTTCTCTCTTTTTCTCTCTATCGTGAAACGTGGAAACGTGGAAAAGCTTGTGACAGTCTAATCTTCTCGAGTATCCAGAAGAATAGAGCCTGATTCTCAAGTGATCTCGAAGGGAATTGACTCGGACGAACTACCACCACTACCACTACTAATACTACTACTACTACTACTACTAGCAATATCATCTTTCTTGTCCGTTTGTCTACCCTTCGATTGAAAAATTTCATATTTTGTGTCTACGCGGTCCACCAAAATGAATTCTTCTTTTGAACTTTCCATTTCCTTTTCGCGATGTTTAAACCCGTGTCTCGTACGCTGTCGTAAACAACAACAGCAGCAATAGTGGTCCAGGGACCTTTTTGAGACGATGTTTCCTTGAAGTCTTTCAATGTGTTTCGATTTAAAGAAAAAATATTATATAAGTGTATATATATATATACACTTCTCACAGCGATTACACCCTAAGTACTTTGTTCCCTTTTTCTCGAGTCTAACGTATAGAAGAGTTCTTCTTATTCTTATTTCGTTTTTTTTTCTTCTTTCTCTTCTTCTTCTTCATTTTCTTCTTTTTGGACAGAACTTTTGAAACCCGTTCGGAAGTTTCAGAATGGTACTTGAATTTCTTCGGTGTACAAAGGAAACGAACGTTTAATGACCACCATGTTTTACCAACAGCTTATTTACCGCAAAGTACGTTTCCTATGGTTGATGATAAAGCGTGTAAAGAAAAAAATAAAAAGAAAAAGAGATGAAGTATAAGGGGAAGAAGGGTGGAAACCTTTTTCGAATCTCTCTCTCTCTCTTTCTCTCTTTCCTTTTTTTTTTGCGAACGGGTAGGCTTTAGAATCTCGTGCGCGTGCGGACAGTCGAGTGAGAAAGCAAGAAAGAAAACGTGAGAGAGAGAAAGAGAGACTGGTATACACGACGCACGTATTTTTGAAAGAAATAAAGAGAATAAGAAAGAAAGAGAGAGAAAGAGAGATTCTTTGCGAGCACACTCCAGATGGAAAGGAGAGAAATATACGGGTCTGCTTTGTGAATAAGTGAAGTGTGCACGTACAAGAGGTCCTCACCGGACGAGTGCTTGCTTCTACATACCTGCATACTCTTTTGGCTTTTGCGGAAGACTTATAGCAAACGGTAATAGCACCACCAGCACCTGTTGGAACCCTTCTACTATCCCCCCTCCTAAAGTAAAACCTCTACAAACCAATTTTTTTATCGTTTGATTTACATCTTTTTTTTTATTAATTATCTAATTGCTATAATTAAATAAAATAACATTAAGTATAATAAAATGTAATTCATTATCGAAGAATCTAAACTGTACTGTAAACAATTGGACTGTCTGAAGGAAGCAATCGCCCAGAAACGGCTAGCTTTGACCAATAAGAAAGAAATTGTCTTTCGCCAGAACAACGCCAAGCTACACACATCGATAGCAATTCGCCAGAAGCTTCTGAAGCTTGGTTGGGAGGTTCTTATACATTCACCTTACAATCCGGATATCTCGAAAAATTCGCCTCAAGAGAAAGCTTGTGAATATCGACTGTTCCACTTTTTTGCCAATAGGGACGAGTGTTTTTATGAGAAGGGCATAATGGAATTACCATTTAAATGGCAACAAGTGATCGAACAAAACGGTGCATATTTGACTTAAATCGGATCATTCTAACTATACTAAATAAAGCTTTCAACTTCATGGAAAAATAATGAATTTATTTTTACAACACCTAATATAATTTAAATTTAAAAAGGATGATATATTTTTGATCTTGAAATATTATTTTAACAAAACGATAATAATCACGTGTGTGTATTTAAAAACGATGATGATGGTATATATCTCATCTTCTTCTTCTTCTTCTTATTCTTTCCTTTCCCCCTTTTTTTTAAACGACACGTTTATAGTCGAGTGTCGGACCCCTTCTACACGAGTAAGATAAAAAGATTGAAACGTATCGATAGTAGTAGTGCCTAGTTGTAATAGTATGTATATACATATATATGCACACACATGTATATGGAGTTATGGTGTTTCATAACAGGCCTCTCATAAGAGACGAAAACTGATTATTTATAATCACTCTCCCTGGCACCTGCTAAATGACGTTCCCATGCGACCTGAAATAGTTCAGACCTTTACTAACGCTGGAAGTAGATACACTAATACGTGCGTAGTTTCGTGTTCTTTTATTTTCTTTTTTTTTTTTCTTAGTATAAGTGAAAGACTGAGAAAGAGATA